>JACAXG010000072.1:2252162-2332258 GCA_018881555.1 Amblyornis subalaris
AAAAATGAAGATCTTGTCAAATAATAAAGTGACAGGTTAATTTAGAGCACGGAATAGTGTGAACAGGGAGAGCTCTGCTCTTCCAATCTGTATGAACGGTGCCACCTATCTGCAGATTAGCAGAAAGCCTCCTGTAGACTAATTCAGAAATCGGGATAAACACATGTGATGTTGCTTAGTTTTGTAAATATCAGAGGAATGGAATTGATGATAAAGGAAAATGTGAGATTAGACACACACAGTTGCTTTCGAACGTAAAAAACAAGATTTCCAACAAAGAACTGCTGTATCAAACAGTAATAAAGAGCCTCAAGCAGTTGTCTGTGCTCATGCCAGTTTTCATGCTTTAATTCTGCTGCCCTGTGGTTCTCAGCTTTGACATTGAGATCTGCACGGCCACCAGAGATAATTATTTCAACCTTCAGGCCATCAGGCGCTCATTTTTGATCATGGATATGTAAGATTTTTTTTTTCCTTTTTGCTTCCCAGGCTTGCCAAGTGGGTATCAATAGAAGGGTAAAATAAGCAAAAATGGTAAGCGTTCTAAGCGAAATTAAGATGCCGGGCTGTATGCTAGCTTTTCTACTAGTTTTTCAGGCCTTACTATCGTTCAACATTATTCAAGACACACTGCAAATACTGTCAGAAATATTTGAAATTATTTGAATTTTCCATTAAGGCATTGTTACAAATAGAAATTTAAAAATTAGCTTTGACTTTATAATAGTGGCAGTAGTGCTGTTCCAATACCCTCTAATCCCCTAACATAATTTGCACACCATGAATCCACACATTTGATACACTTCTCAAAGTAACTCATAGAAATTACAGTAATTTTTCTCACCCACACCTAACACACATTGAATTAAACACATTATTTGTTTTGTAACTACTCTATGGTAAAATAATTTTTGAAGAATATTAATTTCAAGACCTGCACTATTAAAACTGAATCTGCATTGCAACCTATATAAAGTATCAATTATATATCAAATTTGTCTGATTGGAATTTGGGAATTGGTGTATCCCAGATGTTAAACATATCCACAAAGTACAAAGCTGGCATGCTATTTAAATAAGACACAAACCCAACGATATTTGCCACTAATATTATCTTTGCATAACATTCTAATACGACATTTATTTTAGATCAATGTATTTTCCACTTATAGATTAAAATATCTGTGTATTTCTACAATAACCAGCATCACATACAAAGATAAAACCTTATTTTACACACACTACTTAATTACACTGTTTATCATTGAGTCACTTATGTGCTGCTACACTCATTTTACAGGCATACAAATTAAAAATTGTGTGCCTAAGCGATCAAACATAACAAAACAGCAGACTGATCTAAAATATGTGTTAGGCTGCATTATTTGTCTCATCAGCAATATTTAAAGAAAAAAACGAACACAAGCAATAGTAGGCTAAACCTATCAAATGTTTCTATGAAACAGACTTACAGCTAGGAATGTCTCTCCTGAGTTTTACAGTACTTCAAAGTAAGTTTGAAACTAAAAAGCTAAATCCATACATATTCTAAGAAAGAATATTTTTCCGTATGGGAAACCAATAAACCAGAGTGGCTGGTTTTGCACTAGAGTACAAAAAAAAGCCACTGGAAATGTTCCCGTCAAAAAGTCAGTGGGTATTTTTCACCCTAAGTACACTGCACTTGGTCTTGCAATTATGTCTGCACAGACAGCCCACAGTTTCAAGGGACACTGAACAGCACTTTTGAAGACACAATTTTGCATGAAAATACTGGATTGCATGATACTTTTTTCCTTTCTCTTCTATTTTTCTAAGAAACCAAACAAAATATAACAACTGTACAAAAGAGAAATACGAAACAGTCTCCTTGGACACAGGTGCAAACAAAATGTATTGTCTGTGCTAATTGCACATATATTAACAGAAAGATTTAGGAAGACAAAATACATTTAGAATATTTCTCTTTAACATATTTTAAATTCAATTTTTAAAAGCAAAATTTCTTGTATTATTTCAAGAAATATATCTAAGAAAATGAGCTAACTTTTGGAGATACTGTATTTGATGGTTTCTGCAACAGCTCTAGCGTGCATTCATTTTCTTTTATTAAACAGCAGGAGTCAAAATTAATGCCACTCCCGGGCAAAGTGAACTTTCATATTTTCGGTTTTGTAAAACATTAATTTCATGAAAGTATGAACTCCCCATATCTGAGCACAAGCCACTTTTTAACTCCAAAAGCCTGTTATGCCTTTTTCACTCCTCAGATTTCATACTGCTTTAGAAATGTCACTGAGAAAGGGAATGTTCTTTGATAAATGGATATTTTTAAGAGTCTGGAGTACTAGTGAACATCAAAGCAGTTCACTCCAGGTTGGGAATGGGCATTTATATGCATTACCTACAAAACTCACAAAGAACTAGCAGTCATGTCTAGTAATGGAACAAATAAGAAAGGTTGAGATCCCCAAATGCCTTCATTGCAATAGGAAAACATTGAGCCCTAGCTAGTGTTATGTAATAAAATAATAAATTTAAAGAAAAATTATTTCATGCCATTTTGTGTCCTTTCTATTAACAGCAGTATTGAAAGGCAGGTCTTTAGATTAGCAACTGTGACTATGGCAAGGTAGTGGGGTATCGCAGCTTTTCAGAGGATGAGGGAAATCATTTCGGGTACAGATGCAACCTTGCCCATCCCAACAGCTTTCCCAGATCTGCTTCTCTTTGCTGCTCTCCTCTTCATCACAGCCTGCACAGTCCCACGTTTTCTGCTAGTCCAATATCCCAGCAGTTGCTTCTTTTAGCTGCTTTCCAAGTGGGCACCATCCCGAGAAGCACGGATAGTGCTGAAGACAGTTTCCACGTCCTCAGCATTGGCTCTCGGGAATGATGAGCAGTCAGTGTGGAAAATTCTTCACAGACCTTTGCAAGCAGCGTGTTTCAGCAGAGCTGCGAGTATGATGGGAACAGAGAAACTTTTGAATGTTCTGCCCACCACAAGACAGCTGGCACACAAATATCATTCCTCCTATTCTACAGAAGGAAAAAATGAAGCTCAGAGAATTACAAGAATTGTATGAAAGAGGTCTGAACACAATCCAGATCTTCCGACCCTACTCTTTAAGAACTATTTGGAGAATATGAACAAGACGACAAACAGGTAGGTATAATTGGATTTCACTGTCAATGAATCCAAGAGCCACCTGCCAATAGGCAGACTGGATAAAATCTTTATGGTACAAAAAGGATCCAATGGTAATGTGGAAGAATAAGGCTTGCATACTCTGTTCTATTACAGAAATTCTAAAGCTCAGTACTGAAAAAAAAGAAGGGTAACTATCATCCATGCCACTTCAGAAGGATAGGCAGAAAACTCACAAGCGCTAATGCAGTTGCAGTTGACTTAGAACTTTTGATACTGAGATATTTAGGCAAGCAGTATGGAAATAATGAGCTAAGAGAAGGCAAAGATCTAAGTTCTATGGAAATATACATGTTAGTATGCAGTATGAAAGAGCACCCTCTGTTGTTTCTGGTTAACAGAAGCAAGTCTCCCAATACCTCAAAATAGTATTTCAGTTCTGGGAAAGATTGAGATAAATGATCAGTACTGACATACAGATATCTGCAAACACTTTCCAAGGAGTTCAGGCACAACAGTTTGTTTGGGAAGGACCTTTATGCATCCTCAGAGTTACTGGTTTATGGAAGGAAGAATATGTTGTATCCTAGCAAACTCTAGCTGTCCTAAACTAGAACCTTTTTTATAACAAAATATTAATTTGTGTATGCAAAATTAGGGAAAAAAAAATCCTATGAAGATCCAAACTCAATATGTTGGGTGATTTTTATTTATGATTTTTATATGGCAAGAGGTTCAGATAAGGGCATGCACCATCAATAAATACAGGAGTTGCCAATACTATTTAAATCAAAGTACAAAATATCTGATGACAGATGAGCCATTCCCATCAGTTAAAAAGATGTGAGATGTGTCTGCATTCTAGAGGAAAATGCTGAATACATCAATGGCAACAGTGGAGCTCTTAAGAGCATGCAATATCTCCAACTCGGAATGTGTTTTCCTTATCTAGAGCTAAAAATCTCATAAAAATGTCAAGTTTTCATAAATTTTTTTCCTGCAACCAGAAATTAATGATTATCTCAAGGATCTAGAAATTGTAGAGATGATGATCCGCATGATTTACTTCCAGTGGTATACCAATGGTGATGTAACAAAATGAAAATAAATTGCGATGTTACAGTGAAAAAAGGAGGATGCACCAGGTGCCGTAATAACTGATTGTGCTGCTCAGAGTATGAATATGAACAGAATTTAAAAATGTACTTTCCCTTTAGGTTCCATACCTTAGTGTCTTGCAAAATTACACCATTAGCAAAGAGACCAAAATGAGAACCTTAGAAATAGCTAATAAAATTTAGATAGATTATAAGGAATATTATACCGCAAAAGTATAAAGTATGCATTTTATTTCAGTCTTTCCAAAGAAATATGGTGTTCAGTTTCTGGAAAAACTAGTCTTAATTTGACTGAGCATTGACCTAATGAAAAATCCTCCATGATGTATTTTACACAGTTTCCTTTAAAAATTGTGAAATTTTGTAAATATGGAAAACCACATTTCATATGTATTCAGAACCATGCCTCTCAACAGTCAACACTTATGATTAAACTTTGCTTTACATAATGCATGGGGAAGAAAAGTAAAATTCCAGAGAAAGAGGGTTCCTTCTTGCAGATTTCAAAAATACTAAAGCAAAGAATTCCTCTAACTCAACTCCTGTCTGTTGAATAAGATTTCTTCCACTGGAAGTATTATGAATATGTCAATTATAGGATCATTTAACAGTCCAACCTTGAAGAAAGCTGTTTGTCACCAGACCTGACAACATACAATCTTTCTTCTGGTTGCACAGATTTCTAAATATTGAGGACCAAACATGAAAGGAACACAGAGGACTTACTATAATAATAATAAGAATAATAATGGGGTTTCCTTTTACTCGTTTACTTTTGCCAGCCAAACATTTCTAGAAAATTCTGTCCACAAACAATATTAAAGATATATTTTGCACAGTAAATACTAAAAACCACAAAATAAAATTCAGCAAATAGTAGCATCTGAATTGTGGTAGCAATCTTAACATGGCCCCCATGGGGCACTATACTTTAACAATAAATTACAACAGTCTATCACGCAAGCTGGGGGAGAGTGTTGATCTGCTGGAGGGTAGGAGTGCTCTGCAGAGGGACCTAGACAGGCTGTGTAGATGGGCTGAATCCAATGATATAAGGTTTAACAAGTCCAAGTGCCATGTCCTGCACTTTGGCCACAACAACCCCCTACAGCAGTACAGGCTGGGGACAGAGTGGCTGGACAGCAGCCAGGCGGAAAGGGACCTGGGGCTACTGATTGACAGTAGGCTGAACATGAGCCAGCAGTGTGCCCATGGGCTCAGGAAGGCCAATGGCATCCTGGCCTGTATCAGGAATAGTGTGGCCAGCAGGACCAGGGMAGTGATTCTTCCCCTGTACTTGGCACTGCTGAGGCTGCATCTTGAGCGTTGTGTCCTGTTCCGGGCCCCCCAGCCTAGGAAGGACATTGAGATGCTGGAGCGTGTCCAGAGAAGGGCAGCAAGGCTGATGAGGGATCCAGATCACAAGTCCTGTGAGGAGCAGCTGAGGGAGCTGGGGTTGTTTAGTCTGGAGAAGAGGAGACTCAGGGGAGACCTTATCACTCTCTACAACCACCTGACAGGAGGGTGTAGCCAGGTGAGGGTCGGCCTCTTCTCCCAGGCAACCAGTGACAGGACAAGAGGATGCATCTTTAAGCTGCACCAGAGGAGGTTTAGGTCTGACATCAGGAAGAAGTTCTTCACAGAAGGGGTGACTGGACGTTGGAATGGGCAGCCCAGGGAGGTGATGGAGTCACTGGCCCTGAAGGCGTTTAAGAAAAGACCAGATGTGGCACTCAGTGCCATGGTCTATTTTACAAGGTGGTGTTAGGTCATAGGTCATAGGCTGGACTCAATGATCTCAAAGGTCTTTTCCAACCTAGTTGATCCTGTGATTCTCAAACTAGTGGGAAATACAAAATGTTTTCTGTACCACTATTCATAGAACAAATTTTAAATAATTCTATGCATGCCAGAAAAGGTCCATCAAAGTAAAGTATTTAACAACTAAAACACTTACTAGTGCTTAAACAGAAACTCACATTTCTACCATTTTTTCCATCATGTTATATCTGACATCCAGCATTACTAAAACTACAAGAGACTGGAGAAAAACATACTCCTCCCTTCCCTGCCTCTTTTTTCTAATAGGTTTTCTCTGTGGTTTGACATCTTTCTATGCTATGCATAATTCATTTCTCTGACTCCCTTCGTAAATATGCAGGCTCCAATGTAACAGGTATGTAGGCAAATGCATAACTTTATACATGAAACTATGTGCAGAGAAATCACACAGCATTTGAGTATCTGCATGATCAGATTCACTGAGATTTTGAAGAGATGGGGAAAAAATCACATTCATTAGAAAATACGACTAGAGAGCCACTAAAACTGGTGAGCAGAATGTGTTGTTTTCTATGAACATCCACACTTTTTTTTTGTAAATTGCCCGTAGTCCAAGCTGGCAGTCTTCCTTTAAATAAAGAGTGAAAATGACATTAGCCACTTAGGTGTGCAGCTTCATTAACCTCATAGCTATCTTAGTTACCCGTCCCTTTCCCCAAATTACATCTAAAAAAACCTGCATTGCACATCCATGCATTAGCTTCAGAATCAGTCATTGCATCTTCTGAAATGCCCTAAAGGAATATTGTTCTAGCTGGAAAAAATGCCTCCATGCTGCACGTTCTCAATCCCCCTGCTGACACTGTCCCATTTTTTTTACCACCAGCAGTATAAATTACAAAGTTATGAGACATGAATTCCTTTTAATTATTAGTCCCTTATTTTTGTCTAGCATTTCACAAACTTATTCCACTCTTACCCCACCTGTAGCATAGTTAAATCACCAGTAAGAAGCAATATACTTTGTATGCTACGTTACTACTGCTAGGTTAGGTACTGGCTTGAAAATAGGTGTAAACATGACATACTACTTTTCTGCCTGCAGGAAACAATGACTCTAGCTGCGCCACAGCCTCATAGGCTGCAATCACACTAAACTGTGCAAGGACACCAGCTCAAGCTCAGGCATATTACCGCATCCCCTACCTCACTGTCAATCCACACTCTCCAAATAGAGCAAAGGCATTCATAGCAGAGTCTGTCTTAGACCATCCCCAGCAGGCAGCATGGAGCAGGTAGCCTCCCTCTGTTTTGGAGAATAGTAGAGGGAGAAAAAAGTTTGCCTGCATGCATCCGAGTCATAGCATGTCATTTACCCTCACGGTTAGAGAATGTGTCTAGTGTCTTTACTTTAAAAGTAAGACACAGGGAGACTGCTTCATAAAACACAAACTGGTTGTGCCCTGTCCATGCAATAGTACAAATGGAAGCTTCAACCTGTGTTAAGGTATTACACCAAAGAGTGGGGTATCTCAGGTTAGGTTTTCTCCTCCATCCCTGTAGCTAAATGTGTTCTTGCCTGCAAGCACAGGAAAGGAGAGGCTAGTCTGATGCAGGGTCATACCAGTGTCTGACAGCTGACACAAGCTTACCCTGAAATTGTACTTTTGAGATACTAGTCAGAAAAACAGAAGCCAAACTGTCATTGACCAAAGAGCTGACTAGCTTTGGCTTCAGTATTTTCTTCAGCATATAGAAGACTGGAACGTCCTGTTCCTCCGTATGTAAAAGGTCACGGTTTCACGATGGTGTATTGTTACCATCTGGTTTGGAGTTCTGTAACAGTAAGTGAAAGCTCATGGCAACACTGACATGAGCAGAGCAAGCATAAGGTTATCAGGCCATGTGGAAAAGATGGGTAGTTCTCCCCAAGAACTGATAACCGACAAAAATCTTTATAGTGGAAAAATATTTAAATACTGTACTCCCACTCTGAAAGCTGCTTTGAAAATCTAAACACTTTCTTTCCAACCCTTGACAAAATCTGAATTTTCTGCCATGTGAAACATTCATGCACCTATGTCATTAATGAAGACTTTCAATACTTTCAAGAACACATTAATTACGTGGCTCTATGCTGCTGGCTTGCAATAAAAAAAGTAAATTGAAAAGGAAAAATGAGACAGGGAGAAGATATTAAAAGCAGCATATGTTCTTCAGTTTATGTACAAGTTTCATACAATTAATCTACAATGCAATTTTAGTTGTATCAAGAAATAGAAACAGTTACTAAACAACTAACAGACTGGCAACTACATTTGAAATTTATCATTTTCTGAATCCTTCTTAAAGACACTGTAATCGCAGTTCTTCTGAATATGAACTTTTAGATTAGCAAGAACAGTAACATTACCAGATTTGCTATACAACTGTTTTAACAATATCCTGCTTGGCAATCCTATAGTGTATCTCACACCACTAATAATAGGAGAGATTCTCTATTTTTTCTGTTTTACACCACTGATTTCTTTTACTGTTAAAAATAACTTCTTATTAAAGACAATGTTCTTCAGTCTGCTCTGGCATTAACATATATTTGCATTTATCTTTGCACAGCTATGTCCACTTCTTGCCAGGTGCAATTTAATGAATTCAACAAAGCTAACAAACCACGAACAACACCGACCTACCGCACAACTAGTCATCTGAAGATGGTTCTCATTAGCAGGTTGACATTAGCAACTAGCACAGCCCAATGCCAGGCCCTTATAGACCAAAACTGTCAATGCTGAGGTTACAACATCCACCACACTACACAAATTCAAGTGAAGTGCACGTTCTGGCTAGGTTTCGTATGCAATAAATCCACTTTGCCTACTCTTAGACTGCTTTGAGATCATAGTGAAAGCATGGTAAGGACAACTGGGAGATTCTCTGCTGAACCACACTATTGAACCAACCTAAAACACCAATTAGTTGCACTTACCAGCTGTTTCTCTAGATATAATTCAGATCCCAAAGAACTAAAGCCCTGAACGGACTTCCGAAAACTGATGAGAACCGTCGGAATAAAAGAAATGCTGAAGATGATTGCTTGACCTTGCTATCAAGGTTGTGCCCTTGGATGCCCTGTGCTCTGCAGTGAAGAAGTAGGAAGACAAATAGGAAAGTAAAAAGCACCGCAAGTTGGACAATGTGGAAAAGCAAGAGAAGAAAATGGGAGGGCATAAGTAATCATAAAGGATGGAAGTAAGAATAACAGACAGAGAATGCTAAGTGAATTAAAAAAGAGCAACTGCAGAACACGTATTTTAAGAACTGTAGATGAAAAACCCCTGCACATTTCTGACCTTCACATACTGATTCATAACTGATTTTTGTTGTTGTTTTTTAAGAAACACACAGCTCAGGATGGTCTGGATTTTATTCTCTTTCAAACTATGAAGAAAACAATTCCAAACGATTTTAAAAGGATTTGTGAATGCACCACACCTATCAAACAAAGATCAGCATTCACAAACACAGAACCCCTGAATCAATGTGCCTCTGATAAAATTTTACCTTTACTTGTGTGCCAGAGGTCAGAGCCTCTAAAAAACCAAAGTAGTATTTTACTACACAATAGAAGAATTGCATGAATAAGTGTACTGAAACTTGCAAATGGTAGCTGTGATATATCAGTACTTTGGCACTGAGGACAGTCAGCAGGTCAACAGTAAAAACAACAGTAATTATGCACAATGGCATTGCAGCAGGATGCTGACAGGTCATTGCATGCTGTTTTCAACCTCACAAAGACAATGGTCAGCTGAATGTTGCACACTGAGGCTTTCATTTAAAATAATCAACGGAACTTACACTTTTTACAGAAATTCTACGCTGCTGCCATGCAACCAACAGACAGAATAAACCCATATAATTCAGGCTTTTCTGGTACTCCACGAAATTGCAATCATGTCAATGTTTCATCATTTAAGATAATAATTCCAGCTTATGAAACTCATAAATAAAGTTGGAGGCACATTTTAAGGTAAAACCCCAAAATAACTCCTGTCTGAATTAATTTACAAACCAACCCATATTATGAAATTAAAACATGAAGAGAAAAGCTTTTGCTGATGATACTTAAACTTCTCTGTATCTTACCTTAAAAGACTTGCATTTTTCCTTTCCACTATTCTGAACTGAGGTAAGTAGCAAAAGGAAATATTTAAAATAAATAGTCTTGAAAATGTGTATTATTGCACGCTTTGAATTTCTGATTAATTATGTATAGAAATATCAAAGAATATTTTACATGCAAGGAAACTTACAATCTGAGAATAGAAACATCCAGCATAAGTGATGTGAAAAGATGCCTGAAAAGTCCTTTAACGTGGGTATTTTTCATTTTGGAGATTTTTAACTGTTTGTGAAGGATGCACACCACTTGCTTGGGAACTTGTGTTCTGTGATAGAGGCTGAGCTTTGACGAAATGAAGTCAGGAAGAACTTACTTAGAAAAGCACCATTACTGACTCAGTTCAGGTATCTGAGCACCACCAAGGTGCCACACTACTCACAAATCTGTGGTGAACCATTTTCATCATGACCTGAAGCTTCCAGATGGGGGAGAAGTACATGGGATATTAGAATCATAACTAAAACACAGAGTAGATTTATGAAAAATAACAAACAAATAAATACAAGAAATGCAGGAAAAAAATTCCTCAGCTGAATTTCAATGCAGACATCTTATAATATCCTACCATAAAATATAAATCTGCTGACAAAGTCATGATTTACCATTGTCATAAACTGAAAGAGGTTAACGATCATGTTAAGAGCATCAAAGATGTAAAATCCTGAATTGGTCATAGATGTAAATACCGAAGAGAACAGACAAATAGTACAAAAGAATCTACAGGGCTTTCAGATTTAGATGTCTATGCAGAAAAACATAAAAAAAAATTATAGCATCATCATAAAAATGACACCGAATAAAACTGGGAAAATAGTTCAAAAACCATATATTTAATAAGAGAAACAAATGTAAAAGGCAATAAGTGATCTTGAGATTATATCACTTGCTAAACTTATATTAAGTTTGCTCAATAATAGCATATAGTTGCAGAACAACAACGGTAGAAGTGAGGAATGAAAAAAGCTTGGGAAATCACAGGTTATAGGCCTTTCTTATACTCACGTCTGCAATTTTCCCTATCATTCTCAATATCATTTCAATAAGATACTGAAATAACAGATGGTTAGAAGAAAAAAAATACACACAAAAATTAAATGCTGAATGCCAGCGTAACTTAGCCTCAGCTATGGTGCTGCTAAGAAGATAGCCATGCTGGAAAGCTTGTAAAATCTAAGTACATGGCAAGAAATATTGGAACGATAGGAAAATATAACTACGAATAGCCAGATTAAATGAAAAAAAGGGAAAATACATGCTGCATATCAGCAAAACCTTTCTTACGGTGAAATTGTGGAATAATTTCTCAACAAACTAGAAGAAACACTTGGTGGCATAATGAAGGGAACAATGCTGGACTAGCAGGGAGGCAGACCAAAAGATCTTAAATGTATTTTCTCCATTTAATTCTAACGGACTATTAAAGGAGACAATCAATAGCCAGGGAGGTAAGTTATTTTGATAAGCTCCACGGTTTTCATTCTTTCAGAGGAAAGACCATGGTTGAAGTTAGGAGGGAAAAAAAAAGGAAACACCAAGCTGTGTGCTTTCTTACAGTTACTGTTTCCCATTGTGGATGTTACCATTATCTTTACATATGAAGAGAGATTGAAATGATCTAGAGAGATCCCCCATACTACAACACTGTGATAAAGAAGAACTTAAAAGAAAGACTACACGGTCTGGCACCAAATTAAATGGGGAAGAACAGAGTCATGTTTCCTGGGGGAAAGAGACAGAAGATTACGAGGTTAGTCACACTATTAGTGAGGCCAATAATACCACTTAAAAGAAAACTAAGTGTGATATATAACTAAATTTTTCATATAGTTTCAGTTTGGCAGAGAGGCATACTGCTGTACTGAAGTGAGAGAGCAACTGCACAATTCTATCAGGTAAAAGCAGCGAAGAAGGAATTCAGCTACTTGGACAGCTTTCTTCAACAATTCAGCAAAACAGCCAAACAATAGATGAAATCTGAGTTTAAAATGTAACTGTTGTAATTAAAATTATATGCAAAACCAGTATTTGATATTTCTTTTGAAGTACAATAAAATGTCAGAATATACTTATATTTGAATATTGCAATATTCACATTATATCCCACTCATTTTTACCCACAGCCAGAGCCCTAACAATTTAGACTGAATGGCTCAGAAAACAGCAGGGGTTTTTTATTACAGATGTTCTTAGTGCAGTTAATATAATCAGCTGCTTCAGGAACAGCATCAAGATGCATGAGCTACTGGTAAGTAGTTTAGAAATAGGGTGGCTTAAAATATTGCCTACTGAAAGATACAGGAAAACAAGCATGGTCAAATGGCTTATGCACAGAACTATAAAAAATAAACTCCTAAATTGTAAACCAGCTGTGCTACTGAATTAGCATCTGTATTTCCATCAGGTTGCAAGCCTGTTGTGTCTCAATATCTGTAGCTGTGAAAGGAGAATACATAATATTTATCTTTTTAGTTTATGAAGATTCGACTGGAAACCCTTTGGGGCAGGTAATGGGTCTCTCATCCTACTTCTAAAGACTGAGGAAGTGATAACACAAAAAATTTTACTATTTAGGATGCTGAAAGAGGAAAAAATATTTGGATAATACATAAAGTTCCAGTTACATGTCTAACATCTAACACTGATACATTGTATTGTACTGAACACAAATTTTGTCTACTGTTTTCAATTCACATTAGCAGACCAGAAACTAATGAAGGAACATATTAACCTCCTGAACTCTTAAAAATGTCTTATAATGGTTAAGTAAGTTCTATGTAGATAATAAAGAGCACTAGTTTCAAGACACTGAATATTATGTGAGCAGACAGGCTCAACAAAGTAGTTTCTCAAAAAACAGCAATGAAATTAATTTGGGGGGGAGGAGAGGGGAGGAGGGTGAAGGGAGGAGAGGGAGGAGAGGGAAAGGTAGGGCAGAACCAGGAAGGGAAAAGGGAAAAAGGAAAAAGGAAAATGAAAAGGACAATTTCCCGTATGAACTGTGAAGCTGTTTGACAATGCCTTCCAAAGCACCTCAGCCAGGATGAATTTTGCTGTATGCCTGCACATACTACAAGTCCAGTACCCTTTGAATGGTGACATATATCACCGCTATACAGATGCTTAAGGCCTCCTTGTCCTCCTCTGTGATGCCAGGAAAGGAAAGATCCTTCTCTTGACTTCTTGCATAGTTCAACACTTGTTTTGGAAAGGCACAGGAGAAGGGCTGCTCTGTGGACTGCCGTCCCTTTAACACCTTGAAGAACCACAGTTGTAGCATGCAACTTTTCTACTTCATGTGCAGATTAGTACAAATTCCACTGTAACCAGCAATCGCCTCTGGGCCACACCTCTACCATTCAAGCAATTACTTGCTAGCCTGAACTTGGCATCAGAAGCAGCCCTCCTATCGCAGGCATATTTCATAGAAGTCTGCAGCTTGCTTTTCTTCATGCTTCGCAGACTTCCCATTTTGGCACATTTCTGAAGAAAGCTGAAGACAATATATACTGAAGTATGCCTTAATGTTTGGTTGGAAAGGTTCACCTTCAAACTCATAACAGACACAGACACAATGCACAACCCACTGCACAATTCCTTTAAAGACTCCCACTAGGCAACTTAGCATTTCAATGATCAAACTAGACTCTCAGAGAGCTGGGGAGGGTATGAAGCGTTGGCTTTTTCCTAGATAACAGTGTTAAGAGTCAACACACAAAGTCAGCAATAAAAGGGGCTTTGGAAAGAATACCAGTAAGTTAATTAACTGATTCAGATAAAACTCTGAGCTCATCCATGAGATCAACTTACGCTGCCAAGCATCAAGAACGGAAAATGCTTTCATATGTTTTCTGTGTTCAGCTCCCATTCCCAAGAACCTCCAGAAACTCACAAGATGTATCACTGTTTTGACGGAATGCTTGGATGAAGCGTACAGAAAACATCAGCCATCAACCCACACAGAAAGGCTGACAAATGATGTCACATACATACACAACACCTACCTAGCAACTGCAGACACATGTATACCACCAATACTGGGTTCAAGCCCTTGTCAATAACTGAAGGTAGCAAAGCCTGTCTTTTGGCAGGCAGGAGCTGATCAAACTTCCTATGAGCACTGTCATCTGATGTGGTGTTAGACATTATTTCTTTGCTCATAAGGAATTCCAGCCGAGAGGAAAACGAGTGGGTAGTCCACACAAAGAGAGACTGACAAATATGCCCTTTGTTGGTACACATACTACCAATGGCATCCTCAATTTTGTGAATATTCCCAGTGATATGGCAGGGTTGAAAGGTGGTAACTTGCAGAAGCACGACTCTACTGCAACTTTTCAGATACTTCATGAGGGTTAGAAATACCCAGGTGTTAAATCCAAACCAAAGAAATATCTGAGTATATGGAATGGTGGAGGCAAACGTGGTAATCTCAACGGGTTAGAATATTGTCTAGGACACAATGAACAGTTGCATGTTTGTTCTTTGGAAAACGTCTCCTGAATTATGAAGGCAACTCATCTAAAGAGTCTAAACAAAGCAACAAGGCCAGTTCTCTTGTAGAAGGCTCTCATGAGAAGTGTCCTTCAAGAGAATGGAAAAAATGTGGATTAGGAGTAAAATCTGGATTTACACAGTGTAACAATGGATAATGAAGATTATACAATGTCAAATAAATGGGGCAAGGTGCCTTCGAAGATTTTGTGTTTTTGCCATAAAATCTCATGAAAAAGCATATATGTGCTGCTGAGGAGAAAGAAAGCTGGTGACTTTTGCTGCACTTTGGATTTTCCGAAGCAATTTACCTGGATGGATCATAACACTCTCAGCTTCAGTTGAATTCTTTCTTTTCGATCAAGGGCCTGTAGGTATCCTTGAATTTATATCAGAAACAAGCCTTTGTAATCCCTGCTGCTCAAAGCGTGATCATGACATCCACTTCTTGGGGGATGTCACTGTGTCGTATGTACAAACAGCCAGCAACCACTCATCTGAAAGTGGTGGTATTCCTTGCCATTTCTACAACCATCTTTGCTACCACCCCTTTATTTCCTAGAGTTTCTCCTTAATGCCACAAAAAATCCAGTGGCAAAGTGCCACTAGTCCTAAACTAAAGAAGGAGAATTTGGTAGAGATATTACCTTAGAAAAGGAAAGAAATACAACTTTTTTTTGAAAGCATGTCCAGCTCTGTTTGATTCCTGCAATTTAGATATTGCTGAGTGTAAGCTCAATAATGGAATATCAGTTCTGATACACACATAGATACATCCAAATTACACACACAGAGAAATTATGTGGCTGGATATATTCATCCAACTGTATTTGTCTCTTATTTTTTGTACCTCAGTTATGGATTTGAGCTTCACAGGCCTACATCTTCCCAAAAATAGACACATTTAAAATTTTACTAATAAACTTAGAGGAAAATCCGTGTAACTAAATCATTATTGCAGTCTGAGATAAACCCTAATGCGCAGTTAAGAAGTGACATAAGATAAAAACTGTTATACTTGCTGCTTGTCTAGTTAGAAATCCCACCATCTTTATCGCTTTAAAAAGATGTAATTTCATGTAAAAAGACACATATCTCTTTAAAATGGCAAAGATGTTATTATAAGTAAGCCCTTGTCAGCCAAGCTTATCAACTATGTGATATAAACCTTAAATGTAGTAGCAACTATTTCCAAAGGAATACAAAAGCCACATCAAAATAAAACAAGACTAAGACTCAAAAACCTAAGGGAATTATTTCCAACTGGCCGCAGAATACGGAATTATCTTTTTATAAAACTCATCACATTTTACCTAGGTAATGTGGGCCACATGATCAAGTACGGTTCTAAAATAATACATTGTTCTAAGATCCTCATCAGCTGCAAAGCCAAAGCTGGAGCAGGGCCATATCAGCTGCAGAGACAACACATAACAGAGCGACGAGTGGAAAGGACAGATTGCAGTGTCTGCCCCTTCTACTGCTGCTATTGCAAAATACCAACCTCTGAATTCCCATCCTGTTTGTTACATGAATGTCAGTTTATTATTCAAATGGAACTACAGCATACTAGCATGAAAAAGACCGATAGAGAAAAAAAAAATTAGATTTTCTGCTGCAGACTTTTTATCCTTTTAGGAAGGTTAATTTTTGAACAATTCAAGGTTCACCTTGCAACTGAGATTTCTAATATTATACAGAGATAGGAGAACACAAGTAGTCTCAATACCAAAAAAATACATCTCAGAAAAACACAGCATAAATCTTTCATTCAGAGACTGAACAAAACAAATATGCACACCAAACAAGAAAGTGGATGGCCCCAAACCCCAACTCCCACCTCAGTGTCAACGAAAACTCAGCACCTCTAATGTATGTGTTCATTTTTTCCTTAAATGAGGAAGAATGATGTAAATGGTAACATCTAGACGCGTCATCTGTACACCAAAGCTCTCATTCAGCTGAACATATGCTGAAATTTAAGCATATTGAAACAAAGCCCAAGTCTCAGCCAAACTAAATTCAAAATGACTGAGATATTAAGGCCACACTTGCTTCAAGACATGGAAGCCTATGATAAAATTGAACCATGACCTTAATTTTCCATTGCTCCGAAAACACGCGCTAAAGTACCACCTTCTTCAAAGCGGATGTTAGAATGGTGGTTTTCATCATTTGATCTTTACGGAGTTTTACGAGAAGTGGTAGCTCTCCCTCTGTAACAGGGAGAGCTGTTGGGGTCTGCCCTCAAATCACCTAGAGGGCCATCAAGAAGAGGCATGAACAGAATAGTTTTCTGAATGTCGATCTGGCCACACTGCAATGATTTGGGATGCGTTTTAACATACATAAAGCTGCTTTGCTAAACCTAGGTCTCAGTCCCAAAATAAAAGTTAGAAAGGTAGTGCTAATGCTGTTCAGAAATGTTGTATGGAGATATCTTGTTTTCAGAAATTGTTTTCAAACAGTAAACAGAAAGGCCAATGTATCTTTGTGAGGCAGAAGTAAAGGTTAGTCCCTCTAACAAAGGAGTCCTCCACGTGTCCCAAACATAACTTTAAAACAAACACAGTGCATCCTCCTTTATGCAGATGCAAGATTTGGCTTAACTAAGTAGTAAGATTTTAAAATGCAATTTAACAATAACAATTTATTTAGATGTTTTTAAGTCACCTGCTGTCAGAGACAGGATATAGTCTGTTTCCAGACATCCTGAGGTGCTTGGAATTGTGGGGAAGGGGGTGGGTCAGGCTCCATCTTGGTGGGGCAGCACCCTGCTCCCACAGCCCCACCCCAGCCCTGCTGTACCTGTCCATGAAGAGACACTGGAGGCCTTGGTGTCACCTTACTGACCCCTGAGTGGCCGAGACATGAGAGGTCCCACGTAGGGGAGCAGGCCTGGGGGTGGGGCCAAGAGTTTAAGAAGCTATCACGACGTGGCTCGCTCTCTGTTCTTCACCTACCTTCATCTTTGAGAAGTTCATCGCTGGAACCAGGCGTTGGTAGCTATGCCTGTTTTTCTGTATCTGTCCTATCTTGCTGTTTTCCTCCCTTTCTTCTTTTTCTAACTTTCTTCTCACGGAACATAACATCGAATGGGCTGTAAGGTTTTCTATGTCTAATGGACTAAGTTTATGCTGGGAAAAGTGATGTTGTGTACCCTTTACTCTTTTGCCAATGTCCCCTGATTTTCTGTAGTTCTGCCAGTAAACTTTTGTGTGTTATTTTTACCTCTTGGGAAAATTTTGGTTGAATTTTCTCCTTGGGCCTACCCAGAGAAGAGAATCTTGGTTCAGTCTCAGGTTTTTGGGTAGCCTGGGGCATAACACCTGCACATGAGCATTTTCCTTTTTGGTAACACTAACCAATTTTCTTACTAGCTTTGAGAAAGACATACTACTAAGACTGAAAAGACAAACCACATCTGATATTCCCCAATTCATTGCCTAATATGTGATGCCAATATATATTTTCATATGTGGCTGTCTTGGCCACAGCAACCATGAAGAGGCCAAGTTCAAAATCTCTGTTGAGAGGAGGGAAAGGGCCAGCAACACCTCAGCTCTGGATGTGAGGAGAGCAGACTTCAGGCTGCTCAGGGAATTAGTGAGTAAGGTCCCTTATGTTTTTGCAGGTGCTGGGATCCATCAGTGCTGGTCACTTTTTAAATATCACCTCCTAAGGGCACAGGAGCAGCAATTCCCAAATGTTGGAGTAAAGCAGGAGAGGCAGAAGGCTGGCTTGGCTGAGCAGAATTTTTCTTTTGGAAAGAAGGTGTATGCCCAGTGGAAGCAAGGTCAGGTGACGTGCGAAGAATACAGAGATGTTGCTTGCCACTACAGGAAGAACATTCACGCGGCCAAAGCTCAAATGAAGTTGAAGCTGGCCAGAACTGGGAAGGACAGTAAAAAGAGGTTTTTCAGATATGTTAATGGTAATATGCAGTGTAAAAATAACATTGGCCCATTACCGTATGAAGATGGTCACATCAGAAACCGGGACACGGCCAAGGCAAGAGGTGTTTAATGTATTCTTTGTCTCTGTCTTCAGCACGGATGATGGACCAAGGGGATCTCAGTGCCCTGAGCTGGAGGACCACAACTGTAAGAATGATCAATTTGCAGTCGACCGTGAAATTGTGTGGGATCTGCTGCTCCAGCTGGATCTCTACAAATCTATGGGGCCTGATGGGATTCATCCAAGAGCACTCGAAGACCTGGCTGATGTCATTGCAAAACCCTCTCTTGATGATTTTTGAGGTCTTGGGAATCTGGAGAGGTCCCAGCTGACTGGAAGCTGGTGAACCCTGTCCCAGTTTTCAAGAAGGGCAAGAAGGAGAACGTCATATACTAAAGGCCTGTTAGTCTCACTGTGAAAACACCTTAAAGACAATGCAGTCATCAGTCACAGCCAGCACAGCTTCATGAGAGGAAAGTCCTGCTTATCAGGAAAGTCCTGATTTCACTTTAAGACAAGGTAACCCACCCAGATGATCAAGGGAAGCCAGTTGGTGTAATCGTTTTGGATTTCAGTAAAACTTTCAATACTGTCTCTCATAGTATCCTTCTGGACAAAATGTCCAGCACACAGCTGGATAAACACATCATGGGATGGGTGAGCAACTGGCTCATGGGTCAGGCACAAAGGGTTACAGTGAATGGGGTGATATCAGACAGGAGACCTGTTACTAGTGGGGTTCCACAGGGCTACATCCTCGGCCCTGTGCTCTTCAACATCTTCACAAACGACTCAGACACAGCACAGGAAGGGATACTAAGCATGCTCACAAATGATACAAATCTGGGAGGAGCTGCTGAGTCCCTCAAACGCAGAGGAGGCCCTGCAGAGAGACCTCAACAAATTACAGTACTGGGCAATCACCAACCCTATGAAGTTCAATAAGGGAAAGTGCTGGATTCTGCACCAGGGCTGAGGCAGACCTGGAGGTATGGACAAGCTGGGGAACGAGATGTTGGAGAGCAGTGCTGTGGGAAAGTGACCTGGAGATCCTGGTCAATGGCAAGCTGAATGTGAGTCAGCAGTGCCTTGGAGCCAGGAGGGCCAAGGAGGGGCATCAGACACAGCATGGCCAGCTGGGCAAGGGAGGGGATTGTCCTGCTCTGCTCTGCACTGGGGCAGCCTCACCTTGAACACTGTGTGCAGTTTTGGGCACCACAATATAAGAGCGTCCAAAGGAAGGTAATGAAGATGGTGACGGTCTTTGAGGGAAAGCCATATGAGGAGCAGCTGAGGTCACTTGGTCTGTTCAGCCTGAAGGAGACTGAGGGGAAACCTCACTGTAGTCTACAAGTTCCTTGTGAGGGGAAGAGGAGAGGCACACACTGATCTTTTCTCTCTGGTGACCACCGACAGGACACAAGAGAGTGGCCTGAAGTTGTGTCAGGGGAGGTTAAGAATGGGTATTAGGAAAAGGTTCTTCAGAGAGAGGCTGGGCACTGGAATCGGCTCCCCAGGGAAGTGGTCACAGCACCAAGCCTCACAGAGTTCAAGGAGCATTTGGACAATGCTCTTAGGCACATGATGTGGCTCTTGCGAACAGTGCTGTGCAAGGCCAGGAGCTGGACTTCATGATCCTTGTGAGTCCTTTCCAACTCCGTATATTCTGCGAGTCTGTGAAAAATGGCCTTCCTGTAAAGAGATCCTTATTATCTCCTGCCCTTTTTGAAATTTGTGGGATTTCAGGAAGTAATGTATTTTCATTTAGTTACCTTAATGTGGATTTGGTGTCTAAGTTTACCACTTAGCATCTGAAAATGCTGATGTAATTGCATATGACAACGCATAAACCTTTGCATAAAAAAACCCCACTAGGTATATTCTGCATTTATTTCACTCATTTAAATTATAATTTGAGTTGCATATAATAAAAAGCACATATGTGCATGATTGGCAACACTCCACAGTACTTCTTTATAAATCCTTAGTTTTAAAAGTAGAATTTGGAAAAATAAAAACACTTAAAGTCACTAAATTGCTTTAGATGTTCAGTGTGTCTGAGCCATGCACTCTTAGAAGAGCTGACTCCAAAAGGCAGCTACAACCCTACTGCAAAATGGGGAATCCCAGAAAACTCTGGCAACCTCCTGGCAAAAGCAGCGCTATTAACGTGATGCACGTCCTCTGCTGTTTGATCCAGCTCTCCTTTCCTAGCACCACTGCCAACCAGGACTGCCACCTGCTGACCACCTTCCTTGCTAAGTCTTAAACTGCAGCAGTAATTAATTAGCACAGGGGGCAGCAGATGGATTAGACGGACTGAAAAGATCCAGTTTGCAAACAAGATATAAGGTTTCTGTTCGAAGCAGAAAACTTGCATAACATGTTTTAAAGAAAAGGGAAGATTTAAGAATTTTAATCTGTCCCAATGCATCATGCCTGAATAATAGCTCTACTATTACTGAGCAATATTGCCAATTTATCGGTAGACAACCATACGATATAAACCTAATTTACTGAGGAAATGTATATATTAAGGAAAAAAGTAATCCCCCTAACAGTAAAATCTTTTATAATCACTAAAATAATGCACAAATTAAAATATCCTACAAATGCACTCTCAAAAGACAAAAGGCATTATTTTATTATTTTACCAAATTACTGTTAGCCTGCATTACAAAAAAAATTGTTCTGCTTTGTAGAAATGGAAATAGTACATTTCAGCCTCATATTTAGAAATAATGCATACAAGACTTCACTAATAAAATTTAAAATATACATTACCAATATCATAACAAAGGTAAATCCAAATAAACATTATAAAAATAAATTATTGAAGCATATTCTGAAATATATACATGCTCTCTACTTTCAAGTTACTCTTTATTACTTACTCTCTGGTAACAGTACATTTCCCACAGGGAATGATTATGTAAATCTGTAACATATAAAAAAAATGTATGAAGCACAGCTGAAACAAAAGACCAGAAATCAGACTCAACTTTAATATAACTAGAAGTAAGTTATACCAACTACCATTTTTCCCTCCTAACCTTCTTCAGCCTATAATTATGTGACAACAGCAAAGCCTACAAATACAATTTTGGATCTGTCTACACTTTAAGACTCTTAAAAGAATTGTAAATTGAAAGAGCAAACAAGTTCTCCTGCAATGAACCATACTTTGCGGCAATATTTAAGGAAGAAATATTTCATGGTAACAGATATAGGTCCTGATATTCTCAATGGAACCACAGTCATCACATACATCTGAATATTTAATATGCTGACAAACAGTCATGACAAATCTTTCTTCCTATCACACATAAAATTTTGAGGACAATGTCTTTAGCATTCAACTAAGACAGTAAAAATAACAACACAGTATCTTACAGCCAGTGTTCTTACCAAAATTCTCTGTAGTTTTAAGACTGCGGAAATACATTTCAATCAAGTATTCATAACGTGTGTTTCCACCTTTCACACATCTAGAACTTGATAAATATGCTAATGTTGTTCTGCATCGTGAATACACACAGTCACAAAGACCCATCATAAGTTAATACATCTGCTATTTGATTATTTTCTGTGCACTGCAATGCATCGATTTTCAACTCTTTAATATAATTTAGGTTCTTTACAGCCTGAATATTATTTTTATATATGGGATGGAATCTGGGACTCGCTGCCAGAAGTGATACAAAGAACAAAAAATGAGTTCTTTCACTCAAAAGATTTTTATCTCCTTCACAGGGTGTTTAGAGGCAAGAACTTATTCAGTAAGTTGCTATCACTATTTCTTACATTGGAGGTAAGGTTGCTTGAAGTGTTAATCTGATGATCTGAGCAGTTAAATCCATAAGCTTATATAAACAATGCAGGAAGTAGGTTACGTTTCTTTTATACCTCAAATAAAAAGCAACCTCTGTTTATGTTGAGAGATCTAAGAGATTTTCTTATCTGGAATTTCTACTGTTGTACCTTATGCATTTTGATATATAATCTGGTACAAAAATACTTCCCAGCATCAATGTGATATCAAATGAAGCAACTTCAGAACATATATGAACTGATGATTTTAACTTCTCATCAGATTAGTATTTTCTCATTCTAGGGATGACCTCTCATTGTTTCAATAAATATTACACACCTGGAAGTGGATAAACAAAGAGAGAGCAACGCACTAGCCACCCTAATGCACACGGAATCTGCTGAAGTCTTCCTTTTCACTGAAAAGGTAGTATGAATTACAAGCCGGAGATCTGACAAATTATTATCTCATTTTCTGCTGCTGAGAATCTGTTATGATCCCTGTGAAGCAATGTGCCTCAGCCTCATGATTTACCCATTTGGCTGCAGCAGTGGCGTTCCCCCACCAAGACAGTTTCCATACTCCCATTTCACTGCTCTTCCCTACCATTGATCCTGTCTGGTACGCATCTGACTTTGACTACCCTGGGTGGTCTCCTGTCAGATCCCAGTGATCAGTGTCTCTCTCTCCACCGGTTGCCTTCTGGGGAGACTCCTATCAACTGTGCTCTTACATGCATCTGACAACTTTATTAGCCGACTCTGATAGTGCTTCAGAACATCTTCACGGTGTGCACACCCTTCCTCAAACAATCTCACCTTTGTAGTTGACTTAGAACAAATAATTCTATGAACAGTTCAGCTTTTATACTCAATAATAAGGTTGAAATGAAGAGAAATTTCACATTATGTGAAAGCCAGGGGTTAGTTTTCATGTTTGGGCTCAAAAAATCAATCCTGGATTGATTTTTGTGTATATATTGTTATTGTCAGAGGATTAATTGATGAATTTTTCATTTGATGAGTCAGGTGAAATGGGCTCCAAGACACACAGTGAGGAGAATTTTAATTTATTCTACTTCTTGGTGTGAAGCAGCAACACCATCTATTGCAATATTGTCTTAGATTTTTCCTGCTCAAAAACAATGTTTAGAGTACCTTTGAGTGCGAAGCTGAATTTCTGTGTATATGCATTAAAACTTGCCTAAATTAGAAGTTTCTGAATGGATATTAATTTTGGTGGGGGTTTTTTGTGGGTTTTTTTTTTTGGGGGGTTGTGATATTTTGGTGGGGTTTTTTGGTTGCTTGGGGAGTTTTTTATTTATAGTTTTCTGTTTTGTTTTGATTTTTGGTGGCTTTAGTTGTTCTTGTTGATGTTTGGTTTGGGGTTTTTTTGGCTTTTTTTTAATGTGGGGTTTTTTTTGGGTTGGGTTTTTTTTGAGAGTGCCCTTTAGTTTTAAATGTTCTATGCAGATTTTCACACTTTCTATCATTAAAACATATTTGAAATTCAGACTTTGGAAAACACAAGCCTAGATTAACACAAGAAATCTCAATTCAATAGAAAGTATAACCTTACGCTGCACCCTCCCATTTTAAGTTTACCTTTTTTTGCTCTAAATTTAATTTCTGATACACTGCAGTGTCTTGGTGTAAAAACACACAAATGATGAAATTGTTTAACCTCCTTCGTTTATCTGCTGAACACAAGAGACTGGAAGTTTTGTGTGAAAGTAACAAACACAGTGTCTGTTTATAAGTTGGTGCAAAGGTGTCATTAAACTCCCCCAGTCCTGGCTGGCTCCATATGAAATACTGGTTTTGAAGCAAGCAGAAGCTTGCTCTGATTTTCAGATTAGTCTGCAAGGCTTTATTCAATACACTGGCATGTCTGGAGTACAGGAAGTGCAAATATATTTTCCCAGGTCAGGAAAGGAGGCAAAAAGATGGCACATGAAGTGCCCTTACAATCCAGCATGAACCTCCTGCAAAGTTTAGGTGGGTTTGCCTGAGCATTAGAAAGTAATCCAGTGCAGGACAGGCTGCAATCACTGACAAACACCAGTAAGACAAGGGTGTTCAGTCACTGTGGATGAAAGGAAAACCAGAAGCAAGTATCATCTCAGACCTAAGACAGAGAGCACATAAATATACAGACCTTTCCCAAACAGTCACAAACTCCCCTGGACTGGGTTCTTCAGCACCCTTCTACAGAAAGAGCCAGATGCCATAGGGATAGCAAATAGCAATTCTTAATTGCTATTTAATATGGGCAATTACTGGAAAGCCCCACAAGAATTGATGCTGCTTTGTACACAGTGCTGTAGAAACACATCAGAAGTTCTGTCTCCTACAAAATCAACACCCAAATTTGTGCTGAGATCCACAAAGTATCACTAAATGAGACAAAATAAGAACAATCAAGGCGAACAAAGGAACAAAAGAAAGAGGGATTAAAGACAAATGAGATGCTCTAGAAGTAAAACCAGATCTTAAAGATCAAGCTAAGAGCTGGTCTGCAAGCCACTATATCCACTCTCCATGATATTTGAAAAGTCATGGCAGGCAGGGCAAGTCCCAGGTGACTGGAAAAGGGGAATCGCTGTACCTGTCTTTAAAAGGGAGGACCCTGGGAACTAATAACCTGTCAGCCTCACCACCGTGCCTGGGAAGATCATGGAACAGATCCTCCTAGAAGCTCTGCTAGACCCATGGAGGACAGGGAGGTGACTGGAGAGAGCCAGCACAGCTTTACCAACAAGGGAAAATCCTGTTTGAACAACCTAGTGGGCTTCTATGATGAGGTGACTACACCAGTGGACAAGAAAAGGGCTACAGATGTCATTTATCTGGACTTCTGTACAGCCTTTGACACATCACCCACAACATCCTTCTGTCTAAATTGCAGAGAGAAGATTTGATGTGTGGACTGTAATTTGATGGATAAGAAAGTGGTTGGATGGTCACATCCAGAGGGTCTTGGTCAATGCCTCAGAGTCCTGATGGACATCAGTGACAAGTGGTGTCTCTCTGGGATCTGTACTGGGACCAGTGTTGTTTAATGTCTTCGTTAATGGCATAGATGAAGGGATCAAGTGCACCCTCAGCAAATTTGCAGATGACACTCAGCTGACTGGGGCTGTTGACCCTCCTGAAGGACGGGATGCCATCCAGGAGGACCAAGAAAAGCTCAGGAACTGGGCCCCTGGGAATCTCATGAGGTACTGTTCTCATTTTGAAGCCTCCCCTCACTGCACTCCAACAGTCAGGTTATTTTATCTTTTTCATAAATCTCCTGATCACAACAAACTTCTGTCATATGCCCACCTAAGTACAAAAATTACTTCAAGTAATATTTTGCAATCAAATACTGCATACATTAAGTAATCAGACCTATGTATACAGCCAATACACATTTCCACTGTGTGATCCTTTCAATTATTTCCCCCTATAATAATAGTGCAGCTAATCTTCCAATGAGAAACATGTATTTATAAAGTTACTGATGTATCTAAACAGGTCTTGGCATCTTAGTAAGTAAATCCTTGTGAAAACTGGACACCCATTTTCTGGACAGAGGTACACTTCATGTATTTTTAGAGGGGTCTTATAGTTATTTAGGCTTGGTTTTCAGTTTTTACAGTTTTTCAGTTGTTATGTCTATAATAGTGCATATTAAAAAAAACCCAGAAAATGTACACAGAAAAAATATCAGATGCATAAGATGGATACCAAATATATTTTGCACATGAAAAGTTTTTACACAGTGAGATGTGTGCTGATGGAAACTGAAAACCTCTCGTCTTAACAACTGCAGTCTGGAAAAGAACTGCTCAAGACTCTCAATTGCTTTTTTTACATCTGGAATGACCACACAGAGGCATAATTAAGACAATTCAGTCATCACAATCATTCAACCCTTTGTCTCTGTAATAAAACTGTTACCAAGGGAGTTATCCAGGGAAGCCCAGCCCACTGTCGCCTTTACAGTCAATGATGGAAGAAGTGAGTATCTCGAAGGTGATTCTGATTGGGTAGCTGCTCTGAAGAGCTTCTGAAAGAGCCTCAATCTCCACAACAGCAGCCATGCAGAGGTAAAAACTGATGCAATTTCTGTTCTTATTCCTGGTTATGTTCTCCTGTCCCCTTCTTTGTGCTTGCTTTAGTATCCATCACGCATGAACAAAGTTATCTGATACAGTGCAAGTGCCTGAGAGGAAGGTACTGCCAGAGTGAGCGGAGAGGAAAGCTGGTGTCTCTTCATTTCTGCTGTCATCAGCTGCTAATTTAATGCAAGCAGAAACATGACCCCGCAGTCTCAGGTAAACCTTAGGTACATCTTCCAAGGATAGTTTGGATACCTCTCATTGCATTCACTGATAGTGCAGATTTCTGAGATCAGTCTTTATTGTGTGTGTTAAATATTAAGCAGCACATCTACATAGATAACATCAGGAATACTACAAACAAAATCAATGGTGATTCAGTTCCTAAAACTAGCGGCTGTAAAATTTTAATAAAAGTTTCACTTCAGAAATACATGTTTCTACCCCACATAAGCATCTCTGGAATTTAATTTTCTACACCAGACATTTTGTAATTATTTTTCACTATTAAATGAATACTACTAAGAAGTACCCAAAAGTAGGACCAATATTACTGTACTTCTCACAAAAGAGAACTGAAGCAATTGAAAATATGCTGTCAAAAATGTCACTGAACTTTCATACATAATACAAATAGTAGCAGCGAAGTTGCAACCTGATAAAACTGAGATTTCTAATGAAAGTACTACCCTGCTACTTACAAATCAAAAGAGAGTGACTTCTTGAAGTTAAGGTGCTTGTTATATAAAATTGAATCAGACCAGCATGAGATTTCATGCAGAATTTTCTGGAGCCTAGCTGTGTAACTTTAAAATACATTTATAATATTATAACTACGGAACTTAACTGATAGTAATGACCTGATAAAATTTCAAGAGGCTGTGTGGGGTTCAGGCTTTTAGAGCCATAAACCAATTTTGAGGCCAGACATTCATCCCATGTGCCACCTCTCCTGAACAGAACACTTATTTGGAGACAAGTTTCTGTCTTTGCACCATTTTCAGCTGAGTGTTGCATTTGAGTTTTAACCTGGGCTGCTAATTTTGCTCTGTGAGCACAACTCACCATCAGTTTGAATTTGTCTATAGGGATGAAAATGTTCATGGCAGGAGGGAAAGAGAAAAGAAAGGAGAGGTGCTTCTTAGAGAGTATCACAGTAAAAAGAATTGCCACCTGGGTTAGAAAAGTATTATGTTGCAGCTCTAATTTATATGTCAAATGCCATAAACCATTTTTGAATGCATTTCCACAGAAAAGTCTCAACTGCCCTTCTTAGACACACAGGTGTCCTGTGGTTGTGGATCTTCACTGATTCTGAAGGCAAAACCTGTTACTTCTTCAACAGACAGTGAATATGAAAATGCCGAAAGAAATGTACTATTTTACAAATGAGCAAGCCACAGTTCAAGCTTCAGTGCCTTATCCTTCATTCTCTAAAAACTAAACTTCCCAAGAAATGTAGGAAACTACATTTATATAACTACACTTATAAAGTAAACTTCCTAACAAATGTAGGAAACTACATATACAACTACACTTAATGCAAAGATATAAAGGAAAGTAACTAATACAGATCATAAGAGTGTCTCAATAGAATCAAGAAATGCCCATCACACACAGTAACTCTGAGAAGGTAAGAGGCCTCATACAAATAATTCCTAAACCCAGATACCACGACTGGAAGGTGCAGGTACAATGTACTTACCTATTTTTACAAAAAAAACAAGAAAAAGATATGAACTGACACTAAATACGGACACTTGAAAAAATAAGAACATCTTTATTTCCTTCCGACACTCTACTTCTGACAATATTATGAGAGAATCATCCTTTGTAACCATATTCTTCGAAAATTCCTTTCCTAGGCCCCCATTTGCCACCAGCACTGCACACACAATTCACCTCCTGAGATCAAGCCACTGACCTCCCTTTCAGACCAGGTAAGGGCAAAAACATCAGGAGACAATAAAAGACAAACAAGGTGAGGGAAAACACTAAAGTCAACAGACAGTGAAAGACTGGGAAAAAAGCATTCAAAAAGCATTCAGGTAAAGTAAAGCTTTACAGAGGTTTGAAGAATATATGATTTTATTGATAAAATTATGAACTTGGGGGGTAACACACTTAACCTTTTCCAAGTTCATTATCACATGTGGCATAAATTTCTTAAGTAAGTATCAGAATTCTTGTTTTTTGTAAAATTATTCAGTTGTTATTAAAAAGCAACCCTAAAATGGAAACTATGTTTTTCCCATATGTGCAAATCATTTTGTATTTGCTTT
This sequence comes from Amblyornis subalaris, assembly GCA_018881555.1. Taxonomy (NCBI): domain Eukaryota; kingdom Metazoa; phylum Chordata; class Aves; order Passeriformes; family Ptilonorhynchidae; genus Amblyornis; species Amblyornis subalaris. The sequence goes on from JACAXG010000072.1 coordinate 2,281,040, forward strand.
TTGATACTTGTCTTAAGCTATCCATTTGTAATTATGATATTATTGTGTTATTAGTAAATAGTCTTACAGTCACTGGATTTTACTTAACAAACTTAGAGCCCTTCAGAAGAACAACACTATTTCCAATAATTAGCATTATCAATTACCCATTAAATTTTATAATTTAATTGAGAGAAACATCCTTGATATTTCTGAATAATCAAACTGCCACTCTGCAATCTCACAAAGTAACTTATGCTGCTTTTATCAACCATGTTTCAACCTGCACAAAAAAGGGATTCTTTTCCAGAAGCATCAATAACTGCTCTCATTCTTCTATTGCACAATCTGTTGTGAGGCAGACATCCAAAGTCATCTCAAAACACTGCGTGAGTGTTGATTTAAAGGTTAACTAGTCATCTCTTTTTTTTTTTTTTAACTCCTTTCCCCATGTCTCCTGGTGGAGTTGCTCAATTCACTTACAAATATCATCTGATATGCAGACTCTGAGTCAACTTAGAGCATAAAATATGCAACTGCTTCCACAGTTCCATCAGTTTGGATTCCCTGGCCTCTGAACTCAGCTTCTGGCAGAATGCAACTGCAGGCTGAGGTACCGGGGAAAGGATACCTCAAAAGGCACATCTGCAGCAATTCTACACAAATTGACCTGGTCAGATGCTCTGTATAGCTCTCCTAGCCCAAGCACAGAAGACCATCACCAGCTTCAATAATGGGCAGAAGAGCATCTATCTGCACCTGTGAAGCTTCAGGCCTCTTCATTTTGATATTTAAATTCCTTGGCAGGTCTAGGTTTTCTCTCCCACACTAAACTTCCTGAACCATTTGCATCTAGCCATATACACCAGGCATGTTCTGGACCTATACGTAAAATCGCATCTCTGGAATGTTCCCATTGCATGGTACATTCCCACCAAATACAGACACTGCCCAGCTCTATGATTTAGTATTAAAATGTCCATTGTTAACAATTTTTTATTCCTTTTTCCTCTATGTTTCTTATTTCCTCAGTTTTTTTCAGATCCTTCACAACAGAATTTCCAAATGTCACCTAGCTGATCTCTTTTATTCATTTATTGCCTATCAAATTAGGCGAGAAAAGGCATAATTTTTCTATTGGCTATAGGCACATCTTCCTGTTAACAGGTTTTCCTTAAAATACTGTAAAGACTTGTCTTCTAACTGTATTTATAGAATCATAGAATCATTTAGGTTGGAAAAGACCTGTAAGATTACCGAATCCAACTGTTAACCCAGCACTACCAAGCTCAAGCCCACCACTAAACCATATCTGCAAGTGCCACAACTACACATCTTTTAACTCCCTCCAGGGATGGTGACTCCACCACTGCCATGGGCAGCCTGTGCCAGCACTTCATAACCATTTTGGTCAAGAAATTCTTCCTAATATCTAAACTAAACCTATCCTAGCGCAACTCGAGCCATTTCCTTTCATCCTATTGCTTGTTATCTGGGAGCAGAGATTGACCCCCACCTTGCTACAACCTCCTTTCAGGCAGCTGTAGAGAGTGATAAGGTCTCTTCTGAGCCTCCTACTCTCTAGGCTAAACAAACCCAGCTCCTTCCATCACTCCTCATCAGATTTGTGCTCCAGATCCTTCTCCAGCTCCATTTCTCTTCTCTGGACTTGTTCCACCACTTCAATGTCTTTCTTGTCATGAGGGGTCCAAAACTGAATCCAGGATTCAAGGTCCAGCCTCACCAGTGCTGAGTACAGAGGGACAAGTCACTGCCCTGGTTGCACTGGCCGCACTATTGCTGATCCAAGCCAGGATGCCATCGGCTTTCTTGGCCACCTGCTCACACTGCTGGCTCATGTTCAGCCACTGCTGATCTGCACCTCCAGGCCCTTTTCTGCTGGGCAGCTTTCCAGGCACTTTGCTCCCAGCCTGTAGCACTGCACGGGATTGTTGTGACCAAACTGTAGGACCTGGACTTCACCTTAATGAACCTCATACCATTGGCCTTGGTCTGTTGAGCCAGATGTGAATTTACTCCTTTATTCACTGACTTACAGAAAAGCTGTTTTTTCCCATCTCCTTCTTGTCCTTCAAATCGCCAATGAAAAACTATTTTGCTGCTATTACAGATTTAATTTTCCCGCCTTTGCTATTGAATACACTTTGCTTTAACAGAGGTTTTTGAATTTACTAATTAGAAGCTAGTTCTATTTCCTCCTTTCATGGGCTTCTTGAAAAAGATATTTGAATATGACGTGTGAGTATAATATCATTGTTCATTTATGTATTGCATCATATTAATATTCAATAGTTAATCAGAAGCCCAAACATACACAATTCTGAACACACTGAAGCTAATAATTAGAAAATTGTCCTCAGTGTAAAGTTTATGCAGGTAGTTTTCTCCTAGGATTTCCATAATAACTTTCAAAATTGCTAGCACATACCTCTTTTTGCCTTTCTCATCTACTACATCTCTAAGTCAAAATATTTTTACATACAATCAATATTATTTTTACTACCTAACTAACAATCCAGTAAATAACAGCAGTAGAGGAGAGAAGAGAATAGAGGAATTTTAGTCCTTGGTTTTACCCAAACTCATACAAAATTGGCAGATTTGGGCTTTTCATTTTCTTACACAAGCTGCACCAAACTATTCTCTAAATTCAGTTTGAAATTTACTATAAATAGCTGCAGAAAAAGAAAACAAACCTTTTAATGTTAAGAAAAAAGCTCCTAATCATCCAATATATTTACTAGTCTTTGTTTACATGGACTTTAAACAAAACATAACTTTCTTTACTGACAGTGAGCAGCATTTTTGCGTGAAAATGGCTGCTGATTACAGCATTTCTCTAACAACATTTGGTTTGAGGTTTGGAGATTTCTCCAGATCAGCTCAACTAAACTCTGGCTTCAGGCAGACACATTCTACCATTCAGAATTTCTGTATCTAAGAGATGAACCATTTTTGCACAGTAAGTTAGCTGTAAATTCAGCAGCTGATGTCCAGGAACAGAATAGAGCAGCAATTTCTGCCGTAGTTTTTAAGCTATAGAACCATACAGCACCAAGTGAGTGAAATGCAAAGGATGGCAACCGCTGATCTAACTTGTCATCTATACAGAATACAACAACTGAATGACAAAGTCCTAAAAGTACTAAACAGAATTTAAAGCAATACTGTACATTTGATTTCAATAATCCCTTTAGTCTGGTTACACATTTGAAAGAGTGATAGCTACAGTCCAAATAATTGAAGTTATTTGCTCTAAAAATATTACTATATGTTTGTAGGGACTACAAACATACATTCCTTTGAACTGATTTTTAAAAACCCAATCTTTCTTAGTTATTAGAAATAATCTCAGCTCAAAAAGAAAACAAAGAACTTTACAGGAAGAAGGAAAAAAAAAGACAATCAGCACCTATATTTTTACAATTGTTTTAGGTTAGAGACATAACAAATTGAAAATGTGAAAATAAATTCTTTCTGTGAAGGTGTAAGACAATTATTTAAAAAGGAAAATGCTCACTTGAATGCTATACAAAATGTTAAAAAGGGAAAATGATAGACGTAAAAGATGAGGCTCTCCTCTGAACTATAGCCAGATGCAAATGGCAGCATTGTGTACACAGTCTTTTGTCCGTTTGACTTTCCAGCATTTCTGACAAATGTTGCTGAACTTTCCAGCTGTTTTGGCTCTGCTGAAAGCAGTATCATGCAAACTTCACTCCATTTCACGTACAGAATCTACACATCTCTCTAGAACTACTTTTAAATACTAGATGCAACTGTACTAAAAAAAAAGGATAAAGTGACTTCCAGCCAGCAATTACAGAATGGAATTTGATAAACAATGGTCCAGTGTTGCAGAAAGAATACTTTGAATGCTGACAATAAGCACTATGGAGTAGTCAAAAACGGGTATCTCTACATTTTACACAAATAGTAGCCATCAGAGATGTTTATAACTTGATTATACCTGATTCAACAATTGCTGAGGCAGTCAAGACATAGCCTCTCAATGCTGTTTGCTTTTTCAAAGGAAATTAAAACTTTCTAAGAACCTATTATTTTCAGAGCAATCTTTTCATTGATCAAATACGTATCTGTATCAGCATCACATAGTTCTGAACCATCTACCTGAAAAATTACTGGGCTTTAAGTATTTCAATTTTCAATGGAAAATTTTTGATCTGACCTGTTTTCAAACAGATGATACATTCTTGCAAAGTTTCCTAATAAAATACAAGTTCTATTCACCCGCATTTTCTGGGACACAATAAAGACTCCCCACATTTTCTAATATTTTCCTGATATTTCATTTTCAAAATACTAACTGGCAATCAGAAAACCAATGTCAAAGACTATTCCTCATATACCCAGGAATACCACACACAAACCCAGAAGTCATGTAGAAGAATGGATATATATCCTTTTTGCCATTTAATAACAAGATTTTTCTGAAGATTTCAGGGGGATTAATACCTACCCTATGAAGGCAGGTATTTGGCCTTCTTTGGCCATGAAAATCACAGAATCACAGAACAAGCTGAGTGGAAGGGACCCATTGGATCATTGAGTTCAACTCCCAGCCCTGCACTGGACAGCCCCAAGAGTCACACCATGGCCCTGAGAGTATTGTCCAAACGCTGCTTGAACTCAGACAGGCTTGGTGCTGTGACACCTCCCTGGGGAGCCTGTTCCAGCGCCCAGCCACCCCCGGGTGAAGAAATTTTTCCTGATATCTAACCTGAATGTTCCTCAACTCAGCTTCATGCTGTTTCCTTGACTCCTGTCCTAGAAAATACAGTGAAATAAAATTTCTTTTGCATAGAATGCTATAATAAACCATTTTTTTATTAAATATATTAAGCTCAACTGAAAAACAGTCTTTCCAACATTTGCTGAAGAGCTGCCAAAGACATTTGCAGTGCCAGGTAAAACTAATTTTATAACAGTCACCTATTCTGCTGAAAAAAAAAATCTACTTACAGCATTCCTCTTGAAACACTGCTAAGCTAAAAGTTCATTCTTTCACTTGTTGACAGGATGAATATTCTAAAATTCATTTATTTAGCTTAAATATAGATATGCATACAAGTAGTTGCAGTGTAGAGATGTGCTAATATTTGGCAAATAATTACACTTAAGTTTCCACCTCACCAACAATTTTGAGATTTTAAAAGAAAGAACACTTAACACTTCACAGTGAAAATGGAAAAGCACAATATTATGATTAATTTTGTACAAAGACTTACCAACATGCAATGCAATTTAGAATACCTGGAAACATTATGATCAGTATGCAAAATCAGAAAATCATCGGGCCAGATATGCAATCACCTACATTTATGATGAAGTATCACTGCCATCCCCACAGTCAAGTCAGCCACACTGAGACCTCCATAATCAGTGCATACGTAAGAGCAAATTAAGGGCATTGTTCCTGAGGCACTATCACTTTTAAGAAGAATTTTTAAAGTTTCTTCTCAGGCTTTTTCTTAGCGCTGAATGCTCTGTTCTAGCTATGGGCTGCAAGGGGAAAGATGCAGAAGAGGCAGGCTCCATTAGCTACGTCTATAAATTCTACATCATAATACTGAAGATGCAAATAAAGACAATGGTTCAAAACAAAGTTCTAAAGTGCTTATATAAGACATAGATCAATAAATAATAATAATATGATTTTAACCTTCACCTGGTAAGGTTTGTAATTCTTCAAACTGCAAGAAAATTATTTTCATATAGCAAGGATTTGAGCAATGCATACACTCTTCTTCATCCTTTTTTACTGCTAGTACTTTTTTTGCTTTTTTTTACTGGCACATTTGTACTAAGAGAAATCATCCATATTTATTTTAATACAAGTTTGATGCTGCTGTTTAATTTTCTAAGCGAAGTGTCAAAAGCTAATAATTCTAAAAAAAATAAAAGCACACTTGGGCTTAACTGGGTTTACAACAATAAACCAACCCCCCACCCTGAAAAAAAACTTAAGCAAAAAGAGTAGTGGTACAAAGCATTTTGGGAATCCTAATGGGACAAAAGCTGCCTTTGTAATTGGACCTCAAACCCTAGAAGTATTCAAGGTGACACAGTTGAGGAAAGAAGGGGGAAGCACCGTATCATTGGCAGGTGCAGAATCTTTAATCTAGCATTTAAAGGCCACCATTCCCAGAATGTGGCAATTGGGCTAACAGGATTGACGTTGGGGAACTCGTTCAGCCAGTACACCAACCTCTGAATGGTGGGGATTTCTCTCAGCAGCTGCCTGAACGTCAATCAGCTGAAGGGGAATGTTACAGAGGTCACAGTTTGGGGCTGTTCTCTATGCCTGACATTTCTATCCGTTAGTCAGAAAGACAATGAGAGAGAGACAAAGCCCAAGCATTACCATAGTCCCATTCAGCAGTAAAACAAAATTGAGGGGAGTGGGAAAGGCCTCCAGACACAAAATGATCAACAGAAGAACAACTCAACCTACCCTCCTCAAGGGAAAAATCAGGAGAGCACCACAGCAATGAACAGTCCCAGGCTACAGGGACAGCGACTGCTCTGCGAGGGAAGGTTAATCCCACACAAAGACATCATTTTTCAGTTCAACACTAAAGTTTAGTAAAGCTTATTTCTAAACAAAACTGAATGTCCGTGTTTGACCTTGTGGGCAAGGCCTTTCAATGTGAATAGCCTGGTTTTTAAAAAATTCTAAAAGGCAATTACAATTCATTGGAATAGTGGTAGAACATTATAAATTAAGAATTTTATAAGAATTTTATAATTTTGTTATATAAAATAATTTTTATTATTAGATTAGAATATCTATTAAACCATAAATCCATAGCACAATGAGACAGAAGCTAATCTACATGATAAACTAATATCCGGGGAACAAGTTTCTGATAAAACCACAGCTAAAGCAGCCTTGGCTATCACATACGTTGACAGTCTTCGCCTCTGTAAAACAGGCAAGTTAAACGTTTTGCAACATTTTGCAATGTTAGACGTTTTGCAAACAAATAAAATATGCAAGATACCAGCATTTAGAGGAGGAACTTGGTTTATGTAACCTAACCAGAGCAAAATTACTTGAAATCTACGTTTGACTTTGATACTTCTCCAGTGTTAAACAAATTGCTTAACTTTCTTTGCCTCTACATTTTAGCTTCAGGAAAGGATTAATGACTTTTACTAAAATACTCACATAAACAAAAGGACAAAGCATCAGGCAAGGCACATCTTAGCATAAACCCCATGGTTAATACAGGCACGTAGTTTAAGAACAACTCTGCATCAATATACTGAGTACAAACTGACATCAAAAGTTCAATAACCTACACAGATAGGCATTCAGAAACTAAAAACAATGAGGAGATATTTGTGAAGAGACAAGAGAGACTGAACACTGTCTGGCAACATGGTTTGTCAGGAGCTGGAATTCCAGTAACAACTCCAGCCCGTCATTTGAAGGAAGGTAGGACCATGCAGGTCAGTGCCACTTGGGAATATTCATTACTAGGTCCTCATGCATAAACAAGCAAAAAAAACAAATAAAATTGCATGTTCATTTGAAAGAACTGAGTCTCAAGATCCACATCTCCTTGCAAATAATGAATACAACATATACTTGTGAACAATGGCTTATTTCTGCAACTATGCTTATAGGTTTTTGTTCAACACTGTCCCTCACTAGTGATTTTTATCCTTCAATCTCTCCTTTGCATTAAGAAAAGGTGACTGAAACTCATGGTAAACAAACGAGTTTTTACCCAATCTGGAAGCTGAATTAAGTAAAAATGTTCATGAACCAAACGCAAAAGATACTACATGCCAGACTGTGAACATTCTGTGAAAACATTTCTCATAGAAACTGAAATTGGGTTTCTTAACCTTTTAATCTAAAATTCAGAACAAATACCTTACAACTCAAATAGGTGAAAGAAAAATCTCTTCATAGTTCATTGACACAAACTAACATAAGCAGCAAATTCTGAGTGAACGAACATACAAGAAAACACCCCAGAGACAGTCAGTTGCTGCAAATTTGTTCCTCTTTGTAGGATTTCTGCTTTTGCAGTGGCAAACAAAGCTTTAAAGGTCCATGTGCATGGCAAACGTAGGGTTTGAAAAGTGAAGATTTCTGCATAGTTGCATGGTCAGATGTTTTTTTCCGGAAGGAGTATTCTCCCAGTGTTTCAAGAAATGTAAGGAAAGCAGAGGTTTGCATACCCCCATATATCAGGGCTATGGACTTTGAACATCAAAAAAATTTCCACAAAACTTGTAATATTTGGTATTAAGATCCACCATATATACACACTAATGCTAAGTTTTATAACAAATGAAGTTGTTAGAAGGTGTTTTGTCATTTATGATGGGTAATGCAGGCAGAGGCAAATCAAAGAGTCAAAATAAAATCCTGAAGTGATGGAAATAAAAATAATGCTTATATTGCATATAACTGGTGCATCACACATTTACAAGAATATATACAAATTCCATCTGTGCACCCCTGGTCTCTAACCACTCATGACTTAAAGACGTGGTTAGAACAAAAAGAAGGCAAGATCCAGTTATATTGCAATGAATCGTGCATACAGAAGGAATTAGGTCAGCATGCTTCATTTTCTCACTATTAGTGACTATAAAAGGTTAGGCTCTTACCTTTCAAAAATGAGACAACAAGATAGCCATGAAATTTATTAATTTATTTGTTTTGGGTTTTGTCTTGCCCTAATCACGCTACCTTACTAATTTTTTTTAGGTAATTCCTTTCTGAAAAACTATTCCCAAATTACTTAAAATAAAAACTACTTTTCAATAATGTGAATCTAAAACTGTTGTAAATGACAAATTCTTTGAGCCAAAGTAAAAAAAAAAATCTCTGAATGCTATAAATGTTACTCAGAACTGTTTATTAGTTATTATTAATATCTATCATTCACAAAGGAGTACTAGGAATTTTAAAGGAGTAACTTAAAATGATGCAGGTCGAACAGCAATGCAAAAGTAAGCACTATAAATGCATACCTTCCTATTTCGTAAAGTGAATAGTCTGTAGCTGGATGTGAAAGAAAGCAGGACTAGAATCTCCTTTTGCACAGTTCATTTTTTACAGTTGATGTTCAATTTGCTCAAATATATAACATCACCATAGTCTATTCATTTCCCTGTAAAAGCAGATTTCTTAAGAATAAGATATTACAACTCTGAAAAAGAGTAAATCTTCTTTAGCTAAGCACTGAACAATCTTAAAAAAATTTAAGAGATCACTTATAAAGGATGAAATCAAAGCATGAAAAATGAATGGCTACAAACTAAACTGCACATATAAAAGTGTGTTGAGAAAAACAGAACTTCAGTCCTGGTCTTTGGTAACTTTTGAATAGTATTGCTGTTCCCTCTGCTGTACACTCTTTCACAAAACTGGTCATTACAAATCTTCAGACCATTTCAGAGCTACCCTATTTCACAGAAATGGCCGATAGCAACCTGCAAACTGATTACTCCACTTTCAGTGCCGACCCATTTCGGTGCCCCTTGAACGTTTAGGGTTACCTTGACAAAAAGATGATGTTGTTCTTCGGGGATGGAAAACCATTTCACAGTTTTATCTAAAGAAACTCAAAAAAGTATATTACTTTTAATCAATCCTGTCTCATAAGACTAATATCCCAGGACACATGGCTTTCCACAGAAGTTCACTGGAAAATTTTATTTTTCCATATTGTTTTTCATAATGCATTCTACAAATTTCAGCTTCTGTTTTAATAAGAGTAGAAGAAATAAAGAAGAAAAATGGACCTTTTCAGATATCGTTAGTACTCAGAGTTCTTTTCCATGAGACAGAGCAAACTGTACAACACTACTGATGGGTGAACTATAGATTCCTGATAGTAAAATGCAAAAAAACCCCCCAGCAACCAAAAAAAAAAGATGTTTCCTATCAACACCCACAGTTTTTGTTTGACTAAACCAGTAAATTGAAAATAATATCAATATTAAGACACTGGCCATGGTATCAGGAGAAAGAAGTGTCATTTTTAGGTTTGTCAGATTTTTTGAATAGCTGGTGTAAGAGGATTAATTTTCCTGCACCTGTTACTGCACCATATATAACATTGTTACAATACTTGTAAAAATAGTAGACTCCGTCTTTACAAAAGATGACCTCTGCTAGTTCAAAAAGGTGTTTCAACATCTACAGTTTGGATGTCACCCATAAAAGATAGTACCAAGTACAGCAAAGGCTTCTAAACACAATCCCTTGCTGGGTCTGCAGGTGTTTGAAGGGTCTATTCATGTCCCAGCCAACTGGACAGAGCCCTCTTAACTCCCTTTTTCTCCCTCCAGAGCTCTGTCATTCTTCTGGCTCCTTCCAACAAACAATGCCAGCAATTGGGCAGCAACACTCAAAGTCACCTTAGAAGACAGCACAGTTCTCAGTGCCATTTGGTCAATCAAGGACCAGACTTCCTAACATTCTGTCTGCATTGACAGGAAGAGTATTCTTTTTTCCTCTGCATCTGGACAGGCTGCATTAAATTCTCCTTGAAACGTAAGGACTTCTTGGCCTCCTCCAGTGACTTTTTCCCTAGGCTCTGCTGTTGCATCACTTTCCATCATCATCTCCTCTTTCTTCTGGTTTTATACTGCAATCACAAAAAAATGGATTCCTATCTTTTCCTCACATACAAGGGATAGCAGCCATGCCCCTGCACACACCTTCTCATGAGTGAAAAATACATTCTTTGGTTTCGAACTTTTTAAACTTGTCCTTCATTTGAGCAACCTGATTTTTACCTCTGGAGAAGCAACTTTATTTTCAGCCTGATTCTTTACGTCTCTTTGTATCCCACGATAGCTATGAGGTATTATACAAAGCTGTCTGCTTTCCTACTAATCTTTATTACAATTTCCTCACCATCCTTCTCTGCAATGATCCATACAGCACACTGCATATGATAGTTGGTAGTTTGTAAATCACATTATACTTGAGAAGTCCACAGGCATGTACTGCCCTGCCATTAGCACACCATAATCACTTAATATAATAGCTTTAGTTGCCCCTCAAACAAGAGACATTCTCTTTTGGGAATTTTGGTTAGATAGGTCAGCACTGAACTATTTCAGGATAAAATTCTGGAAGCGTCTAGGAGCTGTGAGTCCGAACTAAACCTGAACACCTTGTCTTACATGATCCCAGCTAAGATTACCCAAGAACTGGACTGCAATCAATTTGAGAAAGCTTTGCATAATGTTATGCCCCAAATGGTAAGCCACAGCTTATGAGGTACTGCACAGCTGAAGAACAAGTGACTTTCAGCTCATACTCAATAATCCAGCTACTTCAGTGATCATCTTCTAATGTCACATTTTAATGCTTAGTTACTATCCTCAGATCTGTGGGTGTTTCAGTAATTCTCACTTTACAGAATATCAAGGGGGAAAAAAAAAGTAAGAAGATACAAAACTAATTTCTAGAACAAATTTAGTACGTCCAGAACCTGGACAAGAGCAAACAAAAGTAGCTCGATTGTGTTACTCATAAATTGACATAACCTTCTGACCAAAAGACAAACCGTGAGAATGAAAGCCATCAGCACCTCAGAACTTTTATGGTTAAAAGTAGAATTTCTTGCCGCTCGTCTCCAAATTTGGTGATTAAGGAACATTCATACTGCAGTGAAGGATGGCTGGACAACAATTAATCCTTAAGGCTGACAAAATGCCAATTACTTTCTTCCTACTTAGAACTTTACCAAACTTAAGCTAGATTTTACAGCTGGTTTTGACTCAGGCTGAACTCTGTTGAAAATTTCACAGTAAACAGTTCATCTATATTCAAGAAAAGGTCACAACAGAATAGTTTAGTTTGCCTGTTTCCAAAAATGTAGCAAACTTTGCTATCAGGTGCTTTAGTCCATCTGTTTTTTTAAATCAGGGGCTTAAATTCTGGCTGGGATGGCCTCCCATTCCCATAAGATTCTACTGAAATTTGGCCAACTTATAAGCTTTTGGAAATGCATGGATTCCCAGTAGACACTTCTTAAATTTGAGCAGCTGAAATGTACAAAGACTCAATGATGTAAGTGCTTGCTATGCAGATGAAGGTTTTGCACTTCTTCAGTTCAGGTCTGGACATGTAAATGAGAAATATGGAGATCATACTGCCATGTAATCAATGTGCCCCTGCGCACCAGGAGATACACGGCAGAATAAAGCTATTCAATACAAACTCACAAGGAGAGGAAAGAAGAGTACTAGGGAAGCTAGACAACAATTTGGATGTAAATATTAGAACACAAAACAAAGGTCAGGAAACTGACTAGAGAGAATGGAAGACAGAAATTTGGGAGATTTACTACTAAACCACTATTAGAATGTCCAGAAACAAAAGTATGAGCGACTATACCTCCACAAACTGGTCAGTCACTTTCTGGCAACAGGAGTGGTGATCCAACTTCATTCTCAATCCAAAATGCTGACTTTATAGATACTCACACACCAAACATACAACATTTTTAAAGAGAAGCAGAACTGAAATACTTCCCAGACAAATAACACCTTCTACTGCAAGCAATAAGGATGTATATGCATCCATATTCAAAAACTGGCTAATAAAATGTCTACAATGAGAAGTGTTTGAAAAGCCACTGCTATCTCCTAATCCATTTCATAAGAACGGTCAGTAGTATTGCAAACTGAAGCATCTTGAAGACAAAATATTCTAGTTAAAATAAGTAAAATTAATACTATTTAATTAGCAGCTCAGAATGTGGATAAACCCTGTACTAGTTACTCTACAAAGATAAGGACCTTCCCTGCTCCATAGAAAAGTAGGCTTTATCATTCGAAGTACATTCCTAACTTTTCTACTGTATACAAAACTAGTCAGGAAGCTGAAAAAGCACCATATTTACATAAAAACTTCAGTAAAGGCTTACACACAAAATGTCAGAACATCCTGAAACAAAGTCTTGATTTCATACTGTTCTTTCTGATTTTTAGTGCTTTCTGTGCTACCTGAACATTCATTCCACTGGTTATATTTGGCATCATTTTTAAATCTAATTTTCAAAACTAAAGAGATTTAACATATAGAAGATGGAGTTAGTTATTTTTAAACAACACAACCCCACAGCTTGTCCAAAATGCACATGAAGACTGATGTGAAGTCTGTCACAGAACCTTGATCAGTTTCCATGTGCTTACTGATCCTTAGAGGCACATCATTCTTAAAACTTGGATCATAACTACTGCAAGACATGACAGAGAGGAAAAAACCAGAAAAGCAAAAAGTCCATTCCAAAACTTTAAAAAAACCAAACCAAGCCACCATATAAACGCCTTTTCTACACATCAAAATTTTTTACAGCCAACCTAGCGGAGCCTCCTTTTTATTCCTTCCTAGAAGGCTTGTCAAGCCTTGTCTTGCCAGTTCAAAAAATTAAAAACACCAAGAAAAACTTCCCATTTAATCAGTTGCTGAACTGGATTTTAATGCTACCAGAAAGAGTAGTATTCATTACTAGTTTCATTACTCCAGAAAAAGCTCTCACTACCCCTGCATGTGTGTGCACCAGTTTGCAGGGATCCACTCCTCAGGGCTGACAGTCTGCACAGCTTTTACAATCACAAGGTTTGATTAAAATAGAATTAAAAGTAAGTTTACTGCTAAAACCTGCATATACAGCTGTGCCTCAACATCTGCTTCATAACAAAAAAACTAAAGGGAGTACATTTCCACATTAGAATAACTGTCCACATTCCACTATTAGAATAACTGTCTTGTGACTGCCAAGACACTTGTAAAATTGGTAATGGCTGTCTTCTCTTTGAATTTTCTTTTTTTTTCTGTGGTCATACTGCATCAAAACCCCCAGACTTACGAGTAGTGTCTCAACAAATATAGATCTTGAACGTCACCAGAGTAAATATATCGTATTTTTGACACTGTTCCAGTACTCTGTTATATAGGAGAAATAGACAGATTTCATTTAACTGAGCACACACTACAGCAAAAATATTTGTTCAGGTTCTATAAAGCTTTTGTAAGACTGTCAACTGTCATTCCTAAGAATCTTTAAGTTTTACAGAATTATTACCTATTTGTCCTGGGTTAGTTAAATATTCTATTACCACCCACAAAAGCTGGATAAATTTCATAATTACACACCTGGGACTCCTTATCTCAGCTGAGATAAGCACTCCAACCGACAGGAAGTACTACCCACCCTGGTTATCTGATCTCAGGTAATGGCCCATTAGCACCACCCAGCCTGACTACTTAGCCTGAACCCTTCCGGAACATTTTGAAGGACCCTAGGACTCCTCCAAGCTCATTACCGAAACAATCAGTAGAACACCGGGAAGATCCTCTTCCATTGTGAAAGTCCCCGCCCCTGGGGGAGGTGCCAGCCAAGAAGCACAGCATAAAACAAGGGTTTTGGATGGGAGAAGATACCCTCGATTCGACAGGACTCCGCTCTCGGGACTCTGCTCTAGACGGGATTCGCGACTCGGCTCGACGTGACTGGACTCCGCTCCCCGGCATTGGACTCAGCTACTCCACTCCACTACCGGGACTGGGCTACCAGGCCTTCCTGCAGGACCAGTGCCTAACTGGACTGCACAGCTACCACCCTGGTCAACAGGGTGTCAGGTTGTACCGTGACTCTGTCGGTTTGTTTAAGCCCGTGTTTCTGTATTACTGCATTTATTTTAACCTTTTTTATTAAAATTGTAATTTTGACCTAAAATCTCTCGAGGTATTCTGTGTGGGGTTAATTTCCCCTGCTGGTTTACAGCCAAACCAGCACACTATTTCTACAAGTTCTCTACTTAAAAGTTACTAAATAAGGATGTCCAGAGGATAAAAAGCAACATACAATAGCTATATAAAATTAAATCACAAGGCAAGTTAACCTGTATGAAATTTGAAACATATTATCTTTGAGAAATAGTCAATACACCTCCTTTTTAATATATCATAAATTACTGGGTTCAAAGAAAGCAGTAACATGAAACTATACTTTTTCAGTGTTGTAAAATATAATCAGCATTTCCAAAAAAACAAAAGTCACATGCAGTTTCCAAACCCAAAAGACTTAAGAAATTAACTACGATTTTGCCTGAATGATCCACATCTCATCATTTATAAAACTGAAAAGTTACAACTAACTAGACAATTAAGATGCACCCTTTCTTCACATACACATACATATGCCTGCATACATAAGCACACACAGTGGCACTTGAGAAAGCAATAGTTTTAAATTGAAAAATGTAAACTAGAGGAAAAAAATTGCTACAGAAGAAGTACTTGCCTAGCTGCAAACGTAAAATGATCACACCATAAAACCACTACCATGAGGAAGCAGAAATAAAGTAAAAAATACTGTTGGTTAGATTTTAAAACAACCTCTCAAAAAGAAACACAAGGACTTGACAGAGACAAGAAAAACATTTTCAAAATATTAATTAACACAGAATTGGCAAGGAGTCAAAGTAGCAAATACTTATTTTGATTGTCTTTGGTGCTTATAGATGATTTTATATTGGAGTCCTTGTCAAATCCTGAATAACCTCCCAACCCAAAATTTTCTACAGGTATGTCTAGAAGAAAGACCTTCATTTCCACCACAAAAACACTAAAGCATTTCCTATTTATCTAAGATGGAAGGTATTTGAACATCTCAGTCAGCTGCACATACTTTTTATTTAAAGCTTCCACTACTCTCCTGTCCCAAAATGTTTCATACCTGCATGAAACTACTGTCAGAAAAGAAATTAAATTACAGAAAACCTCACAGGACAACATATGTAGAGAAGGTGAACATGCAGTATGGGATGGGGGCATTAATCTGAATCAAAAATATCTGGATTGTCCGATTTTAAGAAAGGATCTTCAAAATGAGGCAAAAAGAAACACTGTTCTAACATGGTGAATATAAATACAATGAATAAAATGAAAAATGTCAACATTAACAAAAAAGATTAAATTGATGATATTCTTTTAACACTTACATAATCAAAGACAGCAAATGTTTGATGCAACGAGGTATTAATTAATAAATGCTATTTTAATCAGCTGTTAGAAATAATTGTTTCCAGTATTTGACAGTAACAACACTGTATCATTAAAATTGAATCAGAATCACTTATTTTTATCATCAGCTGGTATCAGTTGAATATTAGCACTCAGTTCTAAATTCAGTATAAATATCACTGTTCATGAAGCAGGGCTGTCAAGTCTTGAAAATCCTGTATCTGATTTCAACCATGCGTGATGTGGAAGGTGCATATTCCACATGAGTAGCTTCTGCACTTTATGGAAAAGCCTCCTGTTATCAGCATTCAGGAACTCATTCCAGAAGACTCAATCACATTACTCTCAACACAGAAGGAAGAGTTGGGATTCAAAACACAGGCTCAGCTATTGAGGGTCAGCAGAAACTCAATGACCTGTGCACTGAAGCACCATCAATATTTTCTGTGTATATTTTTCAAATGATTTTCAGAAAAAAGAACATTTACTTATTAGCTGAGTATATGTGCTCTTAAGGAAAGCTTAAAATGGCAGTGGGTAACTCCTAGGAAAAAGACTTTACAATAAATGATAATATTTAATACAGTCACTTTTTTTAGGATTCTTTTAAGTATTCAGAAGCAAGCAACAGTGAAAGACCATTGCACTATGAAGCGCAACTCTGTCTTTCACAGCTAAAAGGACAAATAAAATTAACCACTATCAAAAATAAAAAAGGAAAAAAAATTGTTTTCCCTCATGTACCAGCATATATTTACACCCAAGCTTCATTATCTCTTCTACCCTCCAAAGCAATCTGAAGTCTCACTGCCTTTGGCATGACACAGAGATGGAGGCTGCAATGTAGCACACAATATACCAATCTCTCCTTTTCCTAAGAGGATTAGCACTGCAATATGCTAGAACAAATGGCTGTGAATAAGCAAGATGGTACACCTGGTCTTCCCCCAAACTAATCATCCAGCTGAATAGCCTAAAAACAGGTTTACTCTTTAAATGTTGCTGAAATGAAAGGAAAATTTACAAGCACAGAATTAAAAAACAAAACTATAAAAATATCCTATACCTTGACATGTTTAAAAATTCTATGTTTAAAAAAGTTAATCAACATAAAATCAACACTCATTCCATTCTTTTCTCTAAAGAAATCACTGCAAATTGAGTAATTCCATTTTCTTAATGACACATTTCACCCTATTATGTCTAATTTCACTGTTTAACTCTATGCAAAAGCACACTTTTTTTAATAAACATGTCTTGTGCAACTCAACTCTTCTCAAGAGGGAACACAAAACGAATTGCCTGGGATGGGTAAAATAAAAAAAGCAACACCATTTATTAATTTTGTATAAGTTATCTACCACCCTAGAGATTCCTTGAAGGGGAAGAACATGTCTGAATTTTACCATAGAGTGCCACAGGCACAAAGTGAGAGAAACTAAACAAGCACATCCTGAAGGGAGAGAAAACGCCTGCAGCAGCAAATGACCTACTACATACCTCACTCTCAGGTTTTTTGATGTTATAATTTGTTCATTTCAGGGAAAAAAAGACAATTACCCACAGTTTTAGTTTGTTTTAACAGAATTATTAAACTTTTAAAAGTTTTTGATCAAAAGGGACATACATCATTCCAAAGATCTTTGTATTTTCAAAAGGCTACAATCCTGCACTAATTTGCATAACAAAGTCTTTGTCATATCTATTTCCTTATTACCTGAAGCAGCAATGTGCATTATTAGAACAGTACTAAAGTAGTTAAGAAGAAAGCATATCAGTTTTTTATTTGAATTCCTATGCATTAAAATTAGCATTTTCCAGCTCAATGCACAGTAAGTAAAGGATAATTTCATTCAAATACGCATTTCATGACATGAATAAGGAAGTATTTATCTCACCATTGAACTGTTAAGTCTTTAAAATACTGATTCATTTGAAAAATCAACAGGGTATTGGCAATTTAGTGTAATATTAAATACATACATATACCATACTTATACTGACATGCATGCAATACTGTTTTGATGATATATATTGTAAAGAATACAAGTTATGCATTGTAATGCATTAAGATTATCTAGGTGATAGTTTAGCCATGTGTACATCTAATAAATAAGTCAAAAGACAACTGTAATATTTTTAAATAGGCATTAAATATTTTTAAATGATAGTGAGTTAACTTCTTTAAAGGTTATAAAAAAATTGCTTTCATATTTTTCATTCTTGAATTAATGTGCTCCTGAACAAGATCAACGGTGCTGGCCACTGATACTTTTCCCAAAGTAAAATGAAGCTAATGACTTAAGATTAATACGTCAACCAGAGAACAACTAAAGGGTCACCCCATATTATATGAGAGCAATCTTAATAAGCAAAGATCAATCCTCTTAAAATTACATTGCAAAAAAAGTTGGTGTGCTGGAGCATGTCCAGACAAGGGCAACAGAGCTGGAGATAGATCTGGAGCACACATCTGATGAGTAGCTGAGGGAGTTTGGGGTGTTTAGCTGGAAAAAGGAAGCTCATGGGAGACCTTATCACTCTCTGCAACTACCTGAAAGGAGGTTGTAGCCAGGTGGGGGTCCATCTCTTCTCCCAGGTAACAAGTGATCAGATGAGAGCAAATGGCCTCAAGTTATGCCAGGGACAGTTTAGATTGGACATGGCAAAAAATTTCTTCATAGAAAGGGTTGTCAACCCCTGGCACAGGCTGCCCAGGACAGTAGTGGTGTCACCATTCCTGAAGGCATTTACAAGATGTGTAGATGTGGCACTTAGGAACATGGTAGACTTGGTAGTGCTGGCTAAACAGTTGGACTCAATAATCTTAGAGGTCTTCTCCAATCTTAATGATTCTACGGTTTGACTTAGCATGGTCTCAAAAATCACTATTCACACTATCATTGACAAAATCACCCAAACAGAAAATGTTGCCAAAAAAATCTATGAAAGGTATTTGAAAGCCTCTATTCCATTATCAGATCAGCACACGTATAAGCACAGTTTATTACACATGGAAGTAAAGCCCAGGAAATTGTACCACACTGTGAAGGCATTGGTGCATTGTGTGAACTCAGGTTCTATCTTACCACAATTTTATCGGATGATCCCACATTGAAATGAGAGATACAACTGCTTTAGCAAATCAGCTAAAATTAAATGTTACTCATATGTACTGTATGCAGAGATAAATAACCACAAAGCCTATAACACTTTCATAAACCCAGATTCTCTGAATCAAAACAACACTGGATTTTTCTTCTGAAGAAGATTCTTACAAACTGGCCTGCATAGAGCAATAACCAAGCCACAAATAATTACTGCATTTCCAAGTACAGTCATACTAGTATGTATTTACACATTGACCTTACAAATGACACACATCTCACAAATTTAAAATAAACAATAAATTGAAAATCTGTACCACAGCAGAAAAAGCCCCACTGCAATTTCAGAGCAGTTAAAAAGTCACAGTTCCACAGCCAACTTGCCACAGGCAGATCTCCAAAACCACACAGAAATATTAGTACCTTGCTGGACTTGAGACTAGTCTATAATTTCTTGCTAAAGTTTTGTAACAAATCTGTATGTAGAATACTCTCTACCAAATAAACTATTCCAGTGGTACAGATTTCATTTCAATGTAACTTATTAGAAAATACAATGTTGTACTTCTGAAAAACACTGGTTATGTATTTGCTAAAGTCTTGTTTAGCTACTGTTACAGAGTACTGTCTGTGATTTTACTTCCCTTATGAAAAATAAAAAGTTCAAATAAGTAAATAATTAATGAATGGTAAGAACCTTTTATTCCAAAGCCATTCATGCATTATTTATGGATATTTTGTACAGTAGGCATCTACTACACTGTGTATTAAAGTACCACTTTGAGTCAGGCTTTGCCTTTCAAAATAGCTGCTTTAATAAAAATGATGATACAAAAAAAAAACATTAAAACCTCAATAAATTTCTCATAAAACCTGAAATTATCAACCATAATTAAGGCAAAGCAAGATGAATTTAATTTCAGAGTAAACATCTTCATCTCTATAGAAATTAATGACCATATGTACAGAATGTCCATATAATGCTATCTAGACCTAAATTTTAGAATTAATTACAATTTAAGCTTATTTAGTAAGGTTCAAATTTGCAAATGTTTTCTGTTAGCTAAAATGACTACATGCAGAATAAATGTGTGGGTCAGAAATGAGAAAGCTAGTAAATCTAAAGTTGTATTTTTATATCGAATTTAATCTGCATTCTTACATTTATTAGACTACACAGACAGTAAGACTACAAAATTAATGCACTGTCTTAAGTAGGTGACATTACTTTTGAAGCAGATTGATTTTGTAATACTGCACACATTTAAACAAAAGCTCATAATTTGAAAAACAAAAGAGACAGGAAATACAGCAGAAGTGCAAACCTGACCTATCTCTAATCTTTTCTTTTCAAACCTAGGCTACTCAAGAATCTTCAACTAATTATTCCATTTTATTGATGGCATTTTTCCCAAGGGAAGTTATTTAAAAAGTTTAACCCCTGAGCAAGTCATGGCTTCTCCTGCCTTTGAAAGTGTCAAGTGCATTCATTATAACTGCAGGAAGTGTTACCTTCTACCCAGAGAATCTCACCCTGCACAATCTTAAACACTGTCTCTCTCCCAAAACGGCTTTGATTCAGCAATTCAGACCGCTTCAGCTGATATTAAAGGCAGAAGCACCACAGAAAAGGGATCAGCAGTTAAAACGAAATACAAAGAGGAAAAAGCCCAGATCTTGAATATAGTACCACAAAGCTTGAGAGAAAAGCAGATTTGAAAAAGACATCAGAGTGACTAAAAAAAGAACAACATGACAGAAATTAAACAAGATTTTTATGTTCTCCTTCTATGCATTTAAACTCATCTCAACCTCTATTGAAATTCTGATCATATCCAAACCCCAAGGCTTTTGACATACTTTAAAAAATCCACACCCCTTCTTACTCTTTTTTTAAGTCTCCAGAGTCACTGTTGGGTATCCAACAAGTTGAATGGGGGGGGAAGGGTTGTGGTGTGGAAAGGAAGAATTCTAATATGCATATGATAAAAAGACCATTTAAACTCATATTAAACTTTTTTCTTAAAATGATGGTGACTATTTGAAATGTTCACTGTGTGTTCTTAACCTCATACTTAGTCAATTAAAAAACGGCTGAAATAGTTTGGGTGGAGAAAAAGTATTTTCAAGCCACATTTATCCAAGTATCTTTTATCTTGAACAGTGATTTTCTTACATCAGTGACAAAGTGAGAGTAAACTAACACAAGGTGCTACTGTACTCTAAAACATGACAACCAGCAGAATAAAAGAAGACAAAGCAATCTCTAAATATCTCTACATTATCAAATTATGTAGCACAGAAAACTGTAAGAATGTAATATACACAATTAATACAACAATGGCAACATACATCTTGGAAAGGATGCACTAAATTCCAAGGAGATATTTAGAATTGCAAGTGGTTTTTTTTTTTTTCAGTTCAGTCATGACAGGGCCAGAAGGTAATGATACATCTGCCATGATGCAACAAGCAGACCTGTCTTCTGTCAAGAGTTGAAATCATAAAGGAATAAGCTGTCGTTAGCAACCCCTCTCCAAACAGTAGAGCTGTCATCTCATTGTTTTCCTCTGTTGGCATGGGGGCTGGTGTGGGCTTATACACCCTGTCAGCTCAATATTAGTCTAAGCTCTTAACCTTTTCTTGAATTTCTGACTTAGTATTTGAACTCCTATACAGCTTATCACGTATCACTATGTATTTTGTGATCAATTAATATTGCTTTACACAATGAAAATTTTCCTTCTGTCTGCTTGGTGATTAGCATTTGAGAGATTATTAATCCCTCATAAAATGTTTTTGAAAGAATTAAATATACTGCTTTACAAATTTTCTTTCCAGGGTATGGTGGATTTTAAACAAATTATACATGATGCATTATTTATTAATACACTGTGATTTGTGTTTATGTTTCCAGAAAGATCTCAAAAGATCATCCAACCACCTCTAAGTTTTCTTAGTATAATTACCACAAAAGCAAGAGTTCTAAACGCAAATTTTCCCTACTGAAAAGGACTTTAAAAGCAATGCTAGTTCTACGGTCTAGCAGAATGAATAAGCCAAGTACATATACCAGAGTCAGAAAAGTAGCACTTGAAATAAAACAATATAGCAAATTATTGCCCATTTTAGCGAAAGTTTACTGTTCAGTATTATATTGGAAAACCCAAATAAGATTATGATTGCTCTGGCACTGTAACTGACCATTTATAAATAAATGAAGTATTTTAACATCTTTCTGCAACATACTTAGAAGACATAAAAGGCACATAAATATTAGTATTCTGTGGCGGAATTGTAATTGCAGTGAAATGTTAGCTGTTTTTTTTTTCCAGAAAGTGTCACTTGCCCGTACTACTGAAACTATGCTAAGCTTGTATATACTGTAACACAAAACAGAGTTTGTTTGTCTCACAAGATATTGTATACTTAAAAGTGAGATTTAAAAGTTTTTTAGCAAGAATTTTTGTTAGTGTAATTTAAACAAAACATAATTTCTGGTCATCAGTATGTAAATAACCACTATTGAAACTGACTGATTTTTACAAAGTAGAAAAAGAAAATATGAAATACAAAATAGGATGTGTTATCATACTAGTTACTACCCATTAAGATTACTAAAATACATAAAAGTTATAGTGGGAAAATTTACTGCTGTTACACTGAATGATTTTGTTGCTCCGTTCAACTGCCTTACAAAGCTAATGACATCCTACTGAATGCTGACAAAACTAATAACCCTCACCAATTTTTAGTAAATATTGCCAAACTGACAGTTTTGTACAAATGAATGACATTAATGTAAGTGCATAAATCCAATATTATGACCAAAGAGAACAGAGATTGTAAAAAAAAGAAGAGGAAGATAAACACAACAGAAAACTGAACCTGAAAACCGTGTTTTATCAGCCATTAAAGAAATATTTCCACAGCTAATACCCATCTCATGCAAATCTTTGGGGTTTTTTGTGTTCATGGAAAGTCAAATTTTTAGGTGTTGCTCTATTTCTTCTGAAAAACTCGTCCAGGTTCTTTGAAGAACCTATTTTCTGGGTATATATCAAGTATTAATTCTCCTTTAAATCATAATACAAGTATCTGAGATATCTTAATATCTGAATTTGAAATCAGGCAACAATTCTTCAATGGTTTTTAAATGTATTTTTTTAAAATCAAATAAGCAACAGTTGCTCTGGTCAAATTTTATTAGCATCCCTGGGACTCCAGGTATCTTAGGTAATAAATGCACTGAATTTCCAAAGACACAGAAAACATACATCCAACAGTTTCTTTGTAATTGTGCGGTAAACTGATATCCTCTTTAATTCCTAGAGGAGAGGTATCAAAGATAATAGTACTCCAAACTTCTTCACAATGTCCAACCAAGGGAAGCTGATCTCCTGTTTCCCCAATGAATAAATTTCCTCCATAAGTACACCAACTTCAGCTTCTCCTTCTGTAACATAGTGAACATGGGAGCCCCTCAACAACCATTACGAAACCAGGAATATAAATGCTTAATTCTTGACATCCCAAATAAATGCCCTCATCACAAAATTGGAGAATTTACCTCTGTCTCTCACCACCTTTTCCTGGTCCTGTTTCAGTTATTGAATGTATGGCTAAATAATAACTGATCTGAGAAGACCCTGACTGTACCAACCTGGACAAGCCATTTAGGCAAAATATAGAAGTGACAGATTAAAATTACCCTTCTAATTAATTAATTAATTAATTAATCTAAATTTATTTATTTATTTATAAAATTTACATTTATTTTTTTATAAAAAGTGGAATATCTTCACAGTAGAATTCTCATTATAAAAGGAATAGTCCCTCATGTCCCTCATTCCCAGGGGATGGACTTGAACTTCAGTCTCTCACATGCCAGATAAGTGCTTCTCTCAAAAATCAGTGTTTCCCATTGCAGGAAGTTTCAACAGAAAATTTCTGTTTTAACACAACAACAAATCTATGCAATATTTTTGTACTGTATTTACAGGACATTGCCAGCTTCTTTTGTTTTAAGTATGTTTATTAGTAACTATTTATCTTATTCTAATTTAACTTTTGTTACAGTCTTACTGCTTTATTATCAGATTTGACTTTTTCATACTTGTTTTTCTAAAATAGGTCTTGTCCTGCCACGTTTTAATGTATTTACACATTTCTCACATTGTGTATGATTTTCTCCCTCCTTCTTTTTCTAAAATCTGTTCTTTATCTAGTTGCTTATTTCTTCTCTTTGTTCATGTTTCAACATCTCTTTTACACTACCAAGTTTGCACTTTCAAATTAACATTACCTCTTCACATAAACCCTTGTCAACTACTCATGACTCCTCTTACACAAAAGATCGAATCTATACAACAGGGCTTGATATAAAACATGGTAGGAGAAGCATTACCTACAAGAATGGCATGGAGGAAAAGCAAAACCATATTTCTAGCTACTTGAATTCTCACCAGGATATTTCTCTTTGAATCTTTTCTTTACAATATGCAGCAGCCCTAAGATACCAGAATTTTAAAACACAAAATTTTAAGCCTGTACATTGGTCCCTTGCTCTATGCATGCTTGAAGAGAAAGGTGGGGTTTTTTAATTCTTTTTTCCTCTAAAGTGTTGTATTAGAGAGGAATAGTTTCTACTGTTCCCTTAACTTCCTGCTTAGACATATCACTTCATCCTGCTCAATCCACTGCTCACTGATAACCCTAGCTGTTGCATCCCTGTTTTCAGTTTTTCCAATAAATAAACTGAAAAGAGACGAACTGAACTGAAATGAACTGAGAAGCAGTAGAGAAAAAGTTACGGGTTTTGGCCTCCTTAGAGCGGGTTTTTTTGCTTGTCTGTTTGGTTTTGTTTTAAGAAAAGCATATATTTCTGAATGAGTTCTTTCACGTACGACATTTAAGCACTACTTTTGCAATTTTTATTTTTTATTTTTTAAATTAAAACCTAGTCTTCAGCAAATGGTTAAAGCTGGCTGCAAACTCACAACAAATCAGTGGAATTTTCAAATCCTAGGTACCAGTATCCACTTCAAATTCACACATAACTCTATTAGAAAAAAAAATCCATGTTCCCGTCCCATCAGCACTGATGCTTTAAAAAGGTCTGCTGGTTTCATTCAAGAATGAGACCTCTCCTTAGAAGAAACACAGAAAGATCCAGGAAAATAATTCCTTATTTTAAACTAGCGATGTTGCAGGAGGAGTTAGCACAATTTTCATTCAGGCTATTTTTCATCTAGGCTAGTTATTTTCATTTCGTAAGAGACAGAACTGCCTAAATCAGCTAGAGGATTGAACACCAGAAAACCCAGAAAAGGATGCAATTTTTACTATTATTTTTATTATATAGAGTCCTTACACTCATTCTACCATAATTTCCTGCACGTAGAAATGTAATTTATATGATCTGTACCTGAAGTTGACACGATATCAGCATGTACCTATCTGTATTCTCTTTTTAGTCCTCACCTAATGATTCTAAACACTTACAGTGGAGTCCAACTTCCACAAAATATTGCCTTACCTAACCAGATCTATAACCAATTCCCACTACACTGATCACAAGATACAAAAAAACAGCAACACATTTAATGACATAACTGAATTTGATTGAACACAATTGAATACAATCTATTGTTCATTTTGCATGAAAAAAATCATTGCAAATAGTATGTGTTCTAAACATGTACTTTACTAGAATTTTAAGATGCACAAAAAAGGACAGTGGGTTTTACAGTTACTGAAATTACTGAACTAAAGAGAACTACGAATTTAAAAACGTATTAAGAAAAAACTCATAAGATAAGAACACAAAGTTTGATGTCCCAATGTGATCTAATGACTACATTTTTGTAAAGACATTTTCTCATCAAGCAATTGGGACTTTTTTCCCTGTGGTTTTTTTCATTCAAAATGCAGAGATAAATAATCTGGTTTTAAGTACAATAACCATTTGAGAGAACAGAGGTCTGATCTCTGTAATACTGGCACAATCATTGCACAGAATAAGTAAAAATAACAAAAGAGCACAAGGAAATACAACTGTCCTCTACTACAAATACACCCTTAAAAATTATCTGTTAAATTAGGGTTAGTGTCCCAGTTTTAAATACTCAGTCTCTCATGTTATGAAAGACAGCAGCATCTCTAGGAAAGAACAAAAATGCAAGCACATAAGCACTGCTACAAAAATTTAAGTAGCTACAGCTATTTGGGTTTCTTGGGAAAGGTTTTGGAACCTACACTAGAGGTCCTATATTGGACCCACCATACACCTGTATAGTACTCAGTAATCCTGAAGTACTTTTTGGCCTGTCTCTGAATCTTGATTTAAAATGAATTATTACACTCTAATATTATAATATTAGAAAGAGATAAGTGTAGTCTGGTGCTTTGATAGTGGGTAATACAAATCAAAAATAACTTAATGGCCTTATGTTTTTATACGTTTTCTTTCTTTGCTTCATTGAAAAAAAAGAGCCATTTTTTATCCTGACTACTTTAAAGACAGCTGCAAAAATTAATCATCAACTGCAAAAATTAGTCATCTAGCAAGATACGAAACAATAACAGTGACAACACATATATTGGCAAATATAATAGAAATAATGAGTCTTAAATAGGTTCTTCTAATGTTTACTACCAGAAGTTTCATTTAGGTAGCAGGGTGTACGCGATGAATGACACCTGCAAAGTTCCAATGACAAAACACAACACAAACTGTCCACTGTTTCTCAAATAGATGTAACAAAATAGTGTCAATAAAATGTGAATGTCTCCTACTGTCAAATATTGCTAAGTGAATCAGAATGAATCAGTATTTAGTGCAAATCTGAAAAAGACTGTGCCTCTGATAAATTCAGTACAAGCCTAGTAAAAAAGACTGCTGTTATCATGAAAGCTGATGTTACCATTAGATTACAGCAGATGTTGAGTGAGAATATGTATAAATTTAATGAAATGTAAAAGAAAGCAATCAAATTGTAACAAATTTCTGTAGTGTCTCCTACTGCATCTCATCACTCAGCACCTAAGGGCTCTTGTAATATCTGCCATATTAAACTACATGGCAGTCCCGACACAACAACATGACATGCAACTAAATCTTTTTTTACTGCAAGACAGAAACTTGGTTCCATTAGAAAAAAGTTCCAATAAAACCAAACAAGTATTTCCATCACAAATAAAATGATCATATAGTAAAATATAGAACACTGATTAAAAAATTAAAACATCACAGAATTATAACTCTTCATACACAGGTACACATGTGCACATCCACAGCACCCACCTTATACACATGCACTTTCACTTACCTCAATAGCTCTCTTTATATATGGTATCTGTGTGCCACTGTCCAGATCTTCATTAATTATAAGTCTCCTAGCCCACTGACCAGCTCTGACAACACCATTACCATGAATTAGGACCAACAGCTTGTCAGGATTTATTAATGCATCTTCACTCATAAAGATAAAGCTCTTTGGTTCAGTCTCAATTGCATCAACCTGCAATTACAGACAACATGCATTTTAATGCATCAATAAAATTCTTTAAAAGAAAATCTGTAGTTATAAAGTTATCCACCAAATTTATATAAAAACATTCTCCATTTAACAACTATTTTAATGCACTTGTGCCCAGGACTAATGTGTGCCCAGTACTAAATAAAAATAAGGCAAAATATGCCATGTAACTTTGAAACATAAAAGCATACCACATTTTGGAACTGCAATCCAAGGAGCTTTTAAAACTAAAAAAGGGGCAAAAGGTGTGCTTAAGCTTTGAAACATCGGTTGTTTACAGAAATTTACAGGACAGGAAGAAAGTCCCTAAATGAGCAATTGCGGGTGGCAAGGGGGAGGGAGCAAGTAATTTCTCACCTCTGATATGCCTGAAGCAACAATAAAATTCTTACATAATATAAAAAAAAATCCTGGAGAGTGTCAAATCAGCCACCTCAGCATAAATACTCAAGCCACGTAGCAATCAGTAGTGTAAATTTGTCTGTTACAAATTTAATAGATAGGCCTAATAAAATACAGAAATCTAATTTGGGTCTAAATAATAGTTTAATTTAGAGTCCTCCCGCACCAGGGTCAATGCTTAGCTACTTTGCTGTAGGAAGAGACCAACAATTAGCTTTGCTATTCAGTAAACTGCAACCTAATGCCACATTTTGTCTTTAAAAGAGTAAAGCAGCACTTTTTGTTCAATACAAACGGAAGTTTTTACACTTGGTTTAGCAAGTTTGTCTCAAGACAAAAGAACTGTGCTGATGTAAATACCATGAGGGCAAAACAAATCTTCATGTCTACTTGTTCTTCTCTTTCTATCATATGAATACATAGAAAAGAAAGCACAAAACAGGCAAATCTCCCAATCCTACTGTACTCCACACCCCTCCACCCCCACAGCCTAACTGTGCAGCTGCTAGGAATATGGTCTGCAACAGTGGAGAAACACAGATCAGGATTTGATTCCCATGTTGAGAAAGGAGGAATGGCTATTTGGATAATGTTAGTTTTCTTCTCATAGATGGGTGTGTATTCTTAGCTACTCTTACCCTAGGAAAAATTAATTTTGCATGTATCTTCAGACTTTTTTTTAATGCAAGTCCTACCAAATATTTTTTTAATGAAGTCAATGAGGCTACCTGAACAAAACAAATTCCTAAGCAAAGAATGGCCATGTCTCTCTTCAATATGTGCCACAGCACTGAAGACCTTATTCCCCTGCTACAAAATAAAGTAACAACCCCTGTGCCTTGGAGTTTGCACCAGGAAATGTACTCATTTTCTCTCACACTCCGTGCAAAAACAGAAAATATGGTAAAGAGTATGTTCTATTGAAAAGAATTTAGAATACAGAAGTACAACAAGAACTGTACCAGGGCTACAGTCAGATCATGTTGCTGCTTCTGAAGTAGCAGTATTGATACCTTGAAAGGTAACACACATTACGTAAAAAGTCAGCCAACACTGAATCTCAGTTAGTACTTGGCAAGGTGTAATTGACTTCTACCCACAAACTGAATGCTTACAACACTGTAATTAGGAAAAAACATTGTGAATTTGCATTTCAGACTAATGTATAACTTAGCTGGAGGTTTTAGCACTTAAAGAAGAAATTTTTGTGTAGTATGTAGCAAATACTAGCACTTACTAATCTTATGCACTAGAAGATATAACTAGTTCACACTTCTGCAAATAAGTTAAACAGCTAAAAATATCTACCAAGATCATAAAAAATAAATGTTCATTCTTTTCCCAAAATTAAACACTTTCGGAGACTTTCTGTCAAGCTAATTTACCTTCAAACAGCAGTAATTTATTAGATCCAGCTTTCACTAAAGAATGCACATAAAGGTCATTTCTATGTACAACGTTACTTTATTGACAGATCAACGTAGAATACCATTTAATGCTGGACACACTGAGGCCACATAAAATAATTTGTATTTATTAGTCACTTGCTCTTCTGGACTACTCAAAGACACTCATTTCCAATCCTTTATTTAAACCTAAATTGAATAAATCCAGGAAAATGCTTTTTTGTTTAATTTAACAATTTGATTCAACATTGTCGTTCACAGGTGAGAACAATCTTCCAACAATCTGTAGTTAGGTACGTCAAACCTATCTAAGTTGCACTGATAATTTACTGTTTTAAACTAATGTTTAGTTTTCTTTTTCTTGGATTTTTTTCCCACTGCACAACAATTCATTAAGGTTTATGAATGCAGGCAGCTATGGTGAGTTTTCTATGGATATTACGGCATTCTTAAGGTTTTCAATTTCTTTTTTCCATATGACTTCCATCTCAAATGAGTTATCACCTAATACAGTAGTATCAGTCTATAAGGTATTTCAGCAGCACACTAGTTAGTATTTTGCACAGCTGCTATCAATATATAGAGTAAAATCAAACTACACTTGAAATCTAATCTTATTGACATCCATGCTACCACATCAACAATTAGCCATTACCAACCCAAGATGTATGAGACCTGACTAGGCTCCAGGAGTCTTTCATTTTGTGTAGTAGAAGATTTTAAGATTGTATGTTAAAAAGGGAAAAAAAATCCACTAATACTTTTCTTATCTCAGTTAAGAAACATGACAAAAATTATGAGCCTCAAGCCTACAAAGCGAAACAGGTATAAACTGTAACTGGAGGAAAGAACATGGCAAATAAGTGGAATTGAAACTGAAAAGATTCAAAAAGATTTTGAGAATTGTGAGCAGCCAGTGGAGAGAGAAAACTGCTCATTTGCTCCCCAAGACGAGAAAGTCTTCTTCAGCATGTTTCAATGTAAACCTTACTAACTTACTTACGTTACAGTCTTCACGATATTGAAAATTCAGATTTTTCAATCAAAAATGTAAACCTGAGAACTGCTGATTAATACTACAGGCAGCTAATTAACATTTAGCCATTATCACAACTAACTTAACAAACCTAAAATCGGTGGAAATTTTACGAACAAGTATTAACTTCACTTAGGTAACAAAGCACACAAAAGGAACATGTAGTAGAGATAAGAGTTCCTCAAAGAAAACTAGTTATTGAATGAAGTTTAACTATTGAAGTGAAAGAGGAAAGCATTGATGACTTAGAATATTCTGCAAGTAAGACATTTCAGTGCCCTTGCCAATTAAACATGTGTCTTGGTTTCAGCCAGGACAGAGTAAAGCATAGAGGATACACTGAATTCCTTCTCAGTAGCTGTATGTTTTTTGTTTTTGCTAAGTCATGTTTATCCTAAGTCAAGGACTTTTCCTTGTCTCATGCTCTGCCAGTGAGAAGGTATGCAAATGAAACTGGGAAGGAGCATAGAAGGGAACATATGCGCGACAGGTGAACTGAATTGACCAAAGGGGTATTTCCACACCACAGAACATCACACCCAGTATATAAACTAGGGGGAGTTACCCAGAAGCACTGCTGATCTGGGCTCAGGAAGGTAGAGGTCTGGCATCTGTCAGTGGGTGGTGAGCAATTGCACTGTGCATCACTCGCTTTTGACTTATTATTTTCGTTTACCATTATTACTGTATTTTACTTCACTTTAGAATATTAAACTGTTTTTATCTCAACCAACAACTTTTACTTTGATTCTTCTCCCCATTCCACCGGGGTTGGGGGAGGTAAAAGCAGGACTGAGCAAGCGGCTGCATGGTGCTTAATTTCCAGCTGGGCTTAAAACCACTACAGCATGTTACTAATTATTTAAACTTCCATCTCAAGCTTCCCCATAAGCCGTTAAAGATGCATTTGATTCAGAAGCTCACTCTATTTGTCCTCAACAGCTGAAGAAGAGCAAAGATCAATCACTGATTTAGCCATTAAAACTAGAGAAATACAGATACTTCATCTGGATAAAAAAACTGCAGTCTTCTTTATATTCCTAACATAACCTTCAATGGAGCACAAAATGAAAATTTAAAAGTAGTAACTGAATGGGTTCTCCCTGAATATGAGACTCTCTATTAAAATTTTCAAGTCCACTAGTATATGTTGAACATTATTAGAAGTACAATAATTTACAGTAACAATAATGCAATATGGATCTCGGCCTCCCTGTGTAGGAAAAAATGTTAAGAATTATGTTTTGTCAAAGACGCTGACATAATAAAATACTAAGCAAGCTCTCCTGATTTGCCCACTGGTCTTATTTTCATATCTGAGAAGAAATTAATGAATTTTTTCTATCCAAAACTGAAGCTGCCACCTGAGAAAGCAAAATAAAAACAGCACTTTGTGGACTTCGTACACAAGGTCAAAATTAAGGAAGATGAGAGAATATGAAATGCCATCACGCTAAACCTTTGAAGCATAGCATTTCCATTCACTACTAAAAACAAACTGAAAAAAAGCACACTCCACCTCACACAGTCCTGAAACACATTTCAAATATTCAAAAATCCTTGCCCTGCCAACTTCATTATCAGCTGACAGGACAGCCAATACACCAACTTTCTGATCACCTGTGACAAGGTTAAAAAAAAAGTTTTTGTATTCACCACTAAAATACTCACATAAGAAGGTTATATATATAGGAACCATCTTGGTCAGATCAAGGTCCCAGGGTCCTGTATCTGACAACTGTCAGATTGCTTAAGGGGAACAGTAACAAAACAGACTGGTTATGGAGTGATTCTTCCCTGGTTTTGACAACTTTGGAACCTTACAAGCCAGAGTTTATACAACTGGGCAAGCATGCACAGTAGTTCAAGGCACCTATCCCACCTTAATACTGTCAAATGGTTTTTTTGAATGCATTTATACCTCTCTCCTTGATAGTATTCTGTGGCAATGAGTTCCACAATATAATTGGGACATATATGAAATAATACTGTCTCTCTTTCAGTAGAGATCTCCTGCCTGATAATTTAAACTTAATGCCCCTTAGGTTCTCTATTATGAAAAAAGCAAAAACCCATTCCCTATTCATCTTCTCTACACCTTTCATGATTTTATAGATTTGTCATATTCCTTCCTCAGTCATCTATTTTCCAAGGTGAAGAATCTTTGTTTAATCTTTCTTTGTCTGAAAAGCATTTCATGCCTGTGATCATCCTTGCAACCCTCCTCTGTATTTTTTTTTAATTCTTCATATCCTTTTTGATATGGTGTCCAGACTTCATGCTGTGTTTAACATGAGGGCCCACATAATGAGTGGAATGACGATGTTTTTCTGTTTTGTTCTCGATACCTCATAATTCCTGACATCCTATTTGCTTTGAGGGTTTTTGACTGCCATTGAGCACTAACTGATGTTCTCAGAGAACTACTCACAATCACTCCAAGCGCTTTCCTGAGTTGTAATAGCTCATTTAGAGGTCACTGTTGTGTTTACAGAGTGAGTTATCTTCCCCATAACTTCATATTTCAGTATCAGGAAATAATTCCCTAACTCATCATAATCAGCTTTAGGTTTAACAATCCCAAACAATTTTAGAAAAAAAACCAGGAAAGTCTGTTAGTTTGTATTAATTCCTTTTTTTTCTTTTATTTACAACTATGTCAGGCCTTAATAGCACTTCACCAGTAACAGATTATTTCATCTGTAAAATATGAACCCCTTTCTCCCCTTTTAACCAATTAAGTCATAAGGGGACTCCCTTCTCCTATGCTTTTTAAAAGCATTTGTTAAGTTTGTTGACATTTCATTGGGAATGCATGTACTCTTTTACCAACAAGATTTTTCTTCTTCATCTCCAACTCCTTCAATGAATTCTGGTAGTTTTTTTAAAAAGAAACCTATATTAATTTCTCCTATTATTATTATTAGGTGATTTCAGCAGTAAGTTGAATACAAATTGGCTGTTATGCAGCTTCATATTTGACTTCTTATGGAACCTCAGGCTTAAAAAAAAATCTCATCCTGGAATTTGATTGTTGTACTATATATTAACTTGTCCTAAGGTCTCCTCTACTGATATGTCAAATTTCAGACAGTTGCTCACAACTATATCCTGTTTAGAAAAAAAAAAGTTAAGTGTGGAAATTGGACAAGTAATATTGGAAATGATGATGTTAGTTTTTCTTATTTGACCTGGGTGTTCATTTTAGCTGCAGTTCATCTATTGGCCTTATCAGCTCTCTTTTATTATTAGCCTTTACAATTGTAACAAATTTGCTCCTCAGATTCAGGGTTTGTGATCTTACTGTGATTTTATATGTAACTTGCCAACATTTATACTCTCTTCTACTTTCATCCTAAAAGCTGTCTTATTACTTTTATTAGTCTCCTTTACTAGTTTAAACCAGAGGTTTTTGTGTTGCTATTTGGGAGTCTGTCAGAGGTGATTTAAACCCAGCTTTTATACAGCTTTAATTTTTCACCTTCTACATATATTGTTTCAATTTTTCATTTGTATGTGTCTTCATAACCTCTTTTTGACTGTAGTGAGGACTCGCTATGCATAATAGCCACTACTGAAGAATGGTGCTCATAGCTTGTGTAAATTTTTCCACAATGCTCGCTATTAGACATCTGCATATTTTGTGAGTTCTTACTTTGCTCCAAAATGCAATTAAATTATGACACTTCACAGAAGCTGGAGTAATACATTTGAGAATAGCTTAAATGTATTACTGACAAGCTTACTACATGTATCCATGCTTACTACAATTTCTAAATACAAGTAAACAGAGTTTAATTCAAAAGCGGGAGCTAGCCAGGGCCATTCCTCTTCCAAGCCAAGAAATCCAAACCTTAGAGCCAGGCAGATGAGCCCCCACATGTGTGACATAGGTGATGGAGGTGTTGTAATACTTACTCCAAGCTTCTTCATGTTTTGGAGCTAATTCATCAGCCTTAGGACTGCATTACTTATAGGCATATTCCTTATATTCCTTTTAAGAAATCAAAGAAAGTCCTATAGCCTTAAAATTTGGGCACTTCGAAGTTTATAAAAGACAGCTTCATGGTTTCAGAGACAGTGTGACATGGCTTGAGAAGTCTTTTGATACATTATCTGTTGGATACATGGAAGTACTTCTTGGACCAAGAATTCAGCAACAAAGAAAATTAGTTGTACAAAGAAATTGGAGATCATGACTAGCACTGCACCAGGCAGACTGGCATGATGAACCTAATCCTATGTCTGTCTACACAGAGAAATCTGAAGTGGGCAAATGCTTTCTCAAACAGTCTCAGTTCTCAGGGCATTGGTGCAACTAGCAGATTGCGAGTATGGAGGAAAGCTGTTGCGGGCCCTTCGACTGCTCTGTGAACCTCTTAGCTCAGTTTCTTCTGCCATGACCACGAGACACTGAAAAAGGCCTTCTTGGAAACTGTTAGTAGTTTGGGCAGGTTGTCAAAACATTCCATAAACACTCAGGGAATGAAAATGAGGAGTGAAACGTTACAGAACTGTTAAAGCAAAGGACCTTTTCCTTCCTTAGCCTAAACAGGTTTTCTTTGACTGAATATGAAGGACTGGCTGAGAACTACAGTAATTCAAAAGATTTCAAAGAGCATAAGAATCCTTCGTAATGATGGAAAACTGTAGTGTTGTCACACTACAGTTTCCCCTGCACTCTCCAGTACAAAATATAAAAATACCTGAACATCATCATATAATAGCACATGTATTTATAAACACACTGATATGTGGGGGAACACTTCATCCCTTCCAAGGGTTGATCATATATTTTCACTAAACAACATAAACACTTTACACTACATACATATTGCAAGTTACTGAAAAAGCATGTCTTTAAAAATGCCTAGGAGTAGTTTACCGATACTCAATGTGAGTAATATTGCTCTGCCTGCAAAGACATTTTTGCTCTCTACATCCAGCTGCAGAAGTCTTAAACATCCACAAATACTTCTCAGAAAGCTTATGGCTCTCCTATTAAAAGCACCACATTTTGGAAATTCTGGTATTTGGTAAGGTAAGGAACGCTCAGCTGGAGAAATCAAACACATGAGAAGTGAGGTGCGACATCTCCAGTTGCACACACATGCAAAACACGAAGACAGCATCCTTAGACAATGCCCTGCACAGAGCCCTGGCACACCTCGTCTTTATCTGAATATGGGGTCACAGGGTATGCTGTGTACAGATTCAAAAAAACAACGCCTCTGGAAAAATAAATTATACTTACTGGAAGAGTTACTTTCTTCAAGTGGCACTCCTTCTGCAGTAGTTCATAAATGTATTTAGTAATGATCTGGAAGAAAAGAAAAAAAATATAAATGCCACCAGATACTAAACCACTTACAATAACGACATATGCAGGCAGACAACTTAAGGGCTAATTGGTTAAACTTCTAAGCACTTGTATACATTTTGCCCCTTTTCTGAATCCCTTACTATATAACTAATTATAGAAATTGGACCTTTAAACAAAAAATTCTCTCTGTTCCACAGAGAAGGCAATGGCATTCCATTGCCAGTACAATGGAATGGTAACTGTACCTGTGAATCCATCATGCACTGCGTGAATAATTAGGTGCCTCAAAACTAAGGTTTATAACCAATTAATATATACTCAGGAGTACAAGAAAGGCTCTCTTTGTAAAGAAATACTTTTAAGGCATTTTTTCCCACTAGCAGACTTCTGAAATCCTCTCCCCTCCAGGTTCAGTTCCTGATTTACGCAGACAGCAGATCTGTAGCCACTCTCAGCATAAGTCACCTTGCCATTTCTATTCAGTGAACAGGGGAAGTATGGGTGAAAGGTTTCTAAACAGAAGAAAACGCCATACAGATTCACCACTATGGGGGAGTTTATGTCTCTTTTCTCCATATAGTAATAAAAAATTGAATTTCAGACCTGAAACAAAAGGTATCATTTCAGAGAACAATCAAAAGAAGAACAAAAAACCAAAAACCCTACAAAACCAACCAAACGAAACAAAAAAATTCACAAAACAAAAACCAAACCAAACCAAAAACAACACACCAAAAGAAAAAAAACCCACAAAACCCACAAAAATCAACCTAGTTGCAACAAAAGACTTGCCATCTCAAATGCAACAAAGTTGTTCACATCGCAAAGTCTTGCCTACTATCTAGAGAATTTTTTTTCTGCCCTTACATATTCTAAGAGAAATGGAGATGCAGACGTAAGAACTTTCTAACTATTATTAATCTGGGAATTACACTGAGGAACAAACAGGCACTTTGTCCATTTTAGGCTGTGAAAATGGTTTGGAAGTAACTGCCTGGATTCCAATGGGTATAGGAGTTGGAAAAAAAATAAAAAGGCAAATTAAAGAGGAAAAAAAAAAGAGGCTGAAATGGTGCTTGCCTTCTCTTTAAAGCTTGGGGAACTGTATTTACATTCCGGAAAGGACAAGATCTAAGTCTCAAAATACTAATCCAAGAATATCTGGGTCCAAACCCAGATTGTATGCTTTAGTGCAACCCCTCAGGGCCACAATTACATCCATCTGAACCCACAGTATACTAAGACCCAACAGAAACATTGCTGTAACAAAGGTCTCAAGTGACAGCATCTTAACAACACACTATGATCCAAGCAAGTAGGAGCCAGGGTATCATAAATTTCAAATT
Organism: Amblyornis subalaris; assembly: GCA_018881555.1. Lineage (NCBI taxonomy): Eukaryota > Metazoa > Chordata > Aves > Passeriformes > Ptilonorhynchidae > Amblyornis > Amblyornis subalaris. The sequence continues at coordinate 2,318,239 of JACAXG010000072.1, forward strand.
TAATTTTCCAAATGCACAATTATGAGAAAAAAGTTTCAATGAAGTCCAGAAGTTTTTATTACGTAAATGTGAGGAAACACAATATGCAAATGTTTGGAACACATTTGAACAAACTGGAGGTGCTGACGAAAGCTAATTAAAAATGTCGGTATATGGCCTTCCCTTCCTGTCACTAAAACCCCAAATCTTTATTAGGATCATACAAATTCTTTGCCTGCTCAAATACATTTATTGATAGAATTACGTTCAAAAAATTTTTTGGTTTATAGAAAATCAGTCTTTCTGAACATTATTATCCACACAGAAACTGCATTTGGAGAAGGAATTTAGCTGCGAGCGATGAGTTGATTTAAGACATGTTTATCCCCAAAGCAGTATGCTAGGAACATGCATACAGTGTAATTTTACCTTCAGGGGCAAACTTTTTATGGTTCACCAAAATCGACTGCAGTGTAACACCAACCAGTAAAGCAGTTAAGTTCCTGCAGTCTAAAATGCTAATGTTGTACAGACATTAAAGTGAGTATAATGATAATATGGCCTCCAACATAGAAATTTTGTTTTTAACTCTCAATTCAGGCATCCACTAACTGTCAAAATCACTAAGAGAACACTTGGAGGGGAAAAAAATTGCTATGCAGAAAAGAGATTTTAGACACCACTTGCAAAAGTCTACCCTTTTCACAGCTAAGTGTTTGTATCTATTTCTTCTATTCTTTCTCATCTATTTAGACTGTGTGTCTTCAGAGCAGAAATAAACCTTTACTCATTTTTTCCACAGCCTGTCTCAATGGGGCTCTGATTCTAACTACTCTTTACGCACAACTCTAATACAATAAATAGCAACACCAGCCTTTAAAAATGGGACTGTTGAATCAGTAGAGAACTCTGGTGTAGCAAAGACTTAACCTAATGAATACGTTTAATAAAAGCAAACATGAAGAAAGATACAGTAGGCTGGAGGCTCACATGCGAAGTGTGAGATTATCATCCTCAAACAGTTCAGCACCTGGATGGCCTGTATTGCCCACAGAGATTTCAGAAAAAACTGCCATAAAAAACTCTCTCAAACAAAAAAACCCCTTAAAACTGCCCCAGTGGGTGCATATAGATATATATATATATATGTGTGTGTGTATATATATGTACAAGACCACAGGAGGGGTTGGGGTTTTGTTTGCAGTAGATGAAAAGGTTTAGGGATATCCTAGCAATGGCTGGTACACTATGAATTTTAAATAATGGAAAGTGATACAAAAGATTTCTTCAAGAGGCATCAAAGTCCAAAATTTTCCAGATTTGAAAACATCACTAATAGCCAGACTTCCTGCACTTACCATGGATGTGTCTGGAAAACTAGGCAAAATCCTGTCTTGCCTAGGAATATCTAGCAAAATTCTGTCCTATCTAGGAATACGGCTGCAAGTACTGGAAATGCTACACATTCAACATTACTTTTGGATTTTTATGCTTTTAATTACTTCTTCTGATTTTATGGCTGATGAGTATTTAAAAAAAATTAATTTCTAAAATATCTTTCCTGTAGGCATCAAAAAGAAAAGGGAACTGTATGATATTGCTTATGCAGAACTAGTCAGACTTACTATTTCAAATCTATACCATTTATATAGCCACAACTTCTCTAAGCAGCAATATTAGCTTGTGCATGCTGGTGTTTTATCTTCAAAATCTGAAAACTATTGTAAAAACTATTGTAGCATGTTGAAAAGTGCCTTGTGACTTCTCGCATGAGAAGGTGATTCTGGTCACACTGTACGAACTCTCCTGGACTAATCATCAGTCACACAGCTGCTCACCACTGCAGCTATATAGTGACAGAGGCTGATCAATTCAGTCCAGCGTCAATAAATCATCTGGAATTATCAATCAACAAATAGTTCAGATCAGAACTCAATGCAGATCATTCTCAACGCAAACTGTAACAGTTACTAGAGAGCTCTACTCATGTTAGTCACACTAACCTGGGATATTTGTGCTTTTTTCTAAGGCTCTTGAAACTCACAAGGTGTGCCAACACCATAACCAGTATGCTGCATTGTAATTCAAGGTAATAAAGTGGCTGGAGAGCAGGCATCACTGTATCCAAGATTGGAAAGGAAAAAGAACGAACAGTAAGACCTGCCCCCAGTGTAAAAATTTGATTGTCTGATAAATGGAGAAAAAAATGGCAGTTCTGTACTTCTTGTATGAGACACTGTAAACTTCCACCTCAGAGTATTTCTGCAGTTCATTCACTTCCAAGTGTTGTCTATGAGGAAAACACATCTCAAATCAGGTAAATAGCTGAACTATTCTGACTGCAAGGGAGAAATCCTTTCCAACCATGGAAAGCCTAACACTTCCACCGTACAAAAAAAGTTGTATTCAAATGGTGTGATAGAAGAAACTTTCTTCCTAGCACAGAGCAGTCTTCTTTGGAAGGAAACTATATTGCTTATACATCAATTTGCTCTCAATGAGCAGAGGAGCCCATATTCTGCTTTTCCTAAGCCTGAGGAATTTCTGCTCTACATGACATCATAGCTGTTTTATTTGTTTTGCACTAGAAAAATTCCCCTAATGAAGGCAAGCTGATGAGAGCAGGGACCACAGCTGAGCAGAACATGTCCTAAGCAGTAAAACCAGTAGATTATCCTGGGCATATTAAAAGCATCAGTATCTAATTTCTGCTACCACTTCTTTATTATAGTTTTCCTTGATTTATGGTGGACAAGGTTGAGAGCCTTAATAACTATGTTTCAGGAGAGGAACCAAACTTCAGGGCTCACATCTGCCCTTCTCAGGAGCTTAAAATAAGTCAGTCTCAAATTATGTTGGATATAACAGAGAATACCTCCAGAAGTACCTTTTCAAGGTGGTCTCAAATATGTCATCTGCAAAGTTCAACAGCCTTATGGATAACTGGGGGATAGACCTATGTCATGACCAGTGATCCTTCACATGGATCCAGAAAATAGCCCATTTTAATCACAGAGAAATTAAATTTAACGACTTGGATGTCCAGCAAAAAGAATAGAGAGAAGCGTATTATCTGCCAGCAGAGCTGAGGTTTTATGCTTGCATTGCTAAATATTCTGCACAATGACAGCAAGGCTGCAAGATATAATGCCGCATGCATTTGCAGAGCAAAACTGAAACTCCAGGTGGAAACCTCGTTCTGGTACACACAAGTGTAGTTCACATCAATTGGTAAGGTCTTGGCTTCAAACATATTCTTTTAAGACTATATTGTTCATAAAGAGGCCTTTCTTACAGACTGTTTTCAATTACCAAAAAGCATCGAAAAATTTTGTTAGCAGCCTAATTTGTGAAATCTTTGCAATACACCATCCCGAAACTACATGATCAAAAGATCAATACCTGCATAGAACTAAGTGAAAATAGAAGTTAAAGACTAGGGCCAGTGACACCAACATGTTTAAAGTTACAAAGATCATGAAGGTACTGAAGTCTAAATACAAGGGGAGACAATGTAAGGGGAGACAAATACCAAAGAGACACTTCAATGCACTACGTATTGGAGGTCTTTAAACACAGTCTGGAAAAGAGTGTTGAAATAAGAATTCCCACAAATCAAGAAGGCAGTACCAAAATAACTCAGTTTAAAATAATAACCCTCCCATTTTGAGTTTGTAAGATACTGAAAGAAGCTTGGTACCACATATCAAAAACATCAAAAAATCAGCATGGCACACATGAGGAGGAGCAGAATTGCAGCTGACCCCCTAGTGAACTTTTTCGTAACAGAGATTGCCAGGTATACAGACAACAGATCACAACTCAGTGACGATTAATAACACCTACATCCTAATCTAGAGGAGCTGCTAGTACATACCACACCAAAACCCATTCTGGGACTCAGTGAAGTGCACTGAGCCTTGCTTGTCAACTTGCAGTCCCCTGCTATGCTTTACAACCCAAGTCCTCTGAATTCTCTTCTTTCCCTCCCTGAACGTGCTCCCACTTTCAAAACCAACCATGGGTAACTCTACCCACCAGAAGATTACATATACAAACAGTACAGTAAGCCTGCTGCAGAGGGAAAAAAAGAAAAAAGACAAAGTAAATTACTCAAACTTGCAAAACGTTTTCTCAAGTGAATTCTTAGCTAAAAACATACTAAAAAATTGGCATAAGCCTGTGTAATTTGTGGCCTTTCACTTCTAACCTGGCATCTATCAGGTGTCACTGGAAATCATTACCATGCAACAAACAGTCATGGATTCATGACAGATGTGAGGAACCCTTAGGCTAGCACAAAACACAAAGTCTCTTTGAAGATAATCAAATGCCACATGTCCCCTTCTTCTCCCATATGTGCATTCGTCATGACCAAAATGCCAACAACCCTGTCAAATGGTTGGTATATGGCTAACACATGATAAAGAATAAAGCACATGTGACACGACAAAGGATAATGCGCATGCGAACAATTGACATTACAAACATTCACATGACAGGGGACAGACTACAAGACCTTGGAGAAAGGATGAGGGAGCACAAGCTGTTAACGGAAGTTGTCCGCACCATTGCCTACTCCTACACACTTGTAGCAGATTTGGGGGAAAAAAAGAAATGGAGAAAACTACAAATTAAATATATTCTTTTGGTGGACTAGATCCAGTCGGATGAATCTGAGATTTCCCACATCATATCCCTCATTTAGAGATATTCAAAACACAAAGAGAAAGCCATCATCACCATTACTACTCTTGCTACCACTTTTCACTGCTCCAAGGATTAAACATGAATGGAGACAGAACTACTCTCTCAAATTTAAGAGTCGCTATTTCCCATCATGAGTGACACGTGTCGGCAGTGACACACTTACTCAGTGGATAGGGGCTTCTACCTCCAAAGATGCCAGCTTGTGAAAAAACACTCATTAAACACTCTCTCAGATCACCTTTCATTAATTTTTAAAGACAGTTCTTAAAGCAAATGAGAGTGAAGAGAGTAAGAGAATCTAGTGGCAATAATTTTCATTGCATATTTTTATGAGTGGCCAGATTTTTCAGAATAATATAATACATTTAAAATTAAGTACACTTTAGCTAATAAAACATAGCTGCAATGGCATTTTCCCTCTTGACTGACTTGGATTTTCATAAGTCATATCATAAAAAGGGTTAGCACATTATTAGTGTCATTAGTAGTTTATTATTCCTCCAGTAACATTCTGAGTTAACTATATTTGAACCTCAATTTAATCTCCTACATGAACATACATTACAGACATAAAAGGGAAAAAACATATTTAAAATTATTAGTGAAATTTTTAGCTTAGAAATCACTAAAGTCTGACCATTTCTACCCTCTACAGTAAGTCACTCAGACATAACTTGCTATACTTGGAGTTGAAATTAAGAAAAATGGAAGATTGTTTCTTTTTCTTTAGAGATGCAGAACTAATGCAACCTTAGGTTTATTTGTCAACTCCCACCCTGTGACAGAACTGCGCTCCAAATGTGTAACAGCTTAACATTACCAGTTCACTTGAGAAATCCACATATAGACCAAAATCAGCCTCATTTCCCTTTGTATTCCTTTTTTCTGTAAAGTAGTATCTTTGACTTCATACAGCACAGCAAGAGATATACTCTCAGCTCCTCAGACCTCTGAAATTATTTTAATTATTAATTCAGACTTGACATAACAAGTTACAATCTCTTGAATCTAAGTTTCTCGAAAATGGACCTTCCATGGGCATCAAAAGGATACTATTTTCAAATAATTCAGCCTAAGAGATTAAGCTCCTCAGAACTACTAATATTTTCTAAAAACTTCAGGGCAGAGTACACAGGTTGGAGGTTTTGTAGCTTATCTTAAAAATAAACAAGTATAAAGCACCAGAAGCAGTGGCGTTACGAGTAATGGATTTTGTTATTTTATAAGATTTGTCTTGTCATTGGTAACAGGCACTTCAACGCAAAAAGAGAAAATATGTAAAAAAAGGGAAACAATCCTTATAACATACAGTTGTCTCCCCCTACCACTTTCTTCTTTGCAGTGTAAGAGCAATAAGGTTCAGTGAAACAAATGCAAAATGAATTTCAACTGACTGCCCTACAGCAACTCTCAAGTGGTGGGACTGACCCGAGGCTTGCCACTGTGGCTGCCATAGACTTGGGTGAATGAGCTTTATTTGACCCGAAGGTGACAAACCTGCCAATACGTACTAATGAGAGATGCAAGGAACTTTTTGACATACTGCTCTTGGATACAGACTTACCTAAGAACTGGGACAAACCAAAAAAACCCCCTCATCATCACCATTCTAGAACAAAAAATCCTAAAAGCTGAATGGACATTCTAAAGCCTCAGTTCATTGCAAGCTAAAAAAGGAAAAAGAAAAGAGAGAGAGAGAGAGAGAAACAAAATCAATGGCATTTTAAAAATCCACAAAAGACCTCACTTGGATTATAGTGTGGGAGAACAATTCATTAAGATGGAACTGACACTATGGCAACGTGATTTCTTGTATTTTCTACTGAAAGCAATTCAGTTCAACCTTAACACACACAGTTGTGCTATTCTGGATTTTGAGCTGACTGATCACAACTAGGATCTCAAGATCTTTTGAAAGAATTACATGAAAGACAGACAACTAGGATTGGCTATGAATGCAGCATATACTGTTGATGTGATCTGACCCAATGTTTTGTTACATGGTCTTTGCTGACACCTGTTGGTTTGTTTTTTGTTTTCCTTTTTTTTCCCTTTTTAAGAAAAGCATCTCTAATTTTAGAAATCATTTGACAATTACTTGGCTTTAGAAATGGCTTATTTACAAAGTCCACCTGACGGAAATTCTCAATTCTTTTTAAGCATACATACATATACAAAGATATGTATCAGTACTAAGCAGAGGATTCAATCAAGCACCTTGCACCAGAAGCAATGAAACATCTGCAGAAAGCAAGACCCCTATCCCAAGCTGAGATAAGAAACAGAATGATGAAAAGGTTTGCAAAAGAAAGATGGAAACTAAAAAAAGCTCAGAAGTTGTGGAAAAAATTTAAATGAGGGTTATAAATACATTTTAATATTCCAATTCTATCTATATAGCTAGAACTATCTCATCTCAACATTTCATAGTAGAGATGAGTCATGAAAACAGATCTGGAAGAAAGAGGAGTTTTGATTATTCCAACTATTAAGGAAAAAAACGTCGTTTAGGTGGTGAGGCAGTGCTATACTTTTGAAAGGTTAAAAATCCCTGCCAAAACCGACTGACATATCAGATTAACAGTTAAAGCACACCAGGTTTTGTAGTCACAGATAAAAAAGTCAGTGATGTGTCAAACACCATCTAATTTTGCCACCTTTCATTGCTCAGCAGAAATGACCAGATAAATATTCACACATGGACTGAATGATTAATTTTATGTAAATCCAGAGAACTCATATTAACACCTTCTTTCCACAGCTAGATGTCTTCACCATTTTGCCACTGTGTTCCAGAACCCTATTGGGTCAAAATAAACTGGATTTACTTAATTTTAGCTGAAAACGATCATGATGCTGGCCACTAGCAGCATTTGATTTTTCTTTTTATTAGCACAAATAGCTGTTGATACTCTCTAAACACAAATCACAACAATGTTTATAGTTTCATTATGACATAATGCCTGCAATTCTTTTCCCTTGCTTGAGTAAAACCAAACAGATCACACCAGGGTCATTAACTCACCACACACTCAAGCAGCAAAAGTGGGAGCCTAGGTTGCTTTGAGTAACTGGCAAAAGCCAGCAGTTACGTTCTAAGAGAAATGGCAAGCTTGCTTTCTGCTTTTCCAGTCTGTGGTTATGATACTTAATAACCTGAAAGAACCTTAAGGAGAGAAAAATTCGCCCTGAAGACACTGTCTCTTCAAAGGGTATCAAGCTGAAGTTAAAGAAAACACCTTGGACATTGATGAACCCTTTTTATTCTTCTTCCTCACTGTTTCTTCCTTGTTCTATTCCACGTAATTGAGCCCATCTAAGCCAACCTTGTGTTCTGCTGACAAGCAAACGCAAAGACAGATCTACAAAAACTTCAGGTATGGCAAATGCTAAGAGAACTTTGGATCCCGAGGTAAGTAAGATTGCTTCACATGTGACAAGTAAGTTATTGTATAAAATACAGGAAACCATTCAACAATTAAATAAATTATTATTTAAAATGCCTTATTTAAATAAAATTTTGAAAGGCTGATTTATGTGGGTTTTTTCTACTTTGTTTTAAAAACAATCATATAAGAAAGAAATATTCTTGGTAACAGTGTTATAAAATAAATTTGACAGCTTCTACTACTTCACTTACAATAAGAGGGCAGTATGTAAGAATACTGTCAGTTGCTGTCGTGGTTACACACTGGACAAATGCCAGGCATCCACGAAAGATTATTCACAGGGGAGTTAGAACTTATTTCCATGAGGGGAAATATGGATTACTGAGGAAAATGGACAAACTACAAGGCAAAACAGGCTTAAAGCTTAAACAGTAAAGATTTATTACTAGTAGAACTAAAAGTAAAAAAAATTATGAAAAATTAAGGCAAACATTCAGACACTTTTCTCTTCCCAATACCTTCCTCTTCCCACCGACTGCGCAAGGGAAAACAAACATGCATTTTTGGTCAGTATATTTCTTTCTTATGAGTCTTTCTTGAAGTTTATGGAAAAGAGTTTCTTCTGCAGTAACCTCACAAACAAACAAGCCCACCCGAAACCTGCTGCAGTGGAAAACAGTTTCTCTCCCACTAATCTGGCAGTTTTCCCACAACTGCCAGCATGGGTCAGAATAGTCCATGGGGTTAGTCTTTTTAAGGATGAGTTATCCCAGCCTGGAAGTAAAAGTTCTCTTCTTCAGATCTCTACAAGCACTCTAGCGTGAGTACTCTTTTCACGGGCTGCAAGTAGATCTTTTCATCCCCCCAATGCACTTCAACGAATTCTAGAGAAATAGTTTGTTACTTTATCACTCTCACCACGGCTTGCAGGAGAAATCTCAGTTCCAGTGTTCAGTGTCTCTGTTCTCTCCCTTCCTCCTCTGACCTTGGAGTCGCCATGTTAGCTTCTTCCACGTGGCGACACCATCTTGTCTTTCTTTACGTGATCACACCTTCCCGTTCTCCCTGACTTGGAAGAAGAACTAGTATCTGCAGGTTGTACCTGGAGAATTGGTCTTATTTGGATTCCTCACCATGTCTCTTGTTGCCGGCTGCTTGGTGTCGTTTTCTAGCTAATTCAGCGCAAACCACACCAAGCTGATTGGAAAGCCCCACGCCGGGATCTGCACAGGCTGCACGGTCCCAGAGGCTTCTGCCACATGGTCCAGGCTGCCGGATGCTCACAGCTGTTTTACGGCTGCTGGCGACTGCTGGAATGGGCAGCCTGCTCAGCTTTGGCTGCCTGCCCACTGGGGCCGGCAGTGGCTCCAGGCCGGAGTCTGGGAGTGGGGCCCATCCCTTTGCCACCCCCCAGCCGGGGGAGTCAGTAGATGGCCGTTCTTCTGGTTTCTCCTTCCTCAAAAATATGTCATCGCAGAGGCGTAACCAAGTATCCCACTGGACTATTAACCTGTCCATCAATTCTAGGATGTGCTCCAATCAAAACTGTCACAGTTGCTCAAGAATATTTGTGTTGATTCTACTAAAAAAAGCACAGCAGATCCTTTCTTCCTATGAAATTGACTGAAAAACTAATATAACCAGTCATGCAGCACACACGTGTTCAAAGACAGCACATCATTATAGCAGTTCTCATTATGGCGTATGGACAAATGTATCAGAAGAAGAGAAAGAACAGCCAGTAGTGAAGATCTGTATGCTAAAAATTACTGTGTTTTAATGAATTTGACTATATACATTGTTTGGGAAAGAATCACATCTTTCTCAGGCCAACCTAAAGATACAATCCAATTACACATACAATTGCTTAACATGGAAGTGATTAAGAAGGATAACAACAATTCATGACTTTATGCAAACTTCAAATCACAGAATCTAGTGGGTTGGAAAAGACCTCTGAGAACAAGTCCAACTTATGACCAAACACCACCATGTAAACTAGACAGGGCACCAAGTGCTGCATCCAATCTTTTTTTAAACACTTTCAGGGACAGTGACCTCCCTGGATAGCTCATTCCAATATCTAATCCCCCTTTCTGTGAAGAAATTCTTCCTATGTTCAACCTAAATTTCCCCTAGCACATGTCGAGGCTATGTCCTTTTGTCTTCTTGCCTGGGAGAACCCCCACCTGGCTACAACCTCCTTTCCGGTTCAGCTCCTTCAGCAGTCCCTCATTGGACTTGCGCTCCAGACCCTTCACAAATTTTGTTACTCTTCTTTGGACATGCTCCAGCACCTCAATGGCCTTCCTGAATTGAAAGACCCAGAACAGGACACAGGACTTGAGGTGCAGCCTCACCAGTGGTGAATACAAGGATAGAATCACTTCCCTGGTCCTGCTGATCACTCTATTTCTGACAAAGGCCAGGATGCCATTGGCCTTCTTGGCCACCTGGGCACACTCTGGCTCGTATTCAGTTGGCTGTTGATTGGCATCCCCAGGTCCTTTTCTCCTGGGCCGCTTTCCAGCCACTCTTCCCCCAGAGTGCAGTGCTGCATGGGGTTGATGAGATCCAAGTGCAGGAAACAGCACTTTGCCTTACTGAACCTCACACCACTGGCCTCGGCCCACTGATCCAGCCTGTCCAGATCACTCTGCAGAGCCTGCCTACGCTCCAGCACGTCAACACTCCTGCCCAATTTAGTGTCATCCGTGAACTTACTAAGGGTAAGCTCAATCCCCTTGCCCACACCATCAATAAAGGCATTAAGCATAACTGGCCCCAGTACTGAGCCTTGGGGCATCCCACTAGTGACCGACCACCAACTGGATGTAGCACCATTCACCACCACTCTCCGGGCCCAGTCATTCAGACAGTTCTTAGCCCAGCAAAGAGTGCACCTGCTCCAACCATGTGGGTGTGGGAGACAGAATCAAAGGCTTTGCTGAAGTTGAGGTGCACAACATCCACAACCTCTTCCTCATTCACTAGGCAGGTCATCTGGTATCATGGTTTGACCCAGTGTGAGACAAATTTGATTGGTTAGAACAGATGAAGGACAGTTATACAGACCACTTAGTGTTCCTGTGACATCTCTGTGAAAGGAATCTAGGAAGTGACGCAGCACTTGCCCTCACTTCCTCTCTTTCTCCCTTGCTCTCAGCTGTACCCACGAGCAGGAGAGGCTTCCCCCACCACCCCCGGGCCAGGGGCCTACAGCCCGGGGGGCCAGCAGGGGCAGCCAGCCTCACCCTCCACCGGTCCTGTGCCGTTTTGGACCCGAGAGGAACTGGTCTATTGCCATCTGGGCCAAGGCCAAACAGAGAAAGCAGCTAAGCTGAGCCAAGCTACGCAGAGAGAGCCAAGATTTGCTGGAGAAAAAGCACCCTTTTTCGGAGGTGTATGGGTGAGATCGAAGAGAGAGACCTTGCTGTTGTAGATAAGCAAAAAGTGCAGTACTTAATTAGCAGCCAAAAGACTTATTAAAATTTGGATGGCTGCCAGCGCAGAGAAGCAGTGCGGGGGGGAAAGGAGCCTTGGGCCCGGGAAGTGAGCCTCATACAGCTGCATTATCTTATGGGAGCATGTAAACTGTTGAAAATACTTTTGTAGGCATTTTCTGCAAATATTAACCTCTTCTCCAAGCTAGAGAGAAAGGAAAGCAGTCACATGAAAGACTAAATATGGAGACCAGCAGCCCAACGGAAGAGAAGACAGGAAGGAGTGGCAGGAAGTGCCAGAGAAGCCATCTTTAAAAGCCTTCACCGTTTTTTTTTCCTGTGAGCTGTGCTGTGTGATCTGGAATAATGCCAAACTAAGTTTCTCTGTAATCACAAGAACAAGACGTGGGGGAGTTTGAAATTCAACAGCCTAAAATAAGAACATTTTTATGTTGTGAGCAGATGAAATTTGCAGCCTTTGGAGATTATGAGTAAAGCAGGAGCCTGTACCTTTAGCGCCTTTAGGCTGGAATGACTTACTCTTAAAATGTTTAACCCCATTAGACTTTTCTTGTGACCCACAAACTGCCGAGAGTATTGTGGGCACTGCAAAAACCAGGGCGAGCTGTGGTGCTTCTGGAAGGTTTGGAACCATGCTGAAGATACTTCTTAGAGAACTGTCTTCCGTGGGATGGATCCCACTACACAACAGAAAGAACTCTCTTTATCCCATAAAGTGGCAGTAAGAACTCTTAATCATAAGATCAGAATCTCATGTTTATGTCCTTCACCTGATCAGTGAGAAAGACTGGAATGTATTGGGGGGAGAATGATATTTGTACATTATGCCTTAATATTTTTATTATTTTTTATTCTCTCTATTCTTAGTAGAGTTAGTAAATAAATTATTTAATCATTTTTCAAGTTTGCAGCCTGTTTTTGCTGTCTCCTCTCCTCTGAAGAATACAGCGTGGGGAGTTTGCCTCCAGGTTACTCCTTGACATCTGGTCATAGAAGGAGTTGGTCAGGCAGGATCTGCCTTTCCTCAACCTGCGCTGGCTCGGTCAGAACGCTTGGTAGTCCTGCCTGTTCTGTGTGATCACACTCAAGACAATTTGTTCTATAACCTTGCTGGGCACTGAGGTCAGGCTGACAGGTCAGTTTTCCAGATCCTCCTTTCGGCCCTTCTTGTGGATGGGCATCACATTGGCCAATGTTCAGTTACCTGGGACCTCTCCGCTTAACTAGGACTGATGATAAATGATGGAGAGGAGCTTAGAGTGCTCTTGCACCAGCTCCCTCATCACCTTAGGAGGAATCCCATCTGGTCCCATAGACTTGTGAGCATCTAAGTGGCACAGCCAGTCACTACCTACCTCATCCCAGATTGCAGGGGATCTATTCTGCTCCCCGTCCCTGTCTACCAGCTCAGGAGGCCAGTTGTCCTGAAGATAATGAGTTTTACTGTTGAAGACTGAGACTAAGGTGTGAAGTACACCAGCCTTTTCCTCAGCTTTGGTGACTACTTTCAACCCCTGACATCCAATAAAGAACGGAGGTTTTCCTTGCTCCTCCTTTTTTTATTAATGTATTTATAGAAACACTTTTTATTATCCTTTACAGTGGCAGCTAGATTAATTTCTAACTGAGCCTTTGGCTTTCTAATTTTCTTTCTGAATGACCCAACAACATCCTTAAACACTTTCTGAGTTGCCCACCTCTTTTTCCACTCTCTTTTTCTTCCCCTGAGTTCCTGTAAAAGTTCCCTGCTCAGCCAGACCAGCTGTCTTCCCCATCAGCTCATGTTTTGGCACACAGGGACAGCCTGCTCCAGCATCTTCAAGATTTATTTCTTGGAGTATGTCCACCTTCCTGGACCCCTCTGGTTTTAAGGGCTGCTTCTCAAGGAACTTTCTGAATAAGTGTCCTGAACAGGCCAAAGTCCGCCCCCTAGAAGTACAGGATAGAAGTTTTGTTGAGGCCCCACCTTATTTCACCAAGAATTGAAAATTTTATCATTTCATGGTTGCTGTGCCCAACATGGGCATTCTGACCACCACAGCTCCCACCAACCCTTCTCTGTTCATAAACAGCAGGTCTAGCAGAGCTCTAACCCCGGTAGGCTCGCTCACCAGCTGTGACAGGAAGCTGTCCTCCATACACTGTAAAAACCTCCCAGAATGCCTCTTCTCCACTGTGTTCTCAGCAGATATGTAGCAGGTTAAAGTCTCCCACAAGAACAAGGACTGGCAATCTCCAGCTGCTCATAGAATAATACATCCACCTCTTCATCCTGGTTGGGTGGTCTGTAACAGACTCCCATCAGGATGTCAGCCTTGTTGGCGTTCCCGCTCATTCTTACGCATAGGCATTTCACCTTAATGTCATTAACCTCATATTCCACAGTGTCAAGAGCCTCCCTAATACACAGAGCCACTCCTCCGCCTCTTCTCCCTCGCTTGCCTCTCCTGAGGAGCTTGCAGCTCTCCAGTCGTGCGA
>JACAXG010000072.1:2333258-2647516 GCA_018881555.1 Amblyornis subalaris
TTCTCTCAAGATTGCAAGGCTGTAACTCCACCAGTCTATTTCTCTTTTGCTCTCCCTAATACTCCTTAGAGTTTCCAGTTCTACCTTAAGCTCTGTCACTGGACAGAGCAGATCATTCACCTGCTCACACCACACACAGGTGTCTTTTGCACTGTCCTCTGGTACCAACACCAGGCTCGGACCCTGCTTGCAGCCAGTGGCCTGGACAGCTGCGTCCTTCTTGAGGAGTTCTGTTTGGGTTAGCACACTCTTGCTGGCAGCAGCAGCAGCAATGGCTTTTGACCATTTGTAAACCACTGCTTGGAGGGGGGGGTGGGGGAAGCACCCCATAACCAGCCAAAAAACATAACCCACCACCACAAGGGTGGCTACACCCTTCCCGCTTGTCTTGCCTGTGCAAATTGCCCTGCAAACTGCTGTGCCACACCCTCACTGCCATGCCATGCCCCTGTTTACGCACTCCAGAACTCTCACAAGACTTCTGACTGGGGTGGTCAGGTTTTACCTTAAAAAATCCACTTAGAGCCATATATAGTAGAAAGGAGGACAATAGATGAATACTCGAATCTAGAAATTAAAACCATTTTTTCATACTTTTTCCATCGTGTGTTACGGGGTGTCCGATCTACAGTGAAGTAAGAGAAAGTTACCGCAATACCTACATAATTTACATGGCTGAAATGAAGGCAAAAACACATGCACGCTAGTCTCCTACCCCCACTTAATTCAGTGACGAGAAAAAAATTCTTTGTTTTTGTCCTCAAAGATCTTTCATATTTTACTACCAACAACATACTTACGGTATAAATCAACAGAGAAACTCAATAATTTCGCAGAGATACTGGAAAGAGTTAAGAAGTATAACTATCCAAAAAGTACAAGAGGCAAATCTGGAAACCGTGAATGTGAGGAGTAACTGACATTATTTGTGGAGGAGTATTATGTTTTCCTGATTCTTTACCAACAGAACAGTGCACAAGTTAAGATAAATAACTATCTACAAATCTTCTCAAAATCCTAGGTAGCCAGCCCATTGAACTGATCCTCTTTGACAGTCATAACTATCTAACGGTTTCAGACCCACTAACGGGGTATTTCTGCTGTAGTGATCAATGGAAGATAACAAATACCAAAATTCAGATGTGACTGAGTTAATGAATTGAGCAGTTGGGGCATCTTAAAGTAATTTCCCGTTGTTTGCATATACCAAAATACAACACCCTATTGATTTATAATTGAATCTGTTCCTAAGAAATTATTTCTATTAAGGACTGACACAACTGATACAGCTCTATTGACAATATGCCTATTCTGCTAAATTTTAATAAAAATATCCCAGAAAAACGAAATACATAGGTATCTTGTTGAAAATACAGAAAGCATAGAATTCTTTATCGTGGAAAAGCTGAAAATCCTGTGAAAGAACAAACTCTTCTGGAGTTCTGCAACTGAAAATAAACATATATTAGAATATTTGCTTGATGAAAGCAGCAATCTACATATCTGTTTTTCAAAAAACTCATGTTGAAGAAGTAGGAAAATACTTCGCCTTTCAGGGAAACTTTTAAGATCACTGATGGCAACACAGCCTGGACATTCATAAGAGAAAGATGCACCAACTGGTTTCATCACTCATACTGACTGGTATTCTGCCTAAGCGCTACTTAAATATATCTTTATTCAGGTCACATATTTGTCAATGCAAAAAAGCATTTTTTTCACCACTCCTTTAACAAAAAAAAAGTCAACTAGCTCCCATTTTACTTCCTTGCTGCAAAATCTCTGCTGATTTTGGAGTTCACTACTGTGCTCATTGTTTTTAAATGGAAAAAATTACTAAGTCCAACGATAATTCAACTTTATTCTGCTGTGCAATAAATTTTGGGTTTTTTCCAAACCAGAAAAAAAGGAAGAAGCAAGAAATGGGTACATCCAGGTAGATTAGTTGTAGCTTAAATTTCAGCTACATGAAAATGGCTGTTACAAAAGTTCACTAAGAACTGAGAGTCTAAACTTTTGCATGTAAACCCAGAACGGCAAGAATTATTCTAATTGAACTAAAGCTGCTGAAGGTTTTATTTTTAAAAAGCTCATGATGAATTCATTGAAACACTCCCCCTACTCCAATTTTTGTCTTCTTTTTAACAATTAGTACCATTCTTTGAATTGCAGCAACTTACAAGTGCTTTATAAACAACCATCTGCCTTATTGTATCTTCTCTGCTTTTCACTGTTTATCAATTTAAAAATGTAAAACACATTTATCAACAATGTAACAAATTCCCATCTGGGTTTATGAGATGCTCATCATTTCTTTCAAGAATCATGCTAACAATAATTATAAAACTATCTCTGAACCTTTCGAGAACTGTCATGTTACTCTGATGAACCAACCTACTGCCAATTGCTGCCTGCAAACTAGAAGAGTTCACTGAAGCACATCTGACATAATCATTCCACTAAAAAGTCTTCACAAACACCAGATTTTGAAAGCCGATTTAGCATATGCAAATGAATATACTGCATGCAATGAAGATTCATATTTAAATTTCCATAGGTACTGTTAAGTAGTCCTGAATCCTCACTGTCTGTCCATCTACTTCACTCAGAAAAAAGAAATGCTGAAAATAAACAGACTGTTAAAAGCTGAAATCTTTCTAAAACTATAAAGACTGTACACATATATAATTTAATCTTTTTTGTGCTGCCTCCATTAGCTTTCTCTTTCTGTTATCAAAAGCATTGGTTCAAAAATGGGAAACGTAAAAGGACTGGAACTTTCTGGAAATGTATTACTTATGGCTTAAGAACTACTATTAGAGAGAAATTCAATATCATGCCCCAATTTGAGTTGCTTTATCTGGTCTGCTTAAAGTCTTCTTTGCATTTTTCTGTTTCACACTTACCTAAAAAACCAGAAAAAAATCAAACCAGTATGAAAAAATATAACAGCCCTATAACAAATAGGGCACAGATTCCTAAAGAACTGCATTTATAATTGCACTTGCTGTCCGTAAAGTGATAGGTCTCATTTAGACTCTTCCTTCAGCTGGTACACTCAAAAGTCTCTATTCCACATAGATTCTTCTCTGTGTAATATGAGATCACACCTTCATATATTTTAAAACTCCTGGCTAATGTCTCTCTTCTGTTTACCTTTCTATTTTTGTCCAAATACCGCAACTCTAAGTATTTTTTGGTGACATCGACTCGACCGTAAAATTTTGGTAAAGCATAAAACCTTCTGCAGTATTCATTAGCAGATGGATGTCCTGGCTCTAGCCAGGACAGGGTTAATTTTTGCAGTAGCCAGGAGGGGTCATGGCTGGGACACAGAGGTTATTCTATATCATCTCACATCATTGCTGCGCCAGGGAAAACGGACTCTCATTCAGGGAGAAGAGGTCTCTTCCAGCTGGGGTACCGTGGCTGTGGTGGGGTCAGGTCAAGCTCCACAGTCAGTATTTTGCACGTAAATCACTCTCTCTCTTTTGTACACTTTTGTTATTAATACTGCTGCTGTTATAAAATATTTTTTAAAATGTTATTTTTTTGCCTGTTGCTATTCCAATTTTTTAGTAAACTGTTATATTTTTTCCCTTTTATCTACTCATATTCATTTCTGCTTATTGATGGAAAGGGATTGGTTAAACCAAGGGAAGGTAACTTAGTGTGCCACCCTTAAATTGTGTAAAACCAAGGCAACAATGGTAACTAAACCAGCTACATATCTACTTTCCATTACAACTAAATTGTTCTAAAATAAAACCTACTTATATATATTTACAAACACATGACGCAGTGTCGTTTCACTCAAATCTGTTCCAAGTGGTCTATTAGCAAGAACCTGGATTACCCTCACCATCAGGGGTGGCTTGTAACAGAGGGTATTTCAAAGACCCAAAAAGGCCATTGTTCAGCTTTTGGGACAGCTGCCGAGAAGACAAGAGAAAATTAGATGGCTGAACACCTTGCCTGATCTCTCAGAGAACCGTTCTGCTGTGGGAGCGATGAGGGTCAAAGAACAATGGGTACCAATCGCTACGACACCACTGAGTACCATTGATAACACCGCACCAACCAGGACTGTGTGACCCCCAACCATGAGATGATTTGTGAACTGGAGAGTCAGCAAGACTCACTCACTGGTTAATAGCTTCATATGGCCAGTGTGTAAGTCCAATGGAGAATCGAGACTGAAAATAGTCTCCCAGTGGCCTGAACAAAATCACACCACCACTGAGCGCTGCTGTGTCGGACATGGTGGAACTTCAGTATGAACTGGAGTGCAGGGCAGCAAAGTAGTGCCACCATCGACACTGCAAATGTGTTTTTCTCCATTCCTTTAGCAGCATAGTGCAGGCCAGTTTGCTTTCACCTGGAGAGGCATGCAGTACACTCGGAACCGACTGCCCTGCTATTTGCCATGGACTGACCCAGGCTGCACTGGAAAAGGCTGAGGATCCAGAACACTTGCAGTACATCGATGACATCATCACGTGGGGCAACACAGCACAGGAAATTTTGAGAAAGGGCAAAAAAAAATCCAAATCTTCCTGAAGGCTGGTTTTGCTGTGAAGCAAAGTAAGGTTAAGGGACTTGTCCAGGAAATTGATTTTTTAGGAGTGAAACGGGAAGATGGACATTGTTGTATTTCAGTGGATGTAGTCAACAAAGTAGAAGCTATATACCTGCCAACCAGCAAGAAGGAAACACAGGCTTTCCTAGGTGCTGTGGATTTTTGGAGGATGCATATTCCAGATTACAGCCAGATTGTAAACCCTCTCTATCATGTGACCCAGAAGAAGAACAATTTTAAGTGGGGTCCTGAACAAGCAGCTTTTGAACAAATCAAACAGGAGACTCTTCATGCAGTAGCACTTGGACCAGTCAGCAGAGGACAGAATGTAAAAAATGTGCTCTACACTGCAGCCAGGGAGAATGGTCCTTCCTGGAGTCTCTGGAAAAGTACCTGAGGAGACTAGAAGATAACCCCTGGGGGTCTGAATTTGGGGATACAAAGGATCCGAGGCCCACAACACCCCAACTGAAAAAGCGATCCTGTCAGCTTATGAAGGAGTTCAAGCTACTGAAAAAGCGATCCTGTCAGCTTATGAAGGAGTTCGAGCTACTTCAGAAGTGATTGGCACTGAAGCACAGCTCCTCCCGGAATGCCAGCTGCCAGTGCTGGGGTGGATGTTCAAAGGGAAAGTCCCTTACACACATCATGACACTGATGCTATATGGAGTAAGTGAATCACTCTGATCACACAGCAAGGTTGAAACAGGAAACCCCAAATGCCCAGGGATCTTGGAAGTCATCACAAATCAGCCCAAAGGCAAAAACTGTGGATTACCACCAGAAGAGGAGGAGGAGAAGAAGGTTACACGTGCTGACAAGGCCCAATCATATAATCAGCTACCAGAAAATGAAAAGTGATACACTCTCTTCACTGATGGTTCCTGCTGTGTTGTAGGGCTACATCAAAACCAGAAAGTTGCTGTATGGAGTTCTACACAGTGAGCCACAGAAGCTATGGAGGGACAAGGTGGATCAAGTCAGGTTGTAGAGCTGAAAGCCATCCAGCTGGCTTTAGATATCGCTGAACAAGCACCAGCTAGATATCGCCAGCACTTTACCTGTACACTGACTCATGGATAATAGCAAATGATCTGTGGGGGTGGCTATACCGATCGAAAAAGACCAACTGGCAGCACAGAGCAAACCCATCTGGGCTGCTGAAGTGTGGTGAGACATCACTATCCAGGTAAAGAAGTTGGCTCTAAAAGTACGTCATGTAGGTGCACATGCATCCAAGAGTCAGACTACTGGAGAACATCACAACAGACAGGTGGATCAAGCTGCCAAGATTAAAATGTCTCAGGTGGATCTGGACTGGCAACGTAAGTGTGGATTACTTCTGGCTCAGTGGGCCCATGATGCCTCAGGTTATCAGGAAAGAGATACAATACACAGATGGGCCATGATTGACTTAACCATGGACACTCTCTCCCAGGTTATCCATAACTGTGCAACATACACTGCAACCAAGGAGGCCCAGCAGGTAAAGCCCCTGTGGTATGGGGGAGGATGGTCAAAATATAAATATGGGGAAACCTGGCAGATCAAACACATCGCACTACTGCAAACTTGCCAAGGCAAGCTCTACATGCTGACAGTGGTGGGAACAATCACTGGATGGCTGGAGATGCACCCTGTGTCTCATGCCACTGCCTGGAACACCATCTTGGGCCTTGAAAATCAAGTCCTGTGGCAACATGGAACCCTGAAAGAATTGAGTCAGACAATGGGACTCATTTCAAAAATAGCCTCATAGATCCCTGGGCCAGACAGCAAAGTATTCAGTGGGTGTATCATATTCCCTGTCATGCACCAGCCTCTGGGAAAATTGAACAGAACAATGGACTCTTAAATATCACATTGAAAGCAATGAGTGGGGGGAACTTCAAACATTGAGATCTACATTTATTTGAAGGCTAGCTGGTTAGTTAACACGAGAGGCTCCACCAGTTGAGCTGGGCCTGCCCAATCAAAACCCTCACATACTGTAAGAGGAGATAAAGTTACAATGGTGTATATGAGGAATCGGTTAGGGACAACAGTTCGGATTAGTCCTGCCTCCAAAAAAGGCAAATCCATCAGTGGGATTGGTTTTGCTCAAGAATTTGGGTGGGTAATGCAGATGGATAGGAAAACATGATGTGTACCTCATGAGAATTTGATTTTTGGGTGAGAGCAGTCTGTAACATTGAATTGTATAATATTGGTTGCTGAATGACACTGCCACTGTATATCATTAACTACCATGGACAGTGAGTATGGACTGCTCCAGGTACACCAGTCATGAGCTTCTGATGCAGCCTGGAACCACCTGACAGCACACCAGCCCTCCTGCCCTGGAAGACATGTAGGATGCACAAAACCCAGAGTCACAGACTAACCAAATTCAACAGACATCTTGGAGGGACAGCCATTGACTACAGAAATGATACCTGTGCTTTTATATATATGTGTGTGTGCACAGTTGGAAGGTGTAGGATTTGGGTATGACGTATAGTATGGAATAAGGGGTGCATAATGCATTGGTTCTGGCCAGGATGGGGTTCATTTTTGCAGCAGCCAGAGGGGGACATTGCTAGGACCCAGAGCGTATTCTATACCACCTCGTCATTTTCCACAACAGGGAAGTGCTCGCATCTGGATTGAGGGAGTATGACTGCGTGGGTCAGGCCTCCACCGTGGGCATTTTGCACGTAAATCACTCTCTTGCTTTTGTACACTCTTGCTATTAATATTGTTGCTGTTCTGTTTGTTTTCTTATCTCAAAGAAAAGAGATCTCTATCTCTTATCTATCTCTTATAACAAATATATTTCTTATATTTGTTTCCAGCAAATTGAGATAAGAACAATCTCAATCCATGATCTTTACCTTTTTTTCCCCCCACTGCTCCTCTCCATCCCACCACAGTGGGAGGAGGAGAGGGAGGGGAAAGGAAGCAAGCAGTACACTGTTTGGAGTGCCTCAGTGGGAGCACTGAACTGGGGAGTGCCACTCCTAAACCACAAAAATGGGGCATGACTTGCACAGAAACAGCACTATAAAGGAGACGACCCAAAATGGGATT
Organism: Amblyornis subalaris; assembly: GCA_018881555.1. NCBI lineage: Eukaryota > Metazoa > Chordata > Aves > Passeriformes > Ptilonorhynchidae > Amblyornis > Amblyornis subalaris. The sequence continues at coordinate 2,340,907 of JACAXG010000072.1, forward strand.
TAACCACACCTCTCAAAATAAGGATGGGGAGATATTTCAATTAGATGCTTTCACTCTCCCTCTGAAATAGGAGTTAGAAAGAGTTTCAGTGAGCCTTTTTGCTGCCTCCATGGAAGTTCACCGTTATTTGACTGTAATACAAGATACTGAAAAAATTCAATTCTCACACAGACACCTGTTAAGTATTTGGCCTCTCATCTCTGAACAGAACAACCTCTTCGATAGCCAAAGCCATGCAGGCATCCCATAAAAGCAGATGTTCATGAATCCAACTATACATTAAATCACTATCAATTTATCAACTCAGTAAGATAGATTTTCAAATCACTAAATAACCAACAGCAAATACATTATAATAAGTCAAGGTACACAAACAATTTTGCTTCATCTGTGGTGTGCAGCATGTACTTTAACATAATAAAGTGTTGCTAGCCAGAAAAAATCTCCAATGTTCAATGATAAACTGCAAAGAAACTGAAACTGAGTGTAAGGATTTCTACTAATCATCTGCACATTTTATTTGAAACTTGATCCTGCAGCCCTTATTCACAGGATCAGACCTATTGAGTTTATTCACATGAGCTTTGGCTGCAAGATTGGACCTTAAGTACTATCAGGTGCACGTGCAGCCTATCATCAGATTTTGGGTTATTCATGCAAGAAGCTACCCTTTCAAAAGCAGACTACTTAATGCTTCCTTCTTCATTAACTTACATGTCCTCTTCTGCTGCTCTGTGCTTTCATTTGTGTTATGTAAATAGCCTCTCAGTCATCAAAACAAATAATGATCTTTGCAACCAAGGAGGAAATTAGTAGCAGGTGAACGCTTATTTTTTAAATCATGTTGAGACCAAGCTGTTCTTTAACTTAAAGGAGATCTGGAAAAAAAAATCCCATTTAACTACTTAGCCATCTTAATTATGGGTTGTCAAGGTCATAATTCTACATACTTATCCCACCTACACCCCTCAAATATTAACCTTGATGGTAATCTACTTTACCATGAGCTGGACCTAACATTGTAAACATACTTTAAAGCCGTTTATTTAGTGGAACAAGACTTCTCTGATGACATAAATTTAACTTTATCTTAGCATACATGAAACATACAAGGAATTTCTGACTTGAGTGTTCTATTTCTTTGCTTTACATATCTGTTCTACATAAATCCAACATACTGTTCTGTGGTAACTGCAAAAAAAACACTACAATTCTTCTGCTACCTGCTTAGACTTCTGAAGGTCAGATAGGCTGCAATTACAAGACATGGCACAAACTTGAACAGGATCACAGCAGAGACATTTATTTATTAACAAGTCCTCTTTGAATTTTGCAAGACATTGGTAGACAAGCAAACTGTCAGTACAAGTAAAAGTGTCTTCATTAGTGATGGCACTCTCAAAAATATTAATGCCGGTGTTCAATGGCCTACAAGTAATCAACAAATTATAACTTCCTTTAAGAGGCATGCAAAGACACAGACAATATCTGCTTTCTGATGCTAGGGATACTCTGGGTACTAGGTGACCATGGAAGGAGAAAATCAACATACATTTTTTCATACAAAATCTCATTATCAACACAACCTATGTGATTGGCAAAATTAAAAGTAAAGTCCCAGTAACAGATATTAGTAGTATTTTCTTTATAATTGCAGTTAATTTCAATGTAATGATGTGGCAGGGGCTCAGGCGGACCGTTGGAAATTTCAGTAATCATAGTATCAACTGAAAGTGCAGTACAAATAATAAGCACACACATCTACTTAAAATGCAAGGAGACACATATCATATGAGTCTAATCTGGAGTCTAGTCTTGAATCCAAATCTCTGTAACTCAAAACTAGAAAAAAATATAAAAATTCAACTTGAATTTTAAATTTCCTTGAACTGGAATGGTATGTCTGCAACTGAACTGTTGTCACAAAATTGTTCTCAATTGTACTTCAAACTTGCCACATGGATTAACCATCAGTTCGAAGCAGCTGCAACACTATGTTGTACGCGCTTCTGTTGCCATTTTAATTTTTAAAAAGCAAATGGAGAGGCTCTCTACAAAATTCAATGCCACAATAGCAATGACTGAACCAGAATCACAAAATTATGAACAGTTCACTAAATTGTCTATCAGCAAAACATATCAAGAGGCTGCAAAACAAATTGTGTGCCTGAAATAACTGATCAGTGAACAAAGAATAAAGAGATGTAAGGAGCAGAGACACTGACAAACCATTTTAATTTCTGAAGAATCAATTTCCATACAATCAGAAAAATTGCAGAATATCACAGATAGCGTATTCATGACTTTTAGCAGCAAAAAAATCATGGATAACCAAACTGAAATTTATTAATGCTCCAAGAAAGAGAGAATTATGCTGGTAACATAAGGCCAGGGAGTACACACACTTCTTAAAATCAGTAAAACACAGCCCACAACATATATATATGTACAGTAAAAAAAGTTGCCTTGGGCAGCATGTGTATATCCTTTAAAAGTTAGAAAACCAGTGTGCAATGACTGAGCTAACAATGGAAACACTGAATACATGCAACGTTTCTGTTCAGTGATACAAATCTAGCTACTTCATCATCTCACTGTACGACCAGCTACGTAACTGAACCGTAAATGCACATTAAAGAACTCCTACAACCAAAGGATGATGTTTCAAAGCAAAGGCCTAAGGCCAGATTTTACTACATCGCTTTACAAATCATTTGAGCTGCTGCTTCTTAAGCTATCACAGTTTGCTAAACACATCTTTACCTTAGACTACAAAACAGCTAATCAGAGGGACTCCACTTCCGTACTATTCAACCTCTGCACCAGTGACCCACTAATCTAGGGCACAAAACAAGAATTTAGCTATGCGAATAAATGCCACGGATCAGCATGCTCCCAAATTAACTGTACCAAAACCAGACAATGGAACATTTATAAATGTTTGAACAACTATGTAGTACCTAGCAGAAAATGGACTGAAACACAGATGAGGTTTTTTTCTCTAAAAACACAAACCAGACAACATAGAACAATTATCTCTGTCAGACACCTGACCCTTAAGCCTCTCTTGTCTTTTACCTACAAATATAAACAAAGTGTATTTTCAAAGATCATTCAAACTTGAACATGTTTGCCATATAGCAAACAACAGAAATTACTGTTAGAGCACTAATATGCAATAAATCCTGAAATACCTTCTATTAAATGACTGAAGCCTCACTAAGACTTTATTAACATATATAAAAGTATCACTTCTACAGGGAAACAGAACAAAACCCATAGCATATCTATATATATATACACACACACACACAAATTATGTACCTCTCCAAGAGCTTCATAGCGCTTTTGGTTCCATCTATGCAAATCTTCACGATAATTAAAAACAAATGGCTCCCCAGTTTTAATGTGTCTTAACTGCCCTTCTGTAAAAGAAATAAAATCATCACATTTAATATACTTCTTCATTAAAAGTAAGACACATTTAATTGGTGAAAAATTTAAAAGAAGTCTACATCTAAAAATCAAGCTATTAGGAATTCCTCATCATTTTTGGCTATAGGCTTCTTACCAGAAAACAACTGTAGCATAACAAAATGCATTCCCCTTTTATGGTATATACTGCTAGACAGAGCTAAACAGAAGTTATGATAGTGAAATCACATGCAGATATCAAATGCCAAACTGCTTCGTAAGACATATTTATGTCTCAAGTGCCATGAATTAACAGTGAAATGTAAACATTAGTAGTTAATGCAGGTGATCGTATTGTAGCTACAAATCCTCTACTTCAAAACCAACTGCATTGTGAAGAAATGCAAATACAAAATGGGCTGGAAGCTAGAACAAAGGAAACATTTATTTTCAAACCTAACAGCTTTATAAGTTAATCTGCAAAAACCCATGTCCCCAGTTAAGATATTTACCCTAACTCTGAGGCACTGTGAAATCAAGTAAGAGCTCCTAGATTTAGGGTACACTGAGATTACAACAGTAGAATAAAGCAGAATGCTTGATCAGAGCAAAATGCCATGCTAATCTTACATTTCATTTCAACTTCCTATAGTTGGCCTTGTTTATAGCCAAAGTCAACAGCATATCCAACCACTGGTGAAGACACAGACTGCATTAAAACAACAACAATAATAAAACGACAACCAGTACGAAGCAAACTATGGAAAACAAATATCTTGCCAACAATGTTTCAGCCTATCAGACAAAATACAAGTTATGATCTCAGAGCATCACAAAATTGCAGTATATCAGTGAAACATTAAAAACACGGATATGTGCAAGTAAATGCCTTTGAATGCTGAAAAGTCTGCATGATGAAACTAAGGTTTCTCAGGAACGTTTCCTCTTGAATAGAAGAAAATTGCTTGCTTCACATATTTTCAGAACCTTTACACTTTGATTTCTGATGCTTTAAATAAAATATTTAACATCTGATATCTATAATAGTTATGCTTATCTGCTGATTTAACTTTTTTTCCTGCCTTACCTCATGGACTAGACACCAAGGAAGTCTTTCTTCACAGTTTCCATCCCTGTGTCAGGTTCAAATTTCCTTCTTCTCATATTTTTCAACATAACTTTACTTTCAGCTGTTCCTTTTCAACTAGTTACTCGTCAAATATGCCATTCAACAGTACATGAATTGGCTCTCTCCACAAGTAACAAATATCTGGTATATTTTTCCTTTGGCTTTCTGGAACCCCTGCCTTCTTCAGATTTAAATACTCTGATAAAAACTTCTGTACTTTTCTACTATACAAAGAAGCATGATTATGACATAAAAGTACATGACTGAACATTTGAATTAAATGTACAAAAGCAAAATGGAGACTTTTTTGCTTTGCTGACCTGTAGCATATGTAATACGTTTTCCTCCATTCTATGGAAATCACTCAGGCTGTGAGGTTAGTAATGGAATATTCAGTAACATAATTCATTCCCCAAAATTCAAATTTCAGCCCTTTTTATCAACCGCATATGAACCATTAACTCTGAAGTCAGTAAGAAAGACAGTAGACACTGTGCAGATCTAAAAATAAGGAGTTGAAAAGTGACAGAGCTGAACTCCTTCCATCAAAGAAAGAGCATCACTTTCATGACACTTTTAGTCTCTAAGTACCTTCTTGTGAAAGCCATCAGGGTATTAAAAAGCTAAGTGTTGCATAAATGACTATCATTTAAAGGAAAGCTCTTTTTTTTTTTTTCTTTAAAAATGGAAGATGTAAAACAGGCAGATTTAGAAACTAAAGTTCCTCTATTCACAGAACAGGCACTGCAAAGAAGTAGAATTGTAAACATTCCCATTTGTCCTACAGGTTTTAAACAATCTTGAAAGAGCCACTTCCTGCAGTCTGGTATTACTTTAGCACAGAGGCTCATTTCTCACCTGGATTTTAAAAGGCATGCACTGGAAATTATAAATACTAATTCATTTAACACACAGACTGAGCTAGGTGGAAGTACTTGTAGTCATCACACACTTGGCTGCAATGCAAAATCATGTCCCACACCTGAAGAGACAAGTCTATCACATTCCTTATCCTTCCATTAATATAAACAGGTGTTTTTCTAATGTTATTAATGAAATCGTTGGGACAAATTATTATCTGAACAACAACTACTTCTGTAGCCATAAAAATGAATCAGTAAATAAAACATTTCTTAAATGAGCGACCAATCTTTAATTTTGGTTTTTAAATGCTACAGAAATTACCTAGAATTTTTGTATCAACACTTCTGTAACAGAAAACAGGAAGTGTATACAGCAGGCACAGTGCAACTCTACAACATTGTATGAAATGAGGGATTTTTGTGATAATTTTATGAAATTAAAAATAGTTCTTAGATTTACAAGTCTATCAGCACTAAAGTTTAAAACTTTATTCTTAACAGAAAAGTGTGAAATTCTAACAGGGATTTACGAGGTATCATTCAAGTTCTGATAACCTCTCAATATTACCCTAAGTATAGTCTTTACAAAGCATATATGACTTACTTTCATTAAAAATGTACTCAAATCCTTCCAGAGTATCAGGAAATTCAAGTGGTGGCTCATCTTTTTTCATTAGTTCATCCAAGTCTATTCTAGACAATAAATCTAAAAAAGGAAAAGAAAAAAATTACGTAATGCATGCTGTGTCTTTTTTATTTCCGTATTAACATGGAAAAAACGTGTTTGTTGAGATTTGTAGATCTCAAAGGCAGAAGAATATCCCAATATTACTAAAAAAAGGACATTGTTATGGGAAATCTTGTTCAAGATTCAAAAGGCAGAGCTCATTGGCAGTACATGTTCTCAGTTATTTACCTATCTAACCCTATGTTGTTCAAAAAATGCCCAGAGACAGAGAAGTCACCAAAGACACAGTGATTTGTTTCAATGACTCATTATCTCAATGCTAGAAAATAAGTCTCTGGTATGCATAACATAACAAAATTTTAACATAAAGTTATCTAGCTTCAGTATTAAATCATTGATACAGTCTTGTTTGCCTTCTTGAGGAGTTCAGATTATCTGATGCGCATCATCTCACTGGCATTTACCAGCTGTGTAACCATACCAGTCCTTAGCCTTTCCTTTGATACCCAAATAGACTGTTAGACCCGAATCCTTCTCTCGAGTCCTACTTTAATAGCTCTCAAGGTAGAGAAAACTCCCATCTATTTCATAGCAAGCCACAACGTACACATCGTTTTCAGATCAGGACTACCTGCAGTCACTAATGCAAGTACACTAAAATAAGCATAATCTACATTCTTTACCCTAGGTTTAAGGATTTACATTTAACCAAAGGCAAGCATATGGGGACATCTTTACATCTACATGTAACTACCAAACAATTACTGCATACACAGATAATGGTATACAATGATCTCTCCCCTCCTCATTGCATATCACCCACACAACCAAGTGCTATGCTTCTAATATGGTTTCTTATTATTATTAAAAAAATCATCAAGAAACTATTTAGCAGGATTTCACCAAAACATATTTTCCTACTTCTTCATAGATGAAATTGAAGACCACACAAACATTCTGTTCAGGAGTGTTACACTGACTTTGAACTACTATTGTTTCATAAATCAAGATACCATGTATTACCAAGGAAATACATTAAGCATTCTAAGTATATTGATTTTTATCTCTATTACTACCCAAAGCTGTAGCTCAAAGAAAAGAAAACAGTTTGAAAAGACTAATTTTCTTTACTTTTGGTTTGGCATTAACTGTTTCCGTCTTTGCACTAATTAAAACAATTATTTTTATATTTTGTACCACTATTTTTGCTTGGTCTAGTTGCCAGTACCCACATTACCTAAGCTTAGGATTGACACATTTAACCCTTCGAAATTTCTACTGCTTGAAATGTTTAAAATGTACTGAAAATTATCTTCAACATTCTTTAGAGTTCCTTGACCTGGTCTTCTGTAGCTTCACGTTCACTTGACATTTATTCCAGCATCCATGACTGTCACCAGCTCTTCCTTCTGACTGATGCCACTGGGCAAAGCCAGATGATCAAAAGCCATCTGGTAGGGCTGCTGAAAGACAACATCTTTCCAACAAATATTATGGTGTCTGAGCATCTCTGTGGTATCAAAGTGTCTATGTAACACCAGACGTTGACTGGACAATTTCTAAATCTGGCTTACTCAGCCATAGCTCAATTTACATCACATCTGTTTAATAGCAAGTCTCATGAAATTCAATTCATATAAGAAATCATATGTTTGTTCTTGTGCACTGTCCTTTGAAAGTTCTGCGAGACCTCCTCTGGTTCTCAACTAAATGATACGGAAAAAGAAAATAATTTTGTCAAAGAAGTCTTTCACAACAGGATGTAAAAAGCATGCTCTTTCTTCCTCTGCATTTTCACAAAACCAAGGTAGCAAACAGATTTTAGCACATCTTTCTCTCCTTGGTGAAGATACTCCAGTCACCCCACACCCCTAGAATTTAATTTCACTGGAGTTTCTGTATCTTCTTACTGTGATCTATCTGGAGATGTGTTTACACAGCAGTGTCACTTACTATACAATAAAATATCAATCTCCTGAGCATTGAGGACCATAGTATATGAAATACATTAAGCTTATTCACAGCATGTAGAGTTTGTCATGATTTAGAGCTTTCATCAGAGTCACTACGGAAGACTGCACTTATTCTGTGCTGCAACCACTGGCATGGTCCCTTCTTGTGCAACTTTTCAAGTCAAAATTATGTGAAGTGTCTTGCAACTTTGAGATTCAAGATTGGATCCACTCTTCTCACTTAAGGTCTTGGACCTTCCAACTCAATTTGAGACAGTGCAACAGAGCTGAAAACTGAGTGATCTGCAGGAGACCTTCAACAGCTCAATGGGAAATCACCTTGATCACATCAATGACACTAATCCTTAATGAAAATCAAATTAACACCAAGTACGAAATGGGAGTTTTACTTCCAAACATGAACTGTAACGTCCTCAAAATATACTAAGTGGACAGAATTGGCATAAAGTTCGATAAAAGCACTACATAGGTTTTCACCAAATACTTCACAACAACTCAGTTTCAACAGAAGAAACACTATTTATCATCACATATAACAGAAGACAGATCTCTAATAATGCTTTGATAGAAATCCAGGATGTACACTGGAGTGGTAAGCTATATTCTTTTTCTCCTTTGAAAGACAATTTAGAATACAACTGAATGATGAAAGCACTTTAAATCCAATGTTTGGTTAGCTTACTTGTAGGTGTAACCAACTTCATGTACTTCCTGAAAACCAGTATCTAAAACATGTCATTTATGTAATTTACTTTTTCTCCTAAGTCTCTTATATCCATCTATTTTTTAAAACATACAATACAAAGGGAACCTTATAAAATCAACATGAAAATTCAATGGCCTGAAAACCTTTTACCTTTTAGCATTGTAGTACAAGAGATTTTTAAAAGCAGTAATATAGTTGTTTTAACTATAAAACGAAAGCATCCTACAAATTAAATGAAAATTCCCAAAAACTAAGAACACAAAAGCACTAGTCAACTTTCTCAAAGGACAATTATGAAAATTTTAAAAAGCAATGACTCGTTTATTCTGTTACTCCTTACCATAGACTATTATGTTTTACACTATCTTATGAAAATACTGATAAATGGACACACCATTAGACAATAAGCATTAGTCTGTTCTCGTAATTCCCAAGCTCTAACTCACAGCTATATCATACTATTTGCCTTTCCTTAACAGTCACTTCTGAAATGTCAACGTATGTAAAAAAGGCAAAAAAACTTATACCCTTTAATGCAGTCGTCTTCTCTTTTTCATCTGGGCCTCCTTGCTGGAGTTGAGCCATAATTAGCCAAACTATCAACAGATTTTAAAATACTGAGGTAAATGTAGATTAATATTCAAAGGACAATCTGAAAAAGAACAAGAGTTGGAAATTAATAAATTTACTGACTTCTCCTTCAACAGCTCTCATCTGCTACTGTTTACACCACAAAAGAAAAAAAGAAGGCATTTATTCTGAAAGAAAAATTTTCTGAGTATCATAAATCCGAAGTTTGACCACATTTGGTTGAAGATTCAAGCTCACAAGAACGAAGAATAACCTCTCCCTCATCCTAAAACAACTTCTACCTGATCAATACTACTTCTTTTGTGATTCTAAAGCAGCATCAGTAAACAATAAGCCTTTTAGAGAAGTGCAACACCTGCAAGTCCAAAGCAAAAGATACAAGTAAAAACAAACTATAATCAAGAAAACTTCCACAGTCTTTATGGATTTTCTTCACCGACTAAGTCCACTTTGTTGTCCTTACTATACTATATAGTTTTGTTTTAGTGGAACTACATGAAACACACAATTTTAAACCACTGTGATTTCCACAATACATTATCAGGATTGAAATGTATAGAGTAAGTGTCCAGCTACAGAACAAATCCAAATGTATTCAATATGAGACTTCACAGACAAAATCTATTCCCAAATTTCTCCTACTGCACAGAAGGCAACCCAGACATTCAAATCCAGTCTCTTTCATCTTGAATCTGACACCAAGGGAGTGAACTACCAAATCACGATTGCTTCTTCCTTGTCAATAAAAAGACTTCCGTGCATGGAATTCTTTCTCCCTTAACCTTTTTTTGGTTCTTTGTTTTATCTGTCAGTCATTACTAACTTGTTTTATTCTTCTCCCCATATACTTATCATAGATGAGCTTGCATTATCTCTGTTGCAATTTGCCAAACAGTAACAGGATTCACCAACTGTACTACTGGCTCCCTAACATTTAGACCTGCAAGAAAGAACCCGAAAATGCTTTAAGTAACAGCACTTCATTGTATAGACAGCAGGAAAAAAAAATACATTTAGCATAATAAAGACTATTTTTCTATTCTCCATGGAGAAAACCTATTAAACATTTTCTTGTAGATTAAGGAGTAATAACTATCACCCCCTTAAACTGCTATATTAACTAAGGAGAGGGTCTGAAGAGTCGTTGTGATTTGTTTTTTTAAACTTGAGGGTCTAGAAAGTCCAACAATCCATTTTATAAGTTGGAACTATGGCAGACTTTGACACCTTTGTAAAGGCTGTTCAGACAAAGCTGATGGGAAATGGCAATACACTACGAAAGTCTTTTAAACACACGACTCCACAAGGAAAGCTCTGTTTAGATTGTGTACTTTGTAAATTATGACATGATTCAGTTAAAATGTGCATCTTTTGGCTAACACTTTAATCACGTTACCACTCATAACAAAAGCAAGCACAAAAATAACAGCAAAACCACAGATTTTTTTGTGCATTTTCAAGCATATAATGTTGTCAGTGTAAATATTAAAGTGATTCAAATGTTGATTCGCACATGGATGGTATTAAATACTTTACTCAGATGCTTCCAAGCAGTCCATTGACAAGACTACCAAACACGAAATCTTGTCCATCTTGTTTGTACATCTGCAGTACAAACCCATGTATATTCCAGTAAATCATATAGAAAAGAAAGCGATTTCAGTTATAATTATTATAAGTGCTAAAAATGACAACGATAGTGTTTAGTGATAGCCCAGTATAAAATTATTCTAGTCATATGAAGTTGAGTGGTTCTCCCTACAAAACATTTGAAAATTCATAATTTGGCACAGGTAAGTTAATGCAGTTAACAAAATACATGCTCAAAGATTTGTTGTTACCCAAGGGAACTAACTTAAAATCTATCTGAACAGATTTACCTTGGAAAACTAGACCCCACCCCCTGATCACATAAATCAATGCAGAGACCAGGAATCCTTGGCATTCTTGTCTCTACCATGGATACCCTTCTTCCTTTAACAGATTAAGACCATGCCACTGAGTAGATAATTGAACAATTTAACTGCAAAGCTAAAAGCACCAAAATAAATAAATCTGAATTTAACTTTGAGAGAGCAAATTTACAGCTCTTTTTGACAAAGTAAAAAACTGTTACAGCAGCCACTGGAGGGAGGACTTGATATCATAATGAGGATGGAACAAGCACACAGTATGTTATGCATTATTTCTGTGAATACAGGATTTTCTTTAATCCCTCACTAATACTTGTTTAATTGACAAACAGAAGAAATTAGATGAGAGGGCTAGATTTCCATTCTTTCACAGACAGGTACCAAATCCACTACTGATGGTACAAAAATAAACAGTGGAAAATCATGAAGCTCTCTAAATGGTTGCATACAGGCAAAGCAGGAACTGCAGTTTATTCTAGACATTAATTTCAAACCCCAGTGATCTTCAGCTACATACACTGACCACTCCACATAATTCCCAAATGCCATGATCAAGTTTCTTGCAATAAATATTGACTTTAAATGTGTTATTCCATACAATTACTTAGGTGAGTCTTTTGAAAACATCTGTGATTTTTTTTTTGTATTGGCTACTTCCTAAAGCACAAGTTACTATTTCACCTGAAGAAACAGTTACAGTAAGTAAGTTTATGTGTATTCATTTGTATGTACCTTGCTTATGCATGCAAACGTAAGCATTCTGACACAAAATATTTTATACATACTCTGTGCCTCTTTAACTCCATCCCCAGCAATACTTAAAACAATTTGACAGCAGAAATATTCTAGTTTCACATGAGACAAGAAGATTGCATTTTCATTATAGCTCTGCTTATGGAATTACAGATGAGGTGGATTCACAAACAACTGTGAATTGTCAATAATTTCATTTTAGAAAATGCACACATAAGAGAATATACACATATTTCATGTTGTTGCCTGTAAAGTGGTACTGGAAGTTTGGACTACAGAGCTTGTGATGACATAACAGTCCTATTTTTCAAATCAAACTAGACACCATATCATATCCCATACATATGGCACAGATTTCATCATACTTAAAATTCTCTTCATTGTGCAAATGCAAACAGAAGTGTGACAAAAATGCAGTATATGATTTTGCCCCAAAGTAGCAATACTGGAAGCTAAGTCAATGTTACAAATATTCCAAATAAAGGCTATAAATAATTGTAGTGTTAACAACACTGCAAGTGCAACCTAAGAAGGAAATATGCAAGTATTTTCAAACAGCACAAGTCCTTCAAGCTTATCTGGACACCATCTGAAGAGGTGTTATCAGAATGCTTCTTTGTATTGCACTCCTTTATTAGACAACAATAGAATGAGAGTCTTGCTCTTTGTAAACTGACATCCCAAGCAAGCTAGGAACAAGTATGGGTTAGAATCGTGCAATGTGACTGATGATTGAGTAAGACCCAATTTTTCTTCAAAGAGATGGCTGGGTGACAGTTTGCCTCTAGTTCCTTCTCGGTATTGGCTCAACAAAGCAAAAAAACACCAAAATTTAATCTAAGCAGTATTTTCTGTCTAATTAGATTTTATCTTTTCCCGCTTTTGGGACACTACAGATGGCATCAGTAACAACTGCGTCAATTAAGGCTGTACTTCAGTTTCCCTCACTTAAAAGACCATATTTTTAAATGCTTATTGATCTGCCCAACTTCAGGTCTGAAACGGAATTATTTCCATTCTGCTTTAGACTAAAGGCTCTGAAAATGCCTACCTCTAGTATAAGAAGGTTCAGAGACAGCATCTTGTGCTGTTCTGATGATGTTAATAAGCAGCTACAGCACCTTTGTGTTGCAGAGATCAGAAATTTAGGATCAGAGGATCAGCTTAGTAGTGCGTGCCTCTTGCCATTACTCTCAAAGCCTGCCCAGATCTGCTGAAGTTAAAATAGCTTTTCTCACACATTTAATACAGACTTACTAAGATTTACCAGAATTTCCAGAAAATTTACCTAGTTGCCTGAAGCATGCTCCATACTGCTGCAGAAGGCAGAGGAAAGATGCACTGAAAGGGGATTAGTAAATGCTAGAAGGCAGGATCTGTAAACCACTTGTGTCTCAGCTGATGACGACAGAAAAAAAAACATTGAAGCAATAAAATTATTTGGAATACAGTGGTGTGAAATGCTCCTTAATACAGAACCAGATTTTCCAGGCAGTGTACTTTACAAGGAGTTACGAGGACTTGGTAGGACATTACTTCATAATATAGCTGAAATTGCCCTGTGACAGTTTATAAAAAAAACTTGTTTGGGATGAGATTAAGATGGTTGTACTTTGTATTGCTGGTTTTAATGGGATTTTGACTTGAAAGATGGAGTGGAGAAGACTGACTCTTAATAGCCTCATCTCTGCACATACTAAGCAGTTACAGGACAAAGCCAGAATTTTTTATTTTTTTTTAACATCATCTTCTCTCAAGCAATCCCATGAGTCAGCTGTGAGAGAAAAATGCCTCTGAACAGAGAAAAACTCGAAGACTATTAAAAGAGTCTTCTCTTACAAGAGACACCAAAGTAATTTTCCAGAGTGACACAGAAGGAAGAGAGAGAAACTGGAAAACTCTAGGGAAATGGTTTCTGCTTAGGCTACCATCAAAAGCTGCTAAAAAACCGTAGACATAAGCCTATGTGTCTAGTACTTTTAAATCCCTTTTTTTCCACCTCTCCTCTTTGCTCTTCAGTAACAGCGTGACTTTACGAAGGACTGTCTACCATTAACTGAAGACTCCTGAAAAGAACACATACAAATCAGATAGAAATGCAGCGAATTCAGGTCTGTAGCCCAGATACTTACAAACAGTAAGGTATTTCTGATTCTACTCTCTGTGCCGAGTAGGTGCACAAAAAGAGATTAAAGTAAGGTAAGAGGTGCACACAGTTATCTGCAATGCACCTGTTTCCTCCAACACCTTCGGGAACGTGCACATGGCAAATACGTATTACCACCTCACTTGACTACTCCGCATCTAACACAAATACTGCAGATGACACAAAAATATACAAACCAGATGGATGCTATGTGGAATCGAGTCACACACAACTGACATAAGCATGCAGGGCTACTGAAGACATAATTTCATCGTCAAGTTACCTTTTGTCAGAATCAGACTGAAAAAGCCCAAATACCCATAGTGTACATACCTCTTATTTACACCAATGTCTGCCTCAAAAGATCTGCCTTAAAGCTCTTCTCACAGCTTTTCTTCCTGTTTTTCTGCCTGCTTCGTCAATTTTAATAATTCCTCCAAGCTTTACTAAGATAGCATCCCAACTGTCTTTGCTCTGCCCTCTGCCTGAGAGGCAGCATGTGCTATATGGCCAGCTGAAACAAGTCCTGCTTAATTTCAACTATCTGGCAAACAAAGCAAATACCCCTGTGAAATACTTGCAGTCCACAGATTTGCTTCTGCTGGATTGATATAAAGCAGTACTACTATATACATATATATACCTATACATACATATATAAAAATATGTAATTTGAATAATATAAATGTATTATTCCTTTTAGCTCAATATTTAAATAAACTTGATATTTTAATTCTGACTGCGAACTTGCATTTTAAATTTTTTTCCACATCAGTACATCTTTTACTTTCTTTCACAAAACAATAAAAAGAACTAAAATAAAAAAGCAATGCAAGTAAATTTCATTTTCTTTACTGGTTCAGCTTTAAAAACTGATAATCCAATCTTTGTAGACAAAATATTCCATCAAGAGCCCATTAGCAATTGTAATACCACTTCTTTACAGTTTTGCTACTCCCTAATCTACCTTGCTATCTCTGCCCAGAGCCAAGACTGCCAAAGAGCTGTAGCCATAGCATCATACAGTAGCTTAGGCTAGAAAAGATCTTGGGAGATTATCTAGTGTCCAACCTTCTCCTGGATCCTATTTCACTAGGTTTCAATAGGGCCTTAGATCACATAAGCTGCCAAAATGAGCCTTAAATATTTTCAGTGAGGGAGATTCCACGATACTTTTGAGGAACTTACTCCTCAAAAGTTCAGTTTTTCTGAAACATTACAATCTTTTCTAGAAGATTATGGTTTAGTAATTCTAAAGATTTCCTTTTTCCTATGCTGAGATGAAATTTCTCCTCTCACTATGCATCCTTCTGAGCAGAAAACAACTTCTCCTTCACAACTATCTTCTGTGTATTGGATGACTGATGAAACCTCTCCAAGTCTTCTCTCCTTTGAGGTGCTGAAATGTATCCAAAGAAAGGCAAAGTTGGTGAAGGGTCTGGAGCACAACTATTATGAGGACTGGCTGAGGGAGATGGGGGTGTTTAGCCTGGAGAAAAGAAGGCTCAGGGGGGATCTTATTCCTCTCTACAGCAAGGTGGGGGCTGGTCTTTTCTCCCAAATAACGAGAGAAAATGGCCTCAAGATGCACAAAGGGAGGTTTAGATTACTAGAAAAATTTCTTCACTGAAGGGGTTGTTAAGCACTGGAACAGGCTGCCCAGGTTAGTGGTGGAATCACCATCCCTTAGAGGAATTTGAAAGATGTGTTGATGTGGCACTTAGGAATATCATTTGTTGGGGAAAATGGTAGGGCTGGGTTAACAGTTGAACTCAAAGAGAAGTTAGTTTCCAACCTAAACAACTCTATGATTTCAATACCAGCGTTCTTGATCTTTTCTCCAAATGTTGAGTTCTCTAACATGCTAGTCATCCTTCTAACATACAAATCATCCTGGTGACTACCTGCTGGACGTTCTCCAATTTTTCATCAATATCTCTCCTGAAATCAGAGGACAAGCCAGACACAGCATGCTAAGTACACTCCTTCCAATACAAGACAGGACTCAGTTTGACTTCATTGCCAGAAGGGCACATTGTTCAGCTTGCCATGCAGCAGCATCCCCAGCTCCTTTTTAGCAGAACTGTATCCCAACCAGTCATACCACAGCCTGCCTGCTATTTGGGAATGACACCACTGTCATTGTACAACTTTATAGACTTCTTTGTTAAACCTTAAGCAATTCCCCCTGGCCTAGTCTTCCATCCTACATGATGGATTACTGCTGCCAAAAAATAGAGATGATAATTATGACAATGAATCTGGCAATTGCATTTGTACCTTTCATTTGAAATCCAGAAGAAAATACAAGGGTTCTCTTATTATTCTCCATCCTTTTGCCATACATACTCATAGCCTTTACTTGCCATGCTATAAAGCCAAGTCCTTGAAAAACTTTAATTCTATCTGTTTCATGAACCACTTCAATGAGGCTAAACAGATGTATCTATGGGATTGGTTTAGTCTCAAGTCTAAACACTCTGTCGTAGCAGTAACCACTCAAAGACATGTGCTAAAGAA
Organism: Amblyornis subalaris; assembly: GCA_018881555.1. NCBI lineage: Eukaryota > Metazoa > Chordata > Aves > Passeriformes > Ptilonorhynchidae > Amblyornis > Amblyornis subalaris. The sequence continues at coordinate 2,357,603 of JACAXG010000072.1, forward strand.
ACTTCAATCATTCTAAACCAACCTTGGAAAATTCCACTGTAGGTTTGAAATTGTGAATTGAATTTTTCTCCCATCAGGCAGGGAGGCCTGTGGGGGCAGGGACGGGTTGCCCAGGAACTAATAGGTGATACTTAAGAGACAAAGAAGGTTGCCCCACACCGACATGCCACAATAATCACCCAGCTACAGAAACAAGAGCTGGGAGTGTCGGCCAGAGGGCTGTTCCCAGGGGCTGTAGCTTATCCAGAGAGGGGAAACACTCCAAGACTTGGTTGGAGGGGGCGGAGGGCCAGGCTCGGTCTCTTCTCTGCTCAGCGTTCAGTAAGGACTGTCGTGGGTGCAGCAAGTGCCGGTTTGCTCCAAGAACACTGTTACACTGTGATGTCTCCGTGGGGGTCCTGCCACAGCACAGGATATAGTGCTGCGCTGTAACCAGTTGCCACCCAGGGCTGGTTGCCTCTGCCATCCATGTCCCCAGCCTGGATTTCTGCTGCACGTGGGTCACCACCAGGGTCTACTCGTCTCTGCTGTTCCTGCCTTCTGCTGGCAACTTGATGAGTGATACCAAGGTCCATTGCTCCCCGGTCAGACCTGCCTGCCTGCTCTGCTTGCTGCCCGCTGCCGAGGTTGATGCTGAGCCGGGCTGCTGCCCTGGGAGTTCGCACTGGGACTGATCTCCCCTCTCCCTCTCGCTGCCATTGCCACATGGAGAGGTCTCCGCGCTCGTGCCACAACGCCCCCTGCAGCCGCAGGGGAGTCACCGCAGCCTCTCTGCCCCAACAGAGAATCACCCAACGACAGAAAAAGGACTGTGACTGGTTTGTCTGTTCTCTTAGTGTTGCTGTTTATGTCTCTTGTTAGATATATAGATGTATAATCCTAGTAAAGAACTGTTATTCTTTTTTCCCACATCTTTGCCTGAAAGCCCCATTTTTTCAAGGGTGTAATAATTTGGACGGAGGGGGCGTCATCCTTTCTATCCCAGGAAGTTTCCCACCTTCCTTGACAGACATCTGTCTTTCAAATCAGCACAAATTCTTTGTCCATTTTGTTGAAAACACTGCATTTCCTACCAGTTTGAAGGAATCCCTACTAAGGAGAAAAACTGTCTTAAATTTTTGTAGGTGCAGAATGTGTGATTGTACAGAGATCAGCCAATGCCAAACTCAAAGGTGCAGATAAAAGCAGGAGGAGAAGGAGATGGAGAGATACAACCTAGTTTGACACAAAAACAACACTAAATATTCCTGATCTTTCCTTGGAAGGTTCACAGTTTCAGGCCAGGCAGCCTCCCAAAATCAACCATGTCCTTTTAAATGGAGGCCTTTTATTTCCTTCAGCTATCAGTCTCTAAGACCAGTAATTTGTGTTTAACTAAAGCAGTTCTTACAGAAAGGCATCCATGCCCAAATTCAAGTTATTAAGAGCTAAAGAGTCCATCACTTGCTGTGATGTCTGAAAGGCTAGTCACTGTCCTTTGTATTTTATTTCCAGTTTGAACTACTTTGGCTCCAGGCTTCAGTCACTAATTATTGCTATATCTTTGTATTTTAAGTTTTGTCTCTATTTTTCCCTCACTTTGTTAGACACCACAGCCAAGTCCTATCTCTTTCTTCTGGTAAACTAAACAAGCTTAACAAAGTCTCTTTCTATGAAATTTTGATTCTAACCCAAAATAATTTTTTTCTGTTCCATTCCATTTTTCAAATCCCCATTGACTGCATTATGCAAGCCAAATTCCATAGGACAGACACTGCTCGTGTGGCAGCTTCTTGGGAAGTTCCCCATTTTTCCCTGATTTCTTGTTTCAGTACTGAAAACCTGGTCTGCCTTCACAATTTAGTTTTTTAGACAGTAGATCTAACTCACCAAGTAACTGGCAAACATCAAAATTATAGATAGCAAATTATAAGAGTAAATTCTTTACTATTTATCATTTTACCCATCTTGAGTTTAAACCAAATGTTACTAAGTAATGACAACATTATTTCCCTGAGATCACTCCTACGCAGTATTTATGGAAGACTATTGTTCCTAAAAACTGTTACCTAAAACATTTTCAGAAAGATATTATGTGCCTCGTGACATGGCTATTTTACTGATACTAAACAGTCTTGAGGTCTGAATGAGATTTATCTCTACCCTTTATAAAATCTTAAATCTATTATATACCAAAGCAGTAACTGCAATAAAGCAAACTCAGTACATGAACAGAATTTTTTCCGTCATTTAATTATTTATTCATAGAATTTTCCATTAGAATCCCCTTATTTTACTGAAGTTGTGACAGTCAGCTAGACCATCTATTATTGTCTAGATTCAACCACTCTCTTGTATGGACACATCTCTCCAGCACTTTTCTCGCTTTCTAGGATTTCCCAGTAACTCCAAATATTATTTAAAACAAGCAACAAAAGACTTCCCTTAAAACCTCTTTTATCATTCTTTGGATTAATGTTAACAAATAATCACTCTCAGAAATGACTGATTAACCATTAAGACACAGGAAATAGTGGATTCTTCATAAATCTTTCAGACAGTGATTAGAGTTTTTGGAGAGAATGTTGCTGTTAAACACAATAGTGTTTTGAATAGTGTGGTAGCTAAAAAATGTAACAGCTACAACAGTGTTTACAGACAAACTAATTACAGGAAAAGGGTACACAATCCATTAAAGTTATTTTACCTCCATGTCACTTCATGATCAGAAGGATAATGTCTAACCCTAAAAAAGTCGTGAACAATATACGTTTACTAAGGACTGTCTGTATTAAAATTCTTTATGTCAACCTCTACAGCAGCTGATCCCAAGATCAAAATTAAAACAAGAAAAGTAGAGATGCATTGTACAGTGTGCTGCATGGGAAAAATAGAAACCAGCATCAGCCCCACTGAGCGCAACAGACTCCTGAAAAGCCTGTTATAGGCAATACAAACATTTTCTCACACAGCTGACAATTTTCAACAAGATACACTGAAATATTTTGAAATAGCACTGAAATAGCACTACCTTTATAGTATGGTTGTGTAAACAAGAATTCTTTTTCTCTGTAATTGAATGAATGCTGTACCAAGCATTATACGGTCACATTAGCAGCATAAACACAGGACAAAACGAATCATTAAAGAAAATACTAAATCAAGTACCAAGAAAATTACAGCAAGCAAAAAAATGCTGCAAGCATCCACACAATAATGTAGCCCTCTAATATTTTACATTTTTAAGCTACTTCAAAATGACAGCAGAAGAAACATTTCAGTTACAACAGCCTAACGATGTGACACAGTTCAAAGAAGCAAGAACGGTTTATCCTAAATTCCTTGTGCTGGAGAAGGAGGAAAAAGGAAAAAAAAAAAAAATCTTACATAAACTAAAACTTTCAGACTCACCATGTTTTGTTACTAAATTCTACTTCATAAATGAAGGAGGAAAATTATTTGACAAAAAACCCCCCACACCAAACAGCAACAAAACCCCAAATCTTGTTGATAAAAGATCAGCAATGCTAGACAAAATATGTGCTTCCTTGATGTACATGAAGTTCAGCACACTTCATACAAATTCAAAAGGTGGAGCAAAAAATCTGACAAAGGAAAAAAAATTAGGAAAGGCACTGGAGACAGAATATTGTCCTTGGTGACAATCACAACTAACAACCCAAAAAATTAAGCAGCATAGACAATTATTTGAAATTAAGAGTCAAGTGCTTTAAAATCAAGCCCAGTACAGCATAATACTACTATTGTATTTCTCCTAAAATGTGTCTTAAGATACAAACTAAATGGAAAGCAACTACCAATTTATGTTCATACGTAAAAATTACTCAGCTTCAAAATATTCCTCAATCTTGCAAGAATCAGCTGAAGCAAATTTCTCCATTTCAATGAATACACCTGTTCTGTTACTGTCTCTGAAACTTCACAAAACACAATGAGTATTATTTCAAGCTAATACAGTTTGGAAAGGGAAAAATCCAAAATTTAGAAAAAAGTAGGAAATATTTTCTAGACTATATATATATGTCTAATGTTTCCCAATAGTTTAAAATGAGACCTGAAAAAACAAAGCAGTGAAGATCCTTTCAATGACATCCTGCTTTGGGAAAAGCATTGCCTGCAGGTTGAGGGATGTGATCCTTCTCCTCTACTCTACACTGCTAAAACACATCTGGAATGCTGCAACAGTTCCAGACTCCCCAGTACAACGGACATGCTGGAGTGAGATGAGCAAAGGGCTGCAAAAACAGTTAAGGGCTTGGAGCATCTGATACCTGAGCAGAGGCTGAGAGAGATGGGACTACCCAGCAGGGAGAAGATTCAGGGTGGGGTGGGAGGAGTTTAATCAATACCTATTAAATGCCAGAAGGGACAAAAGACCACTGAGCCAGTCTTCCCACTTGTCCAGTGAGAAGGCAATATACAATGGGCACAAACTGGACATTCAAACATGAGGAAAAGCTTCACTACTCTTCAGTGGGCTCAAACACTGCAGCAGGCACTCTCTGTCCCTGGAGACACTGAAAACTTACTGAACACTGCCATAAGTAATCTGCTCTAGCTAATCCTTCTCTGAGCACTGGGATACGACTAGACTACTTCCAGGGGTCCCTGCCAATGTCAACAACTCTACCATTCTGTGAAGGCAAGAAAAATCAAAAGCATGCACCAAATGAATATGCAGAAAGTGTGTGTGTGTGTGTGTGGTGTGTGTGTGTGTGTGTGTGTGTGTGTGTGTGTGTGTATACATTCGCAAGTTAGTTACCTCCCACAGTAGCAATGGCCATCTTATAACAAGGGATGTGAGAATCATTATGAGCAGTGTCTGGTTGAGCACGAATTAAGAGTTCATCGTCTTAGGGTTTTCAGTTTTGTGTTCCCAGGAATTCCTTTCAGATTCTGAGTCAATTTGCATGGAACAGCCAAAATTTCTCATAATGAAAATGTCAAAACCATCAGGGCCACAGCCATTGCAAAGTAGTGAAGGCTGACAACATCGTATTATTCATTTTATTGGCAACCACTCAAAATTGTAAGTGTACTAAAATGCCTTCGAGCTGGTTAAAATCACCCCGCAGATGAATAAAATCTTATATAATATCATGTTTCTATAGATGATAGCATAGGCTTAGCATATGTGCCTTCCTTACCCAAAGACACACTACTAAAACAATGCCAAGTCTACAGGTACCAGGAAATATCAAAATTAAGACTGGCTGCACGAACAAAGTTCAGCACCTGTGCACCAAACTCCAGTCTCATACAAAAAACACTGTGGAAAAAATTTTAAAAAAAGGAAGGAAGATAGAGGAAAGAAGTAACGTCTACCCTCAACTGCTTCTCTAAGGTAGTGTCATCTATATCTAAGTTTCTGTCCAGTACAGTCTTGGCTAAATTCTCTAAAAAAACCCAAAATCATGATGAATACTCCACAACCTCCCTGAAGATAAGTTCATAATAAGATATTATTAGCTAAGTTGACTCTTTGACACCGTCTAGTGTCCCAGTGGTCATGCACACTGTCAGACCTCCTGTTCAGCTTAGCCCAGCTATGGCTGACAGCCCTGACGAACGGAAGGCAACGGGAAACCTCCCACACCAAAGCTGAAGTTGTTCTCTCTGTGCAAGGGGGGCAGTAGTACACATCCTCCAGCAACTACAGAGAAACGACATCGCCCAGGTATTACTGACAACTAACCAACCCTGGTTGATGTTGTGTAAGTATTTTGGCTGTAAACAGAAATCAATTCCAATGTCAAACTACCCTTTCCAGGAGAAATTCTGCCATGGTCCTTTACTTCCTGACACAATACAAAGTTTATGGCCTTTCACACTGCAACATCCCTTCCCGTACCTGGAGACTGCTCTCACATATTTCTTGGTCTCTTCTAATCTGAGCAAACTGCTTTTTCCACCTGTCCATGTTGCACCTTTTCTTCTAGACTTCTGAATGTTCTTGTTGCTTTCCTCTGGAGGACCCTTCCATGCACTCAAACCATTTCTTAAATGTAATGCCCAAAATGGATGAAGACCAAAGTGGAATAGAGTGAAATTATCATGTGACAGTTTAAATATGTCCCTTCCAACTACACATCCCAGAACAATTATCCTATTACAACAGCACAGTGCTACTGATGCACTTTCAGGTTGTGATTCATGTAAAAATCTGTGATTCTTTTCTCTAGAATTATTGCTATTTTGTATTTATGTAGAGAACTGTTTAATCCAAGCACAGTCCTTTTCATTTGTTCTTTTAAACAACATTAGCTCTTTTATGCCATTTATTTATTTTTTCTAAGCCATTTTAAATTCTAAATTTATTTTTCACAGAGCATAAATCATCTCCCAACCTGGTACTCTCTGTAAAATTAATAAATGTACTTTCTATGCATCCATTATCATCCATGATCTTATTAGAACGAAGATGTGATGAGTTGATCCTGGATGGATGTCAGGTGCCCACCACAACCACTCTATTACTCCCCTCCTCAAATGGACAGGGGAGTGAAACTACAACATAAGGCTCAACAGCAGAGATTAAGAACATGGAAAAATCAATCAGCAATTATAGTCATGAATGAAACATACTCACCTTGGGGAGATTAATTTAATATACTGCCAATCAAAAGTCAGAATAGGATAATTAGAAATAAAACCAAATCTTAAAACATCTTCCACCCACCCTTCCCTTCTCCACAGGCTCAACATCACTACCAAATTCTCTACCTCCTCCTGCGAGCAGTGCAGGGGAATGGGAACGGAGGTTATGGTTAGTTCAACACTTGATGTCTCTGCCACTCCTTTTTCCTCAGGGGGAGGACTCCTCACACTCTTGCCCTGCTCTAGCATGGGGTGCTCCCTACAGGAGATAGTCCTCCACAAATTTCTCCAACACAGGTCCTTCGCAGAGGCTGCAGTTCTTCATGAAGTGCTCCAGCATGGGTCCCTTCCATGGGCCCAGTCCTTTGGGAACAGGCTGCTCCAGCATGGGTCCCCTACAAGTCCTGCCAGCAAACCTGCTCCAGCATGGGCTCCTCTCTCCAGGGGGTCACAGGTTCTGCCAGGAGCCTGCTCCAGCACAGGGTTCCCAAAGTAACACAGCCTCCTTTGGGCATTCTGCTTCACTGTGAACCTTCATGGGCTGCAAGGGTACAGCCTTGGCTAGCAGCAGGACCATCCTGGAGTTGGCTGGTACTGTGTCTACTGGACACAAGGGAAGCTTCTAGCAGGTTCTCACAAAAGCCACACCAGCAGATGCCTGCTATCAAAACCTTGCAACACAAACCCAACACAGAAAGCATAATCATATCTGGTTTTCTTCCACTGCACTTCTGCCTTTGTCAATGCATTGAATGAATGTGCTCATTTAATAAGGAGCCACTCAATATTTTGTCTGACCTTCCTCTCAAGATTTAAGTATGACTCTAATGTTTCTCTCAACTCCAATTCCTCCTCTCCCATACTTACATGCTTTTCCATCATCCTCTCCTATTTCTCTCACAAGCTCCCTGCCTCACTTGGCCTCACATTCTATCTTGAGAGCTTTTAGTGCCATTCTGTTCCCTCTCCACGTTCTCCTCATTTGTCCTTTCATTTCAAGAGCTTTCACAGAGACACTGCCAATTCAACTCCTTGTTCCAAAGCTCCCTTTGTTCACACTGCTCCAGTCCCCTGGTTTCATTCATCCTGCCATTACAGAACTAGTATAGGAATGACAAAGTCAATTGAGAGCTTTCCTCAGACCACACTCTCTGTTGTCCACTGACACTGGACATCCTCACCACAGTCCTGCGGTGGAAAAAGCACAGTCAGTTGTTCTGTGGTGCTGTAGGCAGGCCCAAACAACAAAGAGAGCACAGCATGTCTTGTACAGGTAGAATCGCTGGAAATTCTTACACACTAGTACTGAGGCTGACACAAAAGTAGACCCTACCAAGTATTTTTTTTCTAATCCAAAACACTGAGACACCACAACACAGCACCACATATGTGGCAAGGAATACCTTGTATGTAGATCTACATATACCTTTGGAGGTCAACCGAAATGTGTTACCAGAACAAGCCGCCTCGGCATTTGCCAAGTTTTGAAGATGTGCAACAATGGTGATACCACAACTTCTCTGGGCCCCACTTCCATGTTTGACCACCCTCACAGTAAATATTTTGGGGGGAGTTATATCTACCACCATTTCCCATAAAGTGAAACACTGAAGCTTATCTGCTGTCCTATACTGTTATAGAACAGCAGATAAATGCAATTTAGAACAACCAACTAAAGAAAAAATACTATGTTATCTACACTATGCTCCTTATCTAGAAAACTAGTGTAACATTCTCACACAAATAAAGCTTTCTTATATTCGTGTCAGTAGCAATCTCTAAAGATCATGATTTTCTGGAATTTTCTAAACAATGTTCTTAGAAATGTCTCCTCTAGACAGCACTGGGAAGGCAAAATCAGAGCTTCTCAAAAGCAACGTGCTACTAGCTTTGAAAAATTCAGTCTAAACAAACCAGATAATAGTTTTATCTCTCATCTCAAGAAAATGCAAGTATGGGTTGATATCCTTAAGGAACTGGACTTCCCGTCTCAGCATATTTCTATTCCTTCATTCCTCCTTCAACCAGCTACCTCACAAAGGCAAAAATTCAAGCTTCTGGGTTTTTTGGTGTAGTCCTCTCACAATTATTCCTTAGGGAGTTATCCTAATTTTTCTGACTATTTAAATACTCACCAGAAAGAAAGACAAGGATAATAGAACTAACAGAACAATGAATGAAAAGACAAAAATTTAAAAAAAAAAAATCTTTAATTGCCCAAAGAATTATGTTGGAAAGATAATGAACAAGAACTTGAAGCTCTCCTGCAGGAATGTACATGCAACCTGTTTGATGTTAGTGAAGTTGATGGGATGATTCACATGAATGTAATGCTACAATTCAACAGATATAACCTATTTAGAAAGAGCAACAACAGAGAACAAATGGTACTGTGTGCCAAAAATGTCACTGTCTGATTCTGAGTCACTGACAATAAAAAAATCATGTCTTAATAAAGAAAGTACAAGTCAGGATACTAGCTGGGGTTTGCTATAGATACGAAATCTCACACAGCAAGGTGGTTAAGCACGTATTGCTTCTTGATGGAAATAAAAGTTTCATTATCACAGTGGACATAACACAGAGAGAAATAACCTGGAGCCTTCATGCTGCTACTATCAGAACACGCTCAAAGTTTCTAAAAATTGAGGACAATTTCTTATACTGAGAAATGTTAAATCCAAGCCAAGGGAATGCTATGTTCAACTTCATCCAGGCAGATAACAAGTACCCCACTGTTTCACAGAGAGCAAATACAGAACAAAGACCCTTCCTGCCCCCAGGTCTTAGAATCAAAAGACATATTCACAAACACATCTTTGCAAAACGACTTTAGCAGTCCCACCCCCTACCTATGCTATCCCTTCAGCTGACAGAAGTGTTTGTAGCAATGCACAGTGAACCAGTTCAGGGAATCATATCTGAGTTAAACCAAAACAGGGACCTGCTCTGAGTTAAAACTACCTTCCTTTCTTTTCCCTCTCTCCCTCCTTTTTTTTTAAGAGTATACTTTTAACTTATCAATTCTCAGATTTGGTTCATTACCTGGTGCAATCGAGGTGACAGAACAGGGATACTGCTGCTGCCTAAAAACTTTTTAGCCTGATTTGCCAACATGGTCAAGAAAAAAAAAAACAAAGCAGAAGGACTCAAGAAGTGATCATTGTGGTAGGAAATAGTTTATGCTTCCAAAATTCAAATTCTGCTATTCCAAAATGCAAACATTTAAAATCAAGTATCAAGAAACTTCCACCAATTTTTGACTTAATGATTAGCATGTATCGAATGCAAGTTTGCATTACTAGTAGCTTTGATTTTGATGGCTGTGCGTGTTGTGAGATCTTTCTCCTTGGCTTGCAGGTAGGCTGTGTTAACACACTAGTGCAGCATGGGAGATACCAACATACAGATACACAATTCCCTTTTCATTCAGATTTTACTTCACAAGATTGTATCCCATGCTTCAGTAAGGAGATACTCTTTCAGTACAATGATTGTTATTCAAGACATACAGACTGCGTGCGCCAGCACACCTATTTATCCCTCATTTCACCAAATTTTAATAACGCTTTTACATAATGGCTCCTTCACCACCAAGACTTCCTGTTAACATATTTCTTCTTTGAAATACTTTCAGTTTTCCTTTCAACTGTGGTGCCTGTTCTTATTTAAATCTAGTCCACTTAACATCTCGCTTTTAGAGATGGGTTTGTAACACACATGTTCTGCAAGACAAATGAGATGCCTGTGGCCTTGCATTTTGCAGTTCTTCAGATGTGCAGTGTTTTTGGTTCAGCGAAATAGTTTCTCACGCACTTTTGTGTAAACATGAATTGTTGACCTAACAACAAAGATTGTCATGAATTCCTAACCTATGTAATAGACATTATTACTAACCAGTGGACAGCAAGAAGTGGTATCTCCATCCTCCAATCCACAGTGAATTTGGAAAACATATAAATAAAATGAAGGCAGAGGCCAGCTCTCTCTTCCTCCTCTCTGCTTCCTCCCTTTTGGCCTCTGCCTGTTGGAGAACCCCGACAGCTGTGTCCGTGTGTTTATTCGAACCCAAGAACAACATATGCCCATTTGTTAGGGAAAAAAGCAAAGATTTTTTCAAGATTGGCTATACATTGTGCCTAAGAAAATAAGGAAGGATGCAAAGCAAGAACATGTTTTACCACCTTCTTAAATTAAACAAGGAGACTGAGATTTGCATGTATTGTATGCTAATCATGATGTGCAAGCATGACAGTCATTCAAATGCGCATTTCAAGGCTTGCAGCACTTCAAAAGAAACTATAATCACTAGATTATTTGTTGGGTTTGGTCTTCAACACAGCATTCAAGACAATCTGAAGAGTACCTGGCCCACCGACGACACAATCAATCAGAATTATCTTGTCTATACTCTCAAACAGGCAGTTATTACTCCCAAAACCAAGACACAGAAGTATAAAACAGCTCCTAAGTACAATAAATCATCTCTCTTCATGCACCTTTAAACAAAACAAGAATCAAGTCCACTATGCCTATTCCTAAGACAAAATATACCTCAGTCAAGGGATGACAAGAAACCAGAGAACACATTTTTCCCATGTCCCACCAGGACCTTTCAACACAGACACTGCATAAGCTGATAGAGTGAGCAAAGCTCAACCAGCCAGCAGAATATGTACACTGCAGCTGAAATGTCCAGAGAATTTAAATTAAGTACCTTAAAAGATTTATTGCAAATGGAAAATGGCAACTTTATGAAGCTTGTAATTCAGACAAATCCAGACTAGCTATCTTGGGAAATAGTCCACAATTTCCAAAGCTATCTTCCTATTAAATTTCATACTTTTTATCTACATCTTGGAGTTGCCTAGGGGTACTTAAGAGTAATCAAGAATACTTTCAATACCATCAAAAACATTTTCAGTATGTTCCTCTCAAAAAAAAAAATTAAGCTTAAACTTTGACTTGAAATTGACGGTCAAATTTCTTATTACCAACCGATAATAAACTACATTAAAAAAGCAGAAACTGTCTGACTTTAAATGCGCAAGCATAACGAAACATAAGCACTAACATTACTGGTGTTTCAGGAATGGAGCTGCTTCCAGTCAACACTGGAACCGGCTAATTTGCAGTACAATTGATAATGTGTACAGCTAATTCTTATTTTAATCATCAACTCTCTTTGGAAACATGCAATAAAGAAAATTCTTTCATTTGCCTGCCTCAATGTCCCAGTTTCAGCTGAGTTAGTTAGTGTAGCTGGTACAGTGCTGTGTTTCAGACTCAGGATGAGAATGTTAATAATGCACAGATGGTTTGGCTTTTGTTAAGTAGTGCTTACCCTAAGTCCAGGACTTTTCTGTGTCTCATGCTCTGTTACTGAGGAGCTGCACAAAAAGCTGAGAGCGAGCATGACAAGGACAGGTGACACAAGCTTGCCAAAGGGACACTCCATACCAGAGAATGTCATGTTTAGTATATAAACTGGGGGAATTACCCAGAAGGGGGCCAATGGCTGTTCAGGGATGGGCTACGTATTAGACAGCAGGTGCTAAGCAATTGTACTGTGCACTACTTGTCTGGCTTGACTTTTATTTTGCTCTCTCTCTCCTCTTCATTACAATTATTATTATCATTAGCATTATTATATTTTGCTTTCTTTCAATTATTACACTGCTCTTATCCCAATCCACAAGTTGTGAATTTTTTTTTCTAATTTACTCTCCATTCCACTGGGGCAGGGGGAATGGTGGAGGAAGTGATCAACCAGCTGTATGGTACTTAGTTGCCAACTGGGGTTAAACCACGACACTGACAATAAACTCTGTCTGCTGACAGAAGAGTTTCTTAAATTAACCATCATACTAAATATATTGCTTCAGCTAATACTGTGGTTGCTAAGACAATACTTATTTCACCTAAGTATTAAAAATCAATACCTACAATACTCAAATGTCTATATAGCAGGCTTAGCATAGATTGGTCTCCTTAATTTCTGCTGGCCAACAGGAATCTGGAAGAGTACAGGAACTACAGTAGCAGTAGTACCTAAAATTAGCCTAATAAACTCTGTACGGTTTATCTTTCTTCTTTGGATACACGTTCAACAGAATATAAACTGCAGTAGCAGAGAGGTTCCATTCAGATGTAGGCCAATACTCTTCAGGAGAGTGTAACGGAAATAAAAGCTGAATAAAATAAAATTAAAATAAAATAATATAAAATTAAAATAAAATAAAATAAAATAAAATAAAATAAAATAAAATAAAATATACAGGAAGACTTCACCAGACCACAGAGCAAGACACCAGCCTCACCAGCACTTATTATTACTAATTAACTCATGCAGTAGACTGCTTAGAAAACTGGTTGAGAGACTTTCACCGAAGTCTCCACTCCTCCACCCCAGTCCTACATTATTTCTTATAGACTCATAGAAGCATCTGGGTTTTGAGCGACCTTGAAGCTTATCTAGTCCAATATCCCTACCATGGGTAGTGCTACCTTCCACTACATCAGTTTGCCTAGAACACCTGCCTGGCCTTCCACTTCCAAGGATGGGGCACCCACAGCTTCTCTGGACAATCTGCTCACATCCTAGCATCCTCATTGTAAAAAATTTCTTCCTAGTATCTAATCTAAACTTGCTTTCTTTCAGGTTAAAGCCACTTACCTGTGTCCTATCACTACTACTTATGATGGCACTCATGCTAGCGAGCAAGCTGATGCAATGAGAAAGAAGCATTCATTATCTCTAATTCTGTATTAGCTGGATCAGCTTCCTTACCTGGCTCACTATGCAGCCAGCTGATCTTGATTGCCTAAAGAGATGGGCCAGGAAGCAGAGAAGAGTGCTGCCCTTCCAGTAACAGGGATCTAATGTGAACAGGCTTCACTGTGAAACTGCAGCCTGAGAACTTTTTTTAACAGTTCCGTAGGTCTTTTTTTAACAGGTCTGTAGTTGGAGGTAAATAACTTTTGGTCTAATTTGTACAAGCAGTCAGCCATAAAACAAAAATCATTACCAAAACTAGTACTAGTAAGTGTCTGATAATGAGCTGAGCAAAAAAGCAAGGATGATACAAAATTGAACATTATCTTTTCACCTTCCAATAAAACTCAGTTACATTACAAGAACAGTGTATGGAATGCTGCGAGCAGTTAAACATTAAGTTCTCAAGGTCCACACAGCACATAAAACACTGAAAAATAACAAATTTAAACCCATTGAATTGTACTTTGGGAACTCCACTCAGTACAAATCCCTGAAACTGATCTACAGGCTAAGCAGATATATGTACAACGACACTTATAAAGAGAAAAAAATGTCCTTCTAATGCACCAAAAAAATTCATAAAGCAGTATTAAGTTTCATAAGAGGATGTTTTCATGTCCATTGTTAACCAATTTGTTTCAGTAAGCGTGTGGAAAAAAATTTTAAAAAGATATCTACTCATTCTTTGTATGTATGCTTTACTTCAAAGAATTCCAGTAATCTATTGTAAATCTAAAAAAACTCCTCAGTCACGACAGCACATTGTTCCCCCAAGGAACAGTGGGTCAAATTCAAAGTACCAGCAATAGAGTTGTATTCAGAACTTTTTCTATAGAGCCTGGACTGGGCAAAACCTCCAGAGTCAGTGCTGAGTCTTAAAGCGAAAAAAACCCAAGGTTGTTAACTTAAGAGATTCTAAAAGATAAATCCCTACTGAGTAATTATAAGGAGAAGCTCTCCTAAACATTTGCTAACTAGTACATAAAAGGCAATTCAGTAAAGACCATGGTCAAGTCAACTTGCAGATTTAAATATAGTCATAATTGGCTACAATCACAGAAAAGGCAATCTCAAGAAGACAGACAAAATCCAGGCACCGGTGAGAAAGCTCCAATAATTAAAGGTATTTCACTAAGGCAGCGACCAGTCTGAGCGTGTGCTATGCTTCTGAAATGACGGTGCCCTTGTCTGCCTCCAGCTGCTCAGTACTGTTGGCTTGCTGGAAGTTTTCATCTTATTCCTACGCCTACCCGCATCTGCTAACCTACTGCAGACAAAAAGAGTCAGGTCAGCTTAAACACAATAAATATTATATCTGTCTTAACCCACCATGTTTTGACAGAGGTGGGTTGGGGAGTGCCAAGACTAACATCAAGTGTGACAGGCATATCAGACCTCCAGCTGACAAGCAGGCAGTAAGTACTGGCAGCGACTTCAGCAACAGAAACAGTCAACACCTGCGGCTTCTATCTGGAGCTACCCTGTGAAGACCAATACTCTTGTGAGCAAAGAATCTTTTTTCTTCTTTTTAAAGAAAGTGAAATAATACCCGAAACATTCAAAACACCAGACGCCCTCAATTCCAAACCCAGAGGAGCATATAAAGACATGCTTTCTGCATTTTAACATTGATTGCGCTCTGTGACACACCCCAAGCCACGGAGTATCTTCAATTGTTAAGATTTTAGTTTTCCCTACACAAGAGCTTTTTTATTTTTTGCTACATAATTACAAAATACCTAATTTTAACAACCTGCAGGCATTCTTTAGCCAAGATGCGAACATATGGCTGCTTTGCCACTTTTAACAAAACATGTTGCCGCCCTCTTTCACCCCCAGCCTCATTAAGGATTCCAAGAAAACACTAATGGTTACAAAAAGGACACCACCTTCTTACTGTATTACTGGTATTTATGCTTCTTTGAAGGCAAATATTGTTAACATCCCACTCCTTAGTGTTACCAAATCACTGCTCCGTTAAGATCAAAGATATCCAGTTAATTTTATAATTGCTGTCGCTTTTATAATACTTCTTTTGGCAATGATGGTATGTCCCAACCAAGGTCTGTGACCTGCTCATTCAAACTTAATACTTTAGCCAAAAACTTCATGCAGAAAACTTCATGCAGAAATAATATAAAGTGGAAGATACATTTTGTGAAGACTTGACAAGCTGGCTTACATCGTTCTGAGCAGCTTGGCTCATGTAACACCACAGTTAAAGTTAGGTATCTGGAAGTAAAGTGGTTCATTCTCTCTCAAAAGCTTCAGTATTTATCTTCGAAAAAAAAAGGGCGGCAACAAAAAAAGGCGTTTTCTTCAAAAAGCTAAGTGAGTGGGTTTTGGAAAGGAACTACAGATGCCCAACATCTCCTGTTTTAGAAGTCCAAATTTGGGGTTTTGTCACTGCCAAACCAAAATCAAGTAAAAGTAACAATTTAAACTGGAAAATTATTTCCCCACATTTGGATATCTCAGAAATGGCAAATATTTCACGCAGCTTTCTAAGCTGTCAGAACAGCTACGAGAAACTTAAGCCTAAAAAGAAATTTTCAATCCCATCTAATTACAAGACCAAGATTTGGAATGAAAATTACCACTCAAGCGCAGCTATATTATAAAGTCAGGAGAATTACGCTCAAGCAGTAACTTTTTGTCATTTACGACTGTACAGGAAACTGGCATTAGACAACAGAGAAAACTGACAAGTCTTGTTTTGTAAAAGCAGCTGACAGCACCAAAAACTGCAGCAATGACTGTGAGGATACATTCCAAAAAACAAAAGCCTTAGATTATGCAGAAAATTGAAAATTATAACTGTTATCCCCTCTTTCTGGTTCATGTGACACCTGTGATATGGGGAAGCAGTTGAGGTGCCAACACGTGGACCAGCAGCACGCACAGCGCAGTGATCGGAAGAGCCCGGGGAGCAGGTCCTGGGCGATGACACTGTGGCCATTTCCCCCTACCCGCACTGAGAGGGGCACCAAGGTACTTCTACACCCGTTCCCGCAGCCCACACGGGCGGCGCGGAGAGCTCGGGGGCCCTGTCACAGGCAGTCGCCGCCGCCCCATCCGGTACCGCCGTCGCTCCGGGCCTGACGCCAAACAGACGGGAGGCCCGCGGGCCCGCAGTCTTCATCCCGGTGCAGGGATGCGAAAGGCGCCCGGGCGCCGCCACCCCGACTCGCCCGCCACGGCACCAGCGGGCGGCTCGGAGGCCGATCGCCCCCCTCCTGCCTCAGGGCCCGCGTCCGCCGCTCCCCCGCGCCCCTCGCCGGCGGTGCCAGCCGGGCCGGGCCGGGCCGGGCCGCCGCACGTACCTGGCGCCCGTCGCTGCCGGAGCGGGGCGCGCGCAGCGCCGTCCCGGGGAGCGCGCCTCCGCTCCGGGCCCAGTGCCGCGCGCGGCTCCGCCCGCCCCCTGCTGGCTCTACTTCCGGGGTCCGCCGCGTGACGTCAGTGCCCGGGGCGCGGCGGGGAACGCGGAAGTGGAGTGCGGCCGCGGCCTCGGTTTCGTCGTGCTCGGATCCTCCGCCCTCGGGCCGCTCGCCTGAGACGCGGCTCGGGAGTGGGCGCTGCCACGCCGCCTTGAGTCGGCGACCTGAGGGCAGGCGAAACCTGTCAGGGTGCTGCCCGGAGACCGGGGCTTTCTCTGTGGAAGTGGTTTTTGAGGAGCTCTGTCGGAATAAAGTCTCGAGGGAGGCGGCGGGCTCCGGGCAACGCTGACAGGGACCGGGCGAGTACCAGCATCTAGATTTGGGGCTCTAGAGTGAGATCTGCCAGCTCTGAGTGGTGGTAGATCTCACTAGGAAGGTCGTGTTTCCACTCCCAGCTTTCAATTTTGATCGCTTAGGAGTTTATAAAAAGAAGATAAAATGTTTCATGTTAGATGTTTCGGACATCTTCAGAAATACATGACGGATGTGTTTCATTGGCCTACAGTACAACACGAGGCATCACAAGCAGTCCCAACACCTTTGGGTGTTCTTGTAGAGCAAGAGGCACCTTGAGCTTGATTTCAAGGATACAGTGTCTTCCTCCCTTGAAAAGCTCTCCAGATTTGGTCAAATGACTACTGACAACCAGCATCATGCAAAAGCCCTCATTCTGTCTCCACAGGATGTTTCTGTGTGAACCAGGTGAGGTGTTCCTGTCCCACGGACATCAGAAAAATGCTACATGCGTGCAACTGAAATGTTTCATCTCTTCTTATATCCCAGTCATGACTGGATGAAATCCAGCAAACTAGAGCCATGGACAGGTCTATGTGGGAGAAACATTTTTCATCAAGGTAGCTCCTAGCTGCTCTCTTTCCTATGACCCAAAGCAACAACCTTGTATTTTTGTTCTCAGTGGAATAGTTTGGGTAGGAAGGAACTTTAAAGGCCATTTATTCCAACTCCCCTGCAATGAGCAAGGACATCCTCAAACGGATGAGGTTGCTCAGAGCCATATCCAGCCTGACCCTGAATATTTCCAGGGATGGGACATCTACAACCTCTCTGGCCAACCTGTTTCAGTGTTTTCTGTAATACCTTAGGAAGCAATAAGTGAAATACTTCTTCAGTGCAGAAGATATTATAGTGTCTTGGAGAACTCGTCTGTTTACATTTTAGAAATCATATTTGAGCCTCTCGTATTTAGACTATTTGCCCTGTATTTCCCATGTTAGAAAAAAGTGGTGTTTAGATGTGGGTCTTTTGATGAGACATTAGGAATACCATAGAATAGTGCTGTGTTTGATCTAGCCTGAATATTAGCTCTGAATATTAACTGTAGCAGAGAAGTCAAGGTTAGGAATCATTTTATGAACATTTTTTGATACTGTATTGATGTAAGAAATCCTGTCCTCTTATTTGAAGTTCATTCCACCTCTCTTTGCAAGTACTGCGAAGTTGCAAAGTGAACCTAGTTAGTACTGACATACGGTAAAAAGTAGTCAGTGTTTTTTATTGGGGTATTAATCTGGTTCACCATCATTCTCCATCTCTTGCAGTACCCACAAAAAAAAAAAGCCCCAAATCCCAAACAATAACAAAAATAAACCAGTAGAATGTAGGAGTCTAGATCAAGTTTCAGGGACAGTTTGTGTGAGTAGTACAGCTAAAAATGTGCTGTGTCTCTGATCTTGATACAGCCTTTTGTAATTACAGGTCCAGGGAAGGATTCAAGGAGGGCAAGTTTATCAAAACAACTCACAAGGATGTTGTGGGTTGGGAGATATTTGACCCACAAAGAATTGTTGACCATAGATTTGAAGTTATTCATATTACAAAGAGGTAGCAGTTTGAAAGGGGAGGTTTCCAAGTCTCATTATAGGACTGACCCCAAAATTTCAAATATCAGCAGTGAAGAGGAACCAGTGTGTAGTTAATAGGCTTTTGCTGGAAGCTGGGCTTTTATCTTTTGTTTGCATGTAGAACTGTGTAGTTCTGGTGTCTTTATAGACTTCTGTGAGCTACAGTAATACCAGTAGTAGTCTAATACTAGCAAAACCACTAATTTGCATGCTTGTTGAATGGCCAGCTTGGGCAGGACTTTGAGCAGCCTGGTCTAGTGCAAGGTTCCCTGCCCATGGCAGAGGGGTTGAAACAAAATCATCTTTAAGGTCCCTTCCAGCCCAAATCGTGAAATGAGGCTCTAAGTCTATGAATGTCCAGCAAGATTCTTGCATTCACTTTTCAGAAATATGAAGTGTGAATAGCTACATCTGAAATAGATGGAAACTTTGCCTTCACGAGGTGCTGTGTAATGTCAGATGTGCTAAAAGTCAGGTCTGTATAATTTTCAGTTGTGTATCCAAGATTATTAAAACGGCTTTTCCTTCATTTCAGTTCACAATTTAAGCAAAACCATGATTTACTTATGTAGATTAAGTGAAGGTAAGTTTGAAACACTCAGATGCAGTAGAACTTAGTTTCACAAAATATCTTCAAAATCTCAGACTTTACCCATGTCTGGAAAACGGAGCTGCATTTCAAAAAATCTAGAGAAAAGAATGTGGTTTATGAAACAACAATCCCCTACAAAAAGCATAAGTGGCCATGTAATTAAAACTGTCTTGGACTGCATTTTGTTAATGACTTTTAATGTGTCTAGTTTGTAGAGGGCAACAGACCTAGTTAAAAGTGATGATTGGATTCAGCATTTGTTACATTGTCCTTCATATCTAGATGGCCTCTGAGACTGTAAAGGAAATGTAGGGAATATGACAAGGCTAAAACTGCATAAACTTTTTGTATAAATTCTTTCCAAATAAACTGGATTGAACCAACTCATATTCAGTTGTCATGACTCCCCTTAGAATGCCCAGTTACCCCATACTAGGCAGATATGAATAGAAAGTGTAGTAATGGCCTGGTTTTGGCTGGGATAGAGTTCATTTTCATTTTAGTAACTGGTACAGTGCTATGTTTTGCATGTAGTATGAGAATAATGTGGATGACACACTGGTGTTTCAGTTAGTGCTCAGTAGTGCTTACCCCACATCCAAGACTTTCTCATGCTCTGCCAGGGCAGTGCACAAGAAGGCATGAGGAGGCATGACCAGGACGTACTTTTCTAGTACGAACTAGACAGCTATCATTTGTTTGCCTGGACTTGTTCCCTAAAGGAGTCCTTTCTGTTACCATGCCTTCTTTTTTCCCCCCCTAAAATATAAGTAATAAAACAAAGGCCAGAGAGACTGTTCTTTTCCCATGAAACAATTAGGAAATTGAATTTGAAAGAGAGGAAGTTTCAAAGAGAAAAATTGTCAACTGCCAGTAATATGAAATAATGGCAACACTGCACTGAAAACAGCTCAGAGGGCTAAAATTTTCAAATGCAGAAACAAGACAGATTTTCAAGAAAGCCACTAGAGCAATAATACTATGGAAGGAAAGGTCCTGGAATGCATTGTGAATGTGAGATAAGTGAGCCAGCCAACTGATGAAATTGAAGTTGCCCGCTGACCTGGGCAAGTGGCTCTGCCAGTGTCTGTCTGCGTCACGGAGATGAGAAAAGCTGTTCTAGCTGAGCGCTGCAGTCTGTGTGACAGAGTACGCAGTTTTCAGTGCTGTCAGTGTGAAAATATTTTTTTTAATGTAGAGGAAAAAAATGGAACTCGAACCATAGCAAAAGTGGGAGAAGTTACTTTAAGACTTCATCATACCTAAAGTGAAGCACACCAAGGGAGCCAAATATTTGTCAATGACAAGTGATCGTGGTCTGAAGACAGTTCTTCTGCAAATACTGCTTTAACAAGGGTTATTTCAAATGGCTGAAAAAATGTCATCTCATCAACTCAAAAAACTGAACAGAAAGGTGAATGAAAATATTGTGAATGAAAACATTTTGAACCCCAGAATGTGAGCTTCTGAAGTTTAATACTGTAGCTTAGTGAAAAGAGGGAAGAAGCTCTTAAGGTCATAAGTATATGCAGGATAAACAGAAAAACATGGAATTTGGTAATGGATGCCAAGAAAACTACAAATTATTTCAAACTTAAGTGAGATAAGAGTCAAAGCTTAAAAGGGGAAAAGCTGTAATAGGCAGTATTTTTTTATTCTCATTCTGCAATTCACTTTATGATGCATTCTTTGTTGTCCTATATCTTATTTGTTTCAATTGATTTTACTTATATTTTTGTCTTTTTAAAAACAGCCTGAAGAACTTCAATCAGCATTAAGACACTGAAACAGAAAGCAAGATAGGATGAGAAATTTGGAATGACAGAAGGCTCCTTGCCTTTTTTTTCTTAATTTTTTTTCCTAGACCACCCGCTCACAATTAAAACTTTATCTCCTCCAGATGACAAAGAAAAAGTGGGCAGGATTCTAGAAGCAGCTGATAAATGATTGTAGCAAGTAAGATGTCTGATTTTAATAGCTATCCTGCAATGCAACTTTCATAAGCAGTTCTTAGGGCCTCCTGTAATTCAGCGCTTGTGGAACACCACAACCCTTCCTTCAGAAGTACCGACATTTCTGCTTTCAGCATCTGGCACTGTGAGTTATTAACACTGTTAGTTCTCAGTCATATTACTGCTGGTTAAGGGCATGCTAAACCTGGCAAACAGTTCACAACAGGGCTATCTGACTGTACTAAGGCTGATCACTTTTTGTTTTCATGGGTTGGATTTACATTTGTAATAAATGTGATGTCTTTATTCCACTTGAGCTTTGCTCTGCATCCTGAAATTGAAGGATGTGATCCAGTTTAGGAATAATTTTCTTTGACAAAAGGATTCAAAGGTATCAGGCTTGAGAAAAATCGTATTGAAAACTGCATTGTCATTTTGCTGTGTCCTACTATCTCATGTCACCTGCTTTATGAAAATCACAAGATACTATTTAATGCTGAGCAATGTGTGCACAACATAGGTCTCCCTACTGAGCAACTTCACCCCAGCTCTTGTCAAACCCCAATCTGGAAAACAAATCAATTGTTTTTGTCTTAAATTTGTTTGTTTGTTTTGGTTAATGACAGCTCCTATTTCCAGAGATTAAAAAAAGAAAAAACAAAATGCATAGTCTTGTCAAAGTTCCTTCTGAAGCAAAGCTCAGAAGAAAAGGGAGTGGGAGTAAAAATAATTCTCCTTCGAATTGCCTTTGCAGTTTCTTTTCATTTGCTTTTTTGGCTTGACATCAATGGAGTAGGCTTTTTGTGTACAATTTATACAGAGAATGCATTTCTTGAAAAATAAAAATATGTTAGTTTTCCTGACAAAGATGATGTGTTACCTTTTCAGAAACACTTTCCATAATAATTAAACTAGAAACTTTTTTTAAAAAGTGAAATGCTGAAAACTCATTAAAAAAACCCACTGTTCTTGAGTGCTCTGCAAGGTTGGAAAACCTCTCTTTTAGCTTGAAAGTTTTCTTTAATTCAAAATTCTTATTCAGCTTGTTGTTTACACCCTGAATCTGTTTCCTATGTCCTATTCCTGGATAATTTATTTTGGTTCCTGCTATTGTGCCAAAAGTATGATATATAAATATTCTTAAATTCGTCTTTAGCAGTTTTTGCTGAAACTTGAACATACATAAATCTGTTGTGACATTCATTCTTACACTTCATTATATGTTCTCAGGAGTTTTCACAGTCTTTTATGTCTTTGTTTTTCACTTACTGCTTTTGCATTTGTTGTAAAGATTAAATATATATGATATATATTTCAAGTTACCACTCATAATTCTTTGGTCCTGTATATAGTTGTTAAAAAAATGCCAGACTGATATGAAAAGTTTTGGTGGAATGAAACAAAAATTGAAAGCAATGCTTATGACAGAACTTTATGGTCTGTGTTCTACTATTTACTCTGTAGATATATGGATTTATGATGCAAACCTTGCAAAGTTATTTCACTGCTGTTATATGTAAAAACAATTTAATTGTACTTTGAATTTTGAAATATTTGATCTCAATATAAGATTACTTGATTTATTTTTGCAAGAATGTACTTAGCATACCTATAATTTTTCCATTCTAAACTATCAATCCCTCAACTCCAGAAATGATTTTTGAATAAATTATGCATTTTAGAGCAGATGATTGCTTCAGCGTATTATATAACTTCTTTAAAAAATTGTACAACTGCCATCTAAACAGTTTGTGTACACAGAAAATGGAAAAGCAAATACATATATCTTTTCCATTATGTAGTTAAAGGGCACCTTTTGATGGAGGCACCTTAGAGTGGACATATATTTGTGCTGATAACCAAAGTCTGGTGGAGGTACAGTCAGTAATCATAAAGACCCTCCATAGCTCTTGGAAACAAAGACAGACTGCCATGTTCTTGTTAAAGGAGCCCAGATGACTAACATTACACATTTACATTGCATTAATGCAACAACCTCTCTCCGTTTCTTCATTCATGAAGTGGAAGGACATGTGTGAAATTTGGGAGCCTTAACTGAAATGTATTGTTGTTTGAAGAGACCTAATCCATTTGCCTCTGAAAAAAGTCTTCATAGCACTTGTTCAGCCATGAATTTCCTGAAGTTAATTCATACCTGGAGATGGGATTCCTGCCAAGAGAATTTCATTCCCAAAGCCGCATCTGGCTTACCATAAAAAGTTATCTGTTCGCTAGTCATATGCCAGGACAAAAACCACCTGCCATTTCAACCTCTTACCTCCCCAGTGTTCATCCACTATCTAGAAGAAAAGCATCATCTTAACCTACATAATAAAATCCATTTACAACATGTTAATTATACAGAATATGTATGTATTTATATATACATAAAATGTCCTGTACGTTAGAAAACAACTCCTTAAAGATGAAATTTCTGGACTTCACAGAAAGGTGAAAATCCAAGTGAAAACAACTACTGCATTTCTTGAATGATAACCTTGCAGGTGGTTGGTTTGAATTTTAGCTTTACTGAATTGTTGGTTCTCTAAGACCCTGTATCAGGTTTGAGAAGGCACAGGCTTTACTGATTGGTATTTAGGTGTTTGTAGGTTGTGAAAACAGATATGGTATGGATTTCCAAGTGTAAATTTTAAGTTCAGAGAAATTAAAGAAAATAAAACCTAGGGCAAAATACATTAGTTTAAGGAAAAAATATAATTCATTAGCAGCATAGCTCCCACTATCCCAGGTAACAAAGGTAGCTTAGAACAATGGAAGAACATAGATATTACAGAATTCATGTGGAACATCAGGAGCAGAAGTGTTCAAATCCTAAACCTGAAATTGTTATCCATATAGGACCCACATAGCTTTAGGTCTGTATAACAGTTAGTCAAGAAGATAAAATATTTACCCATGTATAACTGAGGGGCAGCAGTACTTACATTGTCAATTACAGCAAATATTAATAAACCAATAAGTTTGTCAAGAATGCCTGAAAGGCAGTACTGAGGTGGAAAACAAAACAGAGTCAAGATGACCCATAAAGAACTATGACCCTAGTTCTATATGGAAACCAAATATTCAAAAGCTAGTAGACTTTTTACATCAAACACACAGATTATGGGACAAAATAATAAAATTGTTGGATATTAGGCAATCACAGATTTACCAAAGTTGCTTGTATAATCATATTCCATCCTCTAGTGAATTAATCTAGGGACAGAATATACATAACCATGTCATTAACAGGTATTGTAAAGAACACTCGTGGGTGCATTGCTAATCATTCATCAGGGTGCTTTCTAATGACTGAGTACTTGTTTTACAAAACTAATTTTAATCAATGTATGTATTTATTGGGAGAGCTGAAAAGATACTATTTTTCTAAAATGTTATGCTAAAAAGAAAAATTTATGTGCCGTTGCAGCAAACCTCCATCATCAATGAAGTTTGAGACCTGTGTTTGGCATGGCAGACGTGGCATTCTGTTTGAAGCAGTAACTGGAAAATATCAAACCTGTTGAATATGATCACGATTATGTGGGTTTTGCCTTATTTCTAGATAGAGTAGTATGGATGTAACTCAGGGCAGTGTAGACACTGAGGCTATTGGCAGTTGGAGCTTGGATCACTTTACTGCAGAAACTCTATAATGGTGGTGGAGTCACCAGCCCTGGAGGGATTGAAAAGATGTGCAGATGTATCTTGGCAGTGCTGGGCTAATGGATAGACTTGATGCTTGTAAAGGGAAAGACAGACTTGCCATCCTGTTGCCCAGTGGATCACTGCTGAATTAATGCGTCAGAGAGAAGACATAGTGAACAGGAAACACAGTGGAGACACAGGGAGAAAACACAGTGAATGGGACATAAAGTTTTTTGTTTGTTTCTTTTTTTTTTCACTGTGACTGTTTACAGATTACTCCAGAACAAGGTGTGTTGTAAATCTAAAGGATAATAGCCATTTTGGAACAACTCCATGTATGGACATTCACATGTAAGAGTAAATGAGGAGGTAAATAAAATTCTGAATTAGATTATTTCACTTGCAAAATGTATCCTATTCCAAATAAGAGTTCCCGAGAAGAGAAGATTTTCACAAAAAGTGTTTCAATCAGTTTTACCACATAGGCAGAAACTGTATAATGAGCTATTTTAACATAAACACGCTTTCTTCAGTAGGAGATATTACATAGTGTCTTCTCAGAGATGATTGCAACCTGTTAACAGCTGAAGTTGTCATGGATATAAAGGCCTTGATCTGGTAGTGAAATTTGCACTAGCTGTGATTTCAGTGACTTCTTGTCAGTTTAGGGATTAGTCTATTAAGATTAAGTAAGATACAGTCTTAATTCTGAATGGCACTTTACTCATTAGTATTTGGTAATTGCCTGTTCTTCCTGAGACACTTGTTACAGCATCACTTTTTTCAGGAAAAAGAAAAACAGATTTGGATTTCTTTTTGCTTCTTTGCATGAATCCTTGGTTTTTACAGTGTTTTTCTGTCAGCTCCATGTCACTGTTTCACTTGCTGCAATAATTGCTAACAGTCTATTCTCAAATGCTTCTGGTAGAGAGGAATAATATGGTTCCTTCATCACTTTAGTGATGGCTATCACAAGGCCCAACTGGCCCAAGACTTTGCATGCTCTTCTTGTACTACCCTTCTGGCAATGTCAATTAGTTTAGTTTGCATTTCAAGTGAAGTCCAAAGGTACAAGATAAAGCAAGCTCCCCTTTACTGATTACAATTGGAATAGTTTTAGAGATTCTGCTTCCACTCATACCACTGTTTACAATATGGAAAATTACTAAAGAGAAGTGGCTTTGCTCCAACCAGAACCTCCCCAAGATCTATATACTCACTTAGAAATCTCCTGTTGTCATCGAGTTACTCTCTCGTTTCATGTCTAATTGGACAATGGATCTAATTCCTCTGTCTTTCAACTGTTGCCTTGGGAGCATAAGTAATGTTTGTCACTAGAAATGATTGCACATATTTTTAAGGAGTTCCATAAAATAGTATTATATCAGCATATAATTGATGTTTTACTGTACATAAGACTCACTAGTGCTTCATGAAGACCTCCCAGCTGAGAGGGAAATGGAATATTTCTACCAGAAGAAGCTAATTGGAAGAAGGCAGCCTCGTGCCTACCATGCACTGCTGTGACGATGTAGAGGTGGATTAGAGAACATCCATTTGGCATCACACATATTTCCTGAGCAAATAGCTTGGTTGCATGCCAAAATCCCTCTCCTAGAGTAAAGCATGATCTGTGGGAATCTCTCAGGACAGCAGTCACTAGAAAGCAGGGCTATGTGTAAATGCCTATCTGCTCCCAAAATATCTCTCTTTCTCCTCTTGAATTTCATTATTACTAATGCAATTTCAATTTTGCCTTGCTTCTAATTTTATTAATTACTTTTCAAAAGATGAAAGATGTTCAGATTTGGAGCACTCTGAAGGGGGCATTAAACAAACCTAACGAGGTATTCCATGCCATGAAGTCTTCCATTGAAGCCTGTTTTGTAAAAGGGGATACGTATATTAAATTGTTAAATGATAATTAGGTGTGAGCATTAATAATAATGTATAGTTACCTAGTTTGTTCTATCTGATCCAATTAATTTCTATAAATACAATAACTTCCTTTTGAGCTAACTCGGTTGAGCCAATGAAGCCAGCTCTTACCCAATCAGAAAGGTCTGTGGTACACAACAGATTTTAGTTCTTATTTTTGACCACCTTTCCAGGAGCAATTAACACAATCAGATTGCAGCGGTCATGAAACACAGGGCCCACACTGTAGCCAGCAAATCTGACTCCTGTTACTTTCATTTATTTCAGCAAAGCATATATGTGAGACATTCCTGGATGAATAAGTAGTGTGAAAGAGTTAAGACATTGCATCACTTTCAAAAATTAATTTAATCTTAAGTAAATTTTAGAATCAGCAGAACTTTTTAAAGAATATAGAGCTATTGTTTTATGAAGAAAAGCCAAAGAAAGCAGCAGTCTTACAGTTATACAAGTATTCCTAATTTTACACAGAAGCAACTATGGAATGCACCTATGCAATGGAAAAATGGTTAGTTCTTTCAATCTTCAATTAAATGTTTAAGTTTAAAGTAAGCAGTCTTGATAAATTAATGGCATCGTTACTTAGCAATCTGAGTTGTACAATTCTTATTATTACTGTAATTTTATTGAAAAAATGTGAATGTTGCAAATGTGTGTTTTCAGCATTAAGTGATGTTGCCAAGATGATGTCTCTTTTATACCCTAAAGGTCAGTTATTGGGATGGTTACACTGCCAACAAAACCAAGCCCTGCTATTTCTCCATAAGCATTGTGGGTCATAGTTCAAGTTGAAACACATATTCACTTGCACTCAGATACTCTAGAAGATAAATATATAGGTTTGGATATGAAAAACATCCAAATAAAATACTGTGCAATGGTTCAGCTTTTATGTTGTTATGTTCTTAGGCACGTTAGTCGTTGGCCAGTCATAAGCGGGATTCCCCAAAGTCCAGTACTGGGGACAATCCTGTTTAATATCTTAACCAATTATTTGGACCAGGGGCTAGAGGGCATGCTCAGTCAGAGGACACCAAGTTGAGTAGGAGTATTGACCTGCTGGAGGGTTGGAAGGATTTACAGGGGATCTGGACAAGCTGGATCTGAAGCCAGTGGAATGAGGATCAACATCCTGTACTTGGGTCACAACAACCCGAATCAATGCCATAAGTGTGGGGCAGAGTGACTGGAAAGTGGTACAGCAGAAAAGCCACTGGTCAACAGCTGACTGAACATAAACCAGCAGTGTGCCCAGGCAGCCAAGATGTATCTTGGCCTTTATCAGAAATACTGGGGCCAGCAGGACCAAAGAAATGTTTGTTCCTGTTTTCTCAGCACTGGTGAATTCAGGGTTCAGTTTTGGGCCCCTCATGACAAGAAAGACATTGAGGTTCTGAAGCATGTCCAAGAAGGGCAATGGAGCTGGTGAAGGGTCTGGAGCACAAGTCTGGTCAGGAGCAGCTGAGGGAGCTGGGGGTGTTTAGCCTGAAGAAAAGCAGGCTGGGAGAGAGAGACCTTATCACTCTCTACAACTACCTCAAAGGAAGTTGTAGCCAGGTGGGGGTCGGCCTTTTCTTCCAGGTAACAAGTGATGGATGAAAGGAAATGGCCTCAAGTTGTGCCAGAGTAGGTTTAGATTGGATTCTGGGAAACCTTTCTTGACTGAAAAAGTTATCAAGCCCTGACACAGGCTGCTCAGGACAGTGGTGGAGTCACCATCCATGAAGGGATTTAAAAGATGTGTAGTTGTGGTACTACGGGACACAGTTTAGTGGTGGGCTTCGCAGTGCTGGGTTAACAGTTGGAGTCAATAATTCTAAAGGGAAAGACAAAATTATTCTACTGCTACCCAGTAGCTGAATTAATGTGGCAGGGAGGAAAGGGAGGAAGGGGCAGAAAGAATTGACTTTTTTAGATGTGACTGTTTACTCCAGAACCAGGTGTGTTGTGAATTTAGAGGATAATAACCAGTTTGGAATAACTCCCTCTATGGATATTCCCACTTAAGAGTAAGTGAGGGGGTTTATTCTCTATTAGCTTATTCATTTGCAAAGTTTGTCCTATTCAGAGTAAGTATTTCCCAGAAGGGGAGCATTTTCACAAGAAGTATTTCAATCAGTTTCACCACATAGGCACTTTATATGACTATACAAAAAGTTAATTATGTACAATAGATTTTCATAAAATAGCAGAGAATATTCTAAACTCCAGTTTCCATGTACACTGACACATTATTTGTATGGCTTGGAGAATGTGTGCCTCATTTGTCAGAATACCAAACTTGCCATCATGGAAGATCCCTGTAGACATGTTTTAAACCAAGTCCACCACTAATCTTCAAAGGTGAAATACAAAGCAAATGGTTTTTACACTTCATCACTTCTTTATGATCCAAAATTACTATACTGGCATCAGAGGAAAAGGTCTATTTTACTCTTTAATTAATATTTTGAGCATTTTTTAAGCTCCAGTGCCTCACAGCCCTTTTGTTCATGCCGTGTTGTAACAAAATCTTTAGAGCTTTGTAAGATGCAGTTGTCCATATTTTCATTTTAGATGGTCTGATATTTTATATGAAAAAAAAAGAGCAATTACGAGGAGAAAAACCTGCATTTCAGATTAGACCCTAAATCAGCATTTAGTAATATAGTTACCCAGGATGCTGCTGAAGCCTTTAGGGAAAAAGCATGCCTTCAACCTTTTCAAGTGGTCTAAGTTATGTCCATAATAGCATCTGTGTGAAGATGTGCTGGGAACACAAATGCTGCTCAGATTGCACCCTTAGCAAGATCTTGCCAGAGTCCTTCATAAAGCAGAGAAAATAGTTGCATTGGATTTTCAATGCAAGAAACTAACAGAAAAATTATGGATTATTTCTGTAGAGCTAAAGAAATATTAACCATAACTTCTGTATAAAAAATGTCATGTTGATAGCTTTAACAAGTGTGTAAGAAAAATACTTAATATTCAGAAAAATATTTAATATTCAGAAAAATTTGAATATCAACCAGGATTACTTTGAAAATGAAATTTTACTATATTTATCAAAAATAAAAATTAAATTATTTATTATTTTCTCAGTTCACTGTTTAGATAATCCTCTGAGCACTGCCTGTGAATAATTCTTTTAAATAAAAAGATGCTTCTCAAAACTTCGGAAGTTTCTCTATAATGTGTTTTTTAAGCCATAAAATACACCTGATGTTAAGGTAGGATTTGTGAGGGCAGTAAAGCTGATGAATTTTTAATTGGGAATAATGGCCAAGCATACTCATACTGGAGCAACTCAGAAAGGACTCTTGGTCTATGGTATATACCTGGCCCTTTTCATATATTTTGGGTGTTTTGATAAACAAGCACCAAAGGAGAGAAAAGGTGACACTAACTGGGAGCAGGCTGACTCCAACTCCAAAGTGGTGGATGGAAGCCAGGTGTATTTGCTTAGCCTGTGTCCAAAGCTGCATTATTTTCAGAGTGAGTTTTATATTTTTAAAACAATTCTTAGTTTGTCATCCATGCCTTTGCAGTATTGAGATACACCCTTCTTGTTTTGTGATATTGACATTTTCTTACCTTGTTCCTCACCTTATGCAATGTGAACAATTGCTTCCTGGATGGGGTGACTAGACAATAACAGGGGAACACTCTTTAGTTTAAAATTCCTACTCAAGAGACATATTTCTGAGCTTTCTACTCCTACGAGTTATGGCATTAAGTTAATCATGTTGACTTCAGAAAAAAGGTGCTACCCAAAATCTGTCAAGGTAATTGTTCTTCTTTATCCTCTGACATAGGAGTGCTTTGTGTCAAATAAACATTTTTTAAGTGTTCCACCATAACTTCTTCCTGATCTTCAAGATCTGCATCTTCCTTCATTTCCCACCTGAAAGAAAAAGAACATTTTATTAATTTTTAATGTGTTTTGAACTAGTCTTTAAAACAAGCCAAAAAATACAGAACTTGTTAGTACCAATTCATTGCCCTCTCCAGCAGTGTTTACACCAGCTGAGATTACTGAATTGTACAAAATACAACTCCCAAAAACCTTGCCACACAGAACTTGGCATGGCCATGAGGCAATTGACACAAATTGTCAAAGCGACTACAAAATCTTACTTATATTTATTGCAACCTTTTTTTCCCCCTGTTTTATGTCACACACACTTTGGTAGAGGTGGAAACCTTGTAAAACTTGCAGAGAAAAAATGGAAGAGCTAAAACATATTTTGGAAGTTAAGCAGATGCTCTCGGTACTTCCTAAGTTTGCAGTGAAACATCACCACATGAAGTCCAACCCAAATATTTAATGTGAATTCTCATAATTCTCTGGCAGTGACAGTACTATATTACAAAATAGCACAAAACTGGCTGGCTCTTTGTTTCTTTAACCATCAGGTATAACTATCACAACCAGAAATAAAGGACGTCAGATTCTTCCTTCCTCATGTGAATACTCATTTTTAGTTTAGGATTAAGACCTAATACCATTAAAACTGAAAGAGTGAAAGACTATGAAGATGATTTTCTTTTTTTTTTTTTTAGTAGTTAAATATAGAACCTTAAAAGTCATGCAGTATTCTGTTGAACAAAATCAGGATAATAAATGCAGAAATAGTGCTGATATGTAGTCAGGTAAACTTTGTATCACCCTAAATATGCCTACACAATGCTCAGTTATGTGGCTCTATCTCTTTTACAAGTTCTGTAGATATTTAAGAGTTTGATATCCCTTTAATATTAATCTCATTCTGTTCTAAGTAGATAATAAAGTGTAGGCTCCCAATTCAGGCCAGCTGAAGACAAAAGGTAAAGCATCAATACTAAAACCAGAAATCACATTTTCAAGTATTAAATCAAATAGGTTATAAATGAGCCATAGGATGATGCTGAAAAGTAGGAGACGTAAAAAATCAGCAGAACAAGGACTGCTCTTAGGAAACTGTCAGGAGCAATACTTTAATCCTGTGCCCATGCTTTTTAGGTCCTCATTCAGACCACAAAAGTCAGAAGCCATATACAGGTTTAGATTGGTGAATAAATCAAATATAATACAGAATGGTAGCAAGACTATATTGGATTCCTCATATTTGCAAGAAGAGAACAGTCATTATTGGCAATAGAGCATGGTGTACACTTTTTGTAACTAAAAGCTTACTAAAACCAGGAGAAGAAGGAGTGCTTTGTAGTAAAATCTCATTGTTAAAAAACAGTTACGAAAAAATATGTTCAATGAGCATGTATAAATTAGCATATATCCAGCACACCTTTACCTTAAAAACTGAATCTGACAACCCATATTACTGCCTGAAGGAGTATCAGAACAAGCAAAGTATGCTATGAATAAAATTATAAGCATTGAATACTTATGATCAAAGTTTTGCAATAATTAACTTCCTTTTACCCCTCTCATATGTGACTGCTATCATACTTAACCTTATGTGAATATTAACATTAGGTACAATTGCTGTGTCTGTCTGCTTCATTCTCTGGCTTACGATATAAAATCTGGCTGTATGAGCCTTCAGCACAGTCAGTTTTGCAAACATCCCTGGTGAATGCTGTTCAACAGGGTGACTGGTTTCCCTTTTTCCTTTTGCTAATATACCTTCTCTTGAAAACTAGGAAGAAGTTGTGCAAGCCTTAATTTGAATTTATGGTCCTCACAGTTACTGGGAAACACCACTACACCAGTTGAATAGTTTTAATTAATTTGATTTTTTGAATATTTTTAAGTAGAGAAGGAGCTGTTTGCTTAGAAGGACTGTCAGAGTTACAGAGTTACGAGGAGAAGTTTAGCGTTAGGCGTGACCCAAAAACTGTGTATTCCGTATCTTCTCTACATCAATCCACGCACCGTAGTTTACTGTCTCTTAAAGGCCCAGAGTTGGAATCAGAACCTCTGTGTTTTACCCCGGTTCACAGAAAGGGGAGAGGGTGCTGGGTCCCATTAAAAACAGGGAACAGACATGTGGAGCTCTTTGTTTTTTTCTTTCCAGACTCTTGAGAACCTTGGAAAGCTGGGTGCTCCGACAGGCTGTTATCCACGGCCTCCCAGGAACTGAAGAAAAAAATAAAAGACAGCAACCCTTGCCACGGTCGCTATAGCAACCACTGCTTTTGGAGCCAGGGGAGATGGTTCTTTGGACTTTCTGCTGCTGCTGCTCAGGACAGCCACCTGTCGCCAAGGGTTGGAGCTGCTCCACAAGTTTCCAGCCACTGAGGGGGTTGGCTCTGCAACTGCCAAGAAGTTTCTTCCAATGTTTTGGCAGCATTGACTCCTTTTGGACAAAAATAGATTTTACAGGTTTTGGTTTTTCCTGCTGTTGTTGTTGCTTGGGAAGGAGGCAGTTTTGGAACTGCAGATGCTCATTTGCTGTGTTGTTTCATTTTTTCTCTCTCTTGGCCTCATGGCCCAGAGTGTGGACTCCACACCATCGTGTCTCCGTTCCCCAGGACAGTTAGGGGGACCTCCTCGGCATTTGTGGGTGAGGGTTGAACTCTTTGCCTTTCTACTTCTTGGTTATTGCTGTTTTCTTTTAGTAAACTGCTATTTTTTCACCTATATCTATTCACATTTGTCTCTCATTTGTAGAGGGGAGAGGTTGAAAACTAAGGGGAGGTAACTTATTTCAGAGTGTCTGCCCTATAAAATTGCCTTAAACTAAGACATATTTGGTTCCCAACGAAAAGGGGCTCAAGAGAGAAAATCAGAAAATAACAATTTTGACCAAAACATTTCTATATTGGGTACAGAACTCCCTGGTCACCACATTGCTTGGTCTAGTCATGGCAGTGTGGCAACTAGTGTTGTATATGCATCCGTATATATGGCACCATCTGCCCATGATGGTGCTCTTTTTCAGATCAGGGATAGGAACCAAGATACAGTTGAAACAGTTTGTGATATCAGTTTATGGAATGAAGCAATGAAGCATCAAAAGCAATGAAGATCATTTGGTATATGTATTCATCATTGCTTGTCCTGATCTGGGCTGCTGCTTCTGAGGGTTTGTTAGTAATCGCACTCTGCCTATTGGGAGAACAGGAGAGGACGGTTTTTCCCAGCCTTTCACCTCCTTCTCCCCTTCAGGTCTGACTCACCACTTCTTGAGAATGCTGAATTTCCTCTGGATATTAAAGACATCATATTCTTCTTGCTTGTTCTGCTATGTCATCTCTGTACAGTCTATAACATATTTAGAGTCAGGAGAGAGATTTCTAGGGAGGTTGTGCAGAGACCTAGCCCAGAGGTGGAAATTCCTGAGCAGCATGGGATGTGGGAGGTAATGGGCCAGATTTTGAAGAAGTATTCTGCTCCAATAGTTTGGAAGTTTCCCTCTGAACAAATTCAGCACCCTGATAAGGTAGCAGAATATTCGAAAAAAAATTGCTGTGGCGGTTCCAGAGACGTGAAAGTACTGTGCTGGGCCCTAGATAATGCTTACTGCATGCTGCTTCTTACTGTACAGCAGCACCTACCGCCAGAGGAGAAGGAGAACGAATTGGCACCATGGTCATTAAGGTTGCAGTTAAACAAGATGGGTAGCCTCAACCAATAGCAGTTGCCCCTGTCCAAAGGAGGAAATGTAAGACCAAATCCATTCGCCCAGTAGGATGATGATGGAAAGTGCTGGGCTGAATGTTCAAGGGGAAAGTCCCTTCAACACATCATGCCAGTGATGCTACCTGGAGTAAGTTCATCGCTCAGATCATGCAGCAAGTTTGAATGGGAAATCCTAATCGCCCTGGGATCTTGGAAATTATCACAAACTGGCCCGAAGGTGAGAATTTTGGACTATCATCTGAAGAGGGAGAGGAGCAGGTGACACATGCTGAGGAGTCCCCACCATCTAATCAGCCACCAGAAAGTGAGGCAATGCACTCTCTTCACTGAGAGTTCCTGTCATATTGTAGGGACAAGTCAAAAATTGAAAGCAGCCATATGGAGCCCTATGCAGCAAGTTGTAGAAGCTACCAAAGGACAAGGTGGATCAAGTCAGGATGCAGAGCTGAAAGCCCATCCGGCTTTGGATATTGCTGAGTGAGAGAAGTGGCCAACATTATACCTCTGTACTGACTTGTGGATGGTAGCAAACACTCTGTGGGGGTGGTTGGAATAATGGAAAAGGCCAATTGGCAGTGCAGAAGGAAATCCATCTGGGCTGCCAAAATCTGGCTAAACATTGCTGTCTGGGTAGAGAACCTGACTGTGAAAGTTGTCATGTGGCTGCACATGTGCCTATGGGTCAGGCTAATGAGGAGCATTGCAACAACAAACAGGTGGATTGGGCTGCCAAAATTAAAGGTAGATCCGGACTGGAAACACAAGGGAGAGTTATTTCTAGCTCAATGGGCCCATGATGCCTCAGGTCATGAGGGAAGAGATGCGACATACTGATGGGCTCATGAAGGGTGAACTTCAACATGGACACC
The DNA here is from genome assembly GCA_018881555.1 of Amblyornis subalaris. NCBI lineage: Eukaryota > Metazoa > Chordata > Aves > Passeriformes > Ptilonorhynchidae > Amblyornis > Amblyornis subalaris. The sequence goes on from JACAXG010000072.1 coordinate 2,392,840, forward strand.
ATATCTCAACTAATCCATGACTGTTAAACATGTGCTGCCATCAAGCAGGCCAAGCAGGTGAAGCTCATTGCTATGAGGGACTATGGGCTAAATATAAGTATGGGGAGGTCTGGCAGATCAATTACATCACACTCCTGCAGAACTGTCAAGGCAAATGCTACATGCTCACAATGGTAGAAGCAACCACTGGATGGCTGGAGATGCACCCTGTGCCTCATGCCTGTCCTGTGGTGACATGACATCCCAGAAAAAATTGAGTCAGACAATAGGACTCATTTCAAACAGAACCTCATAGACACCTGGGCTACAGAAATGGATTCAGTGGGTGTATCATATTCCCTATCACCCACCAACCGCTGGGGAAGTCAAACAGGACAATGGACTGTTAAAAACCACACTGAAGGCAACAGGCGGTGGGACCTTCAAACATTGGGATCTGCATTTAGCGAAGGACATGTGGTGGGTTAACACTACAGGCTCCACTAATTGAGCTAGCCTTGCCCAGTCAGAATCCCTGCATATAGCAGATGGAGATAAAGTCCCCATGGTGCATACGAGAGGTGTCTTGGGATAGATAGTCTGGATTAGTCCTGTGTCAAACAAAGGCAAACCTATCTGTGTGATTGTTTTTGCTCAAGAAACTGGTTACACTTGGTGGGTAACGCAGAGGGATGGGGAACATTGCGTACCTCAAGGGGACCTGATTTTGGGTGAGAACCATTTAAAATGTTGAATTATATATGTAATATTGGTTGTTGACTGACACTGCCATCATATGTCATAAAATATCCTCAACAATTAATATGGACTGCTCAAGTCACACCAGTGATGGACTAAAATGAACTCAACAAGCATCTTGGGGGAACAGTCAGTGACCACTTAAATAATACCTGTCTTTGTATATAGTTATTTGTATGCATAAATGTCTACAGTTGAAAGGTATGAACATCTGGGCATGATGTGTACAGTATAGAATAAGGAGTGAATAAAGTTCTAGGTACAGAGTTGGAGTTTTTAGTGCATTTTATTATAATACCATTCACATCAGCTATAGGTGTGGTTTTGGCAGAGATAATGCCGTGGCCAGAACTGGAAGGGGTCCATCTTGGTCTGGCTCACCAAAGTGAAGTGATCAGGAGACCCTGGCACTGTACAGCCTGTGGGTCTCTTCCCATGCCCTCCAGGACATTTCTGCAGGACAAGGGGGCCGAAAAGAGGCAGCGGGGCTGCTCCCAAGTTGATGGTTCTAAAGTGATAGCTTCCAAAGTGACAGATCCAAAAGTGCAACCAGGATGGACCGGCTCGGCCAGGACTGCAGTTTTCGGTGCCCAGTGGAACCGTTTCCCCCTCCCCCAATGAGGCAGTGAGCTGAGGCAGCGGAGCCAATGCCAACTGAGTCCAGCTGAGCTGAAAGGGAGTCCAGCAGGTGGCAGGAAGAGGCAGCAAGCGGCAGGAGTGACGGACCCGCACGGCTGCTGTTACAGAGAGGGAGCAGGGAAACTGACACCACAGGCCTGGACCTGCTCCAGACAACACCAGCACCCCCATCTGCCACCAGAATCACACCATGAGCCCCTGTCTTCCCAGGTTTTTTTTTTCTTTCAGGCGGGAAGGTTTAGCAAGGAGAGCCTCTCCACTATCACGTCTTTGTCCTCTGGGGCACATGTGCTGCCTGGGTGGCAACCATCTTGTTTTCTTTGTTCCCAGGGGAACCAGTTGACTCAGCACCTTTGTATCTAGTGGTTATTGTTGTGTTCTTTGTTGTTGCTGTTTTCTTTTAGTAAACCGTTATTTTTTCACTTCTACCTTTTTGCATTTGTGTCCTTATTGGTAGAGGGGGAGAGGTTGAAAACTAAGGGGAGGTAACTTATTTCAGAGTCTCTGCACTACAAAATTGTCTTAGACTAAGACAAGGACAACAACTGAAAATCCTAAATGAAATACATTCAAAACTGTTATTGCTGGAGGTATAATACAGAAATCTAGCAGTCTTGGCTAATGGAAGCTTAACAATAAATCAGCAGATTCCTGTTAAAGATAGTGATTTCATACTTGTCAGCACATTTCATTGAATATTAAACAATAGCATTGGTAAAAATCTTCAATATCATCCAGTTTGGACATTCTTTAGTGTTCACTTTATAACAAGTTATTCTAATACATTACATTACCATTTTATCCAAAAGTAGTCTATTTTTAAGGCATTTAAGCAGGTCCAATGAAGATAAGAACGTCTTCTATGTATTCACTAAACAGTATCCATGAATTGGAGATCTATGAAATGAGCTTGACAAACACCTTGTCCCTCATGTAATTTAGAAATTTTTCCAGTTCCATGCTTGAAGTCTGGGGATAATACAGTTTTTTAAAAGACTACTGGACTGTAAGGAAGAAGGCCATAACACATCTTTATTGTTCTAAATAGGATGAGAAAAGAGCTGTTTGTGTTCGAGTGGAAAAAGTCAACGTTTACTAGTAAAAATTTTGTCTGAAACAGATGTTTCTATTAGCATATCAAAACTGTGTGACAACTGTTCTGGCAAGAGTAATTGATACAAATCCAACTAGCCAGTTGAAGTAATGTGAATATTAATAAAATTACCATCAGGAATTACTTTCAAAATGCAAGATTAATCAATTGAACAGCCAACTTGCATAATTCTGTTGTTTCAAATCATTAGTAACACAGCTCTTAGAGAAAATTTTCAAATTCACAGGTGGCATATGTTTTATTTCAGTCTGCTATATCTTGGAGCATTAAATAAAATCAGCATTTCAAAAGGATAGTGGAATTGTTTGAATCAACCCATCATATCATGACCTACATTTTGCTTAGAGTTCATATAACCATAAAACGATGAGTTCAAGTCTCCAGAAAGCCCAGCTTTTAGTATATTATTCAAATTTGAAAGAAACCATATGTTTAGAATAAAATACCATCACCTTTGTAATCTTTAGGGTAGTGCCAAATATCTTCAAGCCAATAATAAATTTTGAACGTAGAGAATTAAAAACTTTAAATATATTTTCAAAATATGCTGAAATATCAAATATGTAGATGACAGATTGTGTGAACCCGATGTGAATCACTTAAACACATTTCTCTGTATGCTGTTCCTTTCTGTGTTGCACGTGGCTAATCAAGTTTAAAAAAAAAAAAAGTAGTATATTTTTCGGATAGATACAGCAAAACACATCAGCACAGATAAGTATAGAATTCACTGAAGTTTTGGTCAGCTTAGACCTTAGATCATGAGGTCAGAGCACTGGGAGGGCTTCTGTTTCTCCTCATAAATAAGAAGCAAGAGAGGAAGTCTTGACTTGCACATCCACAAGATAAAGTGCAAGGGGGAAGTATTCAGTAACCCAGGAACATGAGGTGATTCCACCTTGGGTTTCCTTAGCAATGTATCGATATGCTATCCTTGCTTATAAATAGCAACAATACATCCATTTATATAAATGGCTATCCCTGAGTACTTTTTTGTGATACTTTTGTTTCTCTCTAGTGAACTATAGAAAGTAAAGAAACAGTAAATATGTTTGCAGAGATGCAGAGAAAAATCCTCAGTGTACCTGTAAAAAGCATGCTGAACATTGTAGCAGGGCTGGATACACAGTGATACATTTCCTGCTTTGATTTTCTGTGCAGTTTTGCATATACTTTGTAAATTGTAGGTATATTCCTAGGAAGGCACTTTCTAAAAACCATATTAGGGACTATATATTACATTTAGGTGCTTGTTACAGATCAAAATGAAGTACATGCAGTTGAAACCAAAGCAGTAGTATATGAAATCGAAAATAAAACACATGAAGTATTATGCAAAAGGGATTACCAAAAGTGACGGAGATTTTACCTGCAGCAGATTGCCACATTTAAAGAGGTTTCACTACAAAGTTTACATTTATAAATGCTCTTAGATTAATTACTAGGTGTATTTATAACAGTTGATTGGGTATAACAAGTGTGTAAATATTAGAGGGAAAAATCTGTAAAATGTTACAAGCAGGAATAAACATGAACAAAATTTAAATTAAATGTATGAACACTTTTCAGCTCAGATATATTTTGAACTTTGAAAAATGTCCTTGTTTGTGTTATTTAGAGTATATAATCATTTTCTAAAGCTTATACAAATCAATGGCTAAAAAGCGAACAGTCTATAGAAAGGGTCACATCAATATAATTTTATAGTGGTATTTTATGTATTGCTAACAGTGCCTATAGTATTTCACTATGTATTATATTTCTTAATGTCTTGTAAAATTACATCACACATAATTCTACAGAAGGAATAACTACAGAAAATGCAAAAATTATTGTTGTTTCCTATGGAAAACTTCTTATGTCAGGTCCTCTTGTAGGGAATTGCTGGTAAATGATTGTTATGGTTACGACAAGGGCGGGGGCAGAGCTTCAGTGCTGAATATTCAATACCACCATGTGATCGGGAGTGGAGAGGAGGGAGCGGGCAGCAGGAAAGGCAAGGCGGCCTAAAGCAGAGGATCGGGACTCTCTTTTTGCCAGGGCTGGAGAGAGGAGAGGGTGCTGCTCCAGAGTTCCTGCTTTGGAGAGACTTCTCAACATCTACGCAGCTGCTCCAGGCAGTACTTCGGGAGAGAGAGCCTGTCACAGCTCAGGGTGGCTCCAGACAGCACCGCTGCTGCTGCGGGGAGGGAGCCTGCCCGGGACGGTGCAGCTCGAAAGCACAGTTCCTGGTTCGAACTAGCCCTCCAGGTTTTGTTCAGTCCTTGTTCTCCGCTGTTTCCGGTCTGGGGCGAGGAGGTGGAGTCCCAAGAACCTCTCGGGCATGCTGCCGTTCTCCTGGGCCCCGTGTGGCAGGCAGAGTGCGGACAGTTCATTTTGGTTTTGGCCTGGTGCAGACCAGGCAATACCTTCCCTTTGTTGGTTAAACCATTTCTCTCTTTCATATAAGTTTTCTTTCTATTGTTGCGTTTATCGCTGTTTTCTTTAGTAAATTGTGGCTCTAACGTATAATCGCTCTGTTTTTACTTTGTTGTTCCCCTCCACTATTGAATGGGGCAGTGTTAGCGGTTTCAATTTCCCCGCTGAGTTTCTAAAACCACCACAATGATGAAACATTGACTGTACAGCTCTCCAGTAGATAGCTGGAAATATACATCTCCATATTGAATAACAGCTATGCTTAATAGTCATTATGTATCAAAAAAAGACAAATGTGTTTGATATTGAGCTAAGAAGATGACAGAATACACATCGAATCTAAATCAGATGCAGCCAATGCCATTCAAACATCCTAACATTGGTAAATGCTCAGACTTCAAGCACTGCCCGTTTTTAAACTTCTCTTTTTTTAAGGTGATGGATTAGGAATAGAAGCAGTGAGCAAAAGCGGAGAAGGTCTTTTTGTGTCAAGTATAATATAAGAAGGCAAGAGTGTGAGGAAAAAAACTAAACAAAAAAGGTGCTTAAAGTTAACTTGTATTTCCTTTTATCTTTGTGATGTAAAAGTAATTCCATGTAATATACATGAAAATATTTTCCAGGTATTCACCTTCAATTTCTCCAATAAACTGTTTTGCGGTAATTTTTAGACGTCTTTGTAAATGCATTTATTTACAAATAACACTATAAATAAAAGGAGGCAAAAGAAAGCAATAGTTTGTGCATAAACATCTAATTGAGGCAATTTTGTGAATTTAATATGAAACTTATTCTGTTGTTTAATAGGTGCAGATTTTCTGCAAGGCACTTAGCCTTATGTTGTACTGTCAGCTGTGGCATATTCTCTTGCATTGTGTGCATGCAGCTGTGGAGCCCTTCTACTTCAGTTGGTCCTATGGTCCCTTTCTGTTTAAAGCGTATTTTTCATGTACAAGTACTTCCTGTAGCTTTTTAAACTTGAGCAGATGTGAAAAAATTAATTGTACTTTCTCCAAAAGGAGTCTTCATACTTTTCCTTATGCCTGCTCCTTATAAAATATAATAAATACTATTAGCAACTTGCTTGAAGATGAGACTGACCACATTTTTTTGTCAGCCTTCGACAAAGAAAGAGGAAAGCGGCAAAGCAGAGAAAGGTATTTTGGTGATTTGGTTTTGCCTTTTGCAATCTCCAGACTACTTATAAGTCATCATCACACATCCTATTCTTGTACCTTTTCAGGACCTTTACTGAATTCAATCATCTTTTGTTGAAAGAACCATTATCCCTTTATACTGTACTATACTGGTGTGTATATATTCCTGAGAAGGAAAGTAGATAAAGTCCAGCATTTTTGTATATAGTTCTTGAGATTTCTTATGATAAATCAATACATTTAAATTTAAATGTATAGGTAATTATTTATATTAATACAAAATAAACTTAAACATTTAAATTTATTAGAATATTGCAAATAAATTCAGGAGTGTTCTCTACACTGAAATGCAATTGACAGAAAAATCATGCAGTTGAATAAAATAGGCGGCTTGCCACCAGCTCATGGGGCATTTTAATGAATCACCTTTTTTGCTTCATGAAGTTTGTGAGAGGCACAGCTGTGGATTAAGCTTTAGCAGGCAGTGAAACAATTGTTTTATCAATGTCTAGCATGTTATACTTCAACACAAGATAAGAAATTTCAGAGGTGGTGTCTTGTTTGCCATTTTTAAGTAATAGACGAATATACATCTCTGAAGTTTTTCAGTTGTAAATACCCTTTTTGTAACATGAGGCATCATAGACCATGAAATGCATTTTATATCAACGTTAGATAGTCAACTAAATGCAGTGTATGTTCATAATCTCAAATCCTGAAAAACCTTCCAGTTTCTGTGCAGTTTAATGTTGGAGTTTTTTCTAATGGTAGTATTAAATTAAAATTGAAACCTTTGGACTGCATTTAGTTAAAATAATCTATTTAAGACTGTTACTAATAATTAAACTCCTTAAATATTAACCATTTTAAAAATGTCTGCTTTGTTTCAGCCATTTGTGTAGTAATTTTCTCAGATTTTTTAATATCTGCTTAATCCACATACTAAACACCTACTCCCCTGAGGGACACAAGAAAACCAGGGAACTCAGCAGCCATTAAATACACAGAGGAACAATGCAATGGATGTAAGGGTTCTGGTGGTGATATTCATTCTGAAATCTGACCAACTGGGACAACATTTCTATGTTTATCTAATGCAAAAGAGTTCACTGTCTTTCTTCAGTGAAAATGAACAATAGTCCCCTGTATTGGAAAGTTATGTTGCTTTCTGGTCAATCTATGTGAAAATCCTTGTCCGTCATACTCAGAAAAAAATCAAACCTGAAAATTTCAATACAATTTTGCCAAATTGCTCTCTTACATATAAACAAACACTATGAAAAATGTCCTCCCAGAATCCTCCTGATCAATAAAATAAATAAATTTATTTGCTACAGGATACAGAGGAAGACACCATGAGAATTATTTATGTTTTTAATTAGCTATATGCCACAAGAATGGGAACAAGGGAAAAAGGGTTCAAGGAAGACACAGGTATAAGGGATTAACGGAGTTATGCTCCTACTTCCAAAGAGCAAATGAAAAGAAGAGACAATATTTCAACATGCTGAAGAAAATGGTATCTGGGGAACATTGTAGAAAGGATGAGGAAGGGGAGGAGAGGGGAGGGGAGAAAGCTCTGACTCAGAGGTTACCCTGTCCCAGCTGTGAAGTTAAGACATTAGAAGAATATTTAAGAAGTTTTGAACTGAAATAGAAACCTTGCAAGTTTTGGAATAAAATAATGAAAGGCTCTTTCCCAGGTCAAGAATACAGCTATGAAGGATGTTGTTAAGGGCAATGTAAAGGCACACAGCAAAAATTTTAGAAGCATTTCAGCTGCAATAAAACAGGAGAGACAGTATTTATCCACCTCCCTGTTACTGGTGTTCGGTAGCCCATATCTTTGATACATGGTGAATCAAACAATGAGTTGCAGACAGTGGGAACATACTGCAACAGGATGAAGCTCTCTTTTATGTCTTTTTTTTTTCATTAAATGTATTTCATTCACATTTCTAACACAACAGAAAATTGGAAAGATCTATATTCTCAACATTTCAGTTGTTTTTTTCATTAAGCAGTGCATTCTTACAACTTGTTCTTAACTACATGTCTTTAACTATAGGGCATTTGAAGGAACTGGGATCGTACTGCCCCAGCTTTGTTGAAACTGTCACCATCTTATTCTGAAGACATATATTCTGCTTGTCAGGTTTTTTAATTTTTACTATTTTTAAGTTCATTTTCAGTTTTCTGAGATTTCTTGTTTTATATACGTTTTAGAAGTAAATGATGTTTTTATTTAAAAACAATATTTCAACATGTTTTGTTGCGGTGGTTCGGGATAGAGGCTCCGCCCAATGGTGGGCAGTCTCTAGAGTCTGAGCCACCTATGTCAATCTGAGAGTTCCTCCCCCAAGGGAGTGGTTTATAACCCCGCCTTACCTGTCCCTATATGGTTGTGGTTCTGGAATCTTCGTTCAAATTCTGCTCCCCATTGGCTACCCCTCCTAAGTCCCTCCTTCTCCCCGACCCCACTGGACTGTTCCCTTGTTACTTACCTTTCCCCTCAGTTCATTGGCCCATATGTTCTCCCCGCCTTCCGGGTACCATATTTAATCCCTGACCCTCAGCTCCATCTTGTCTTTTGTCCCTGACCCTCCACCAATAAACACGTTGGTTGGAACCATACAGAAGACCCATTCCGCCTCTTTACTTTTGCTCGCTGCACTCTTCACCTGGCAAGAAGGTGTCTGCGGTCATCCCTGCTCCGGAGCCGTGTCCCCGCCTAGGCCTTCGACTGAGGCAACCCTCTCCGGGGAGCTTCTGGAAGGCTGTGGCTATTAACACCGCCTTGCCGCAGCAATGTTTTGTTTTTTTTTTAAATTTTAAACTTTTTTTCCTCCCCAAACTGTTATTTTCAGCTCTGCAGGTAGTGAGGTATAGAAGCACAGAATCATAGCATGGTTTGGATTGGAAGGAACCTTGAAGATCCTCTCATTCCAAGCCTTCTACCATAGCACCTTCCACTAGACCAGGCTGCTCAAAGCCCCATCCAGCCTGGCCTTGAAATATTTGTAAAGTATTTTATGTTTAAAAGAAAGCATTTTGAGTTTTTGCTGTTGCTTTTAAAATAAGTTTAATTAAAAGAAAACAAAGACAAAGACAAAAACAAAAACAAAACCCAAACAACAATTCTAATAACAGTAATTTATACAGCTTCAGCCTGCTGGTCTTCTGCCTTACTCAGATTTGGACATTCTTTATTAGTCTCACTGCTTAGAATCTTAAGCAAAGTTTATGCACTAAGAATAATTTCTTATAACAACATTCACAGAAAGAATTGTGCTAAGATCACATGTGCTTATTGCCTGAAGATTACATCTTGTCCCTATTACTTTATTTCTTCTTTAGACTACCCCCATAATGTCTAGTGCATGCATGAAGTTGCTTATCTGACTCTCTGTACAAAGAACACTGTATACTTGTGTAAATGCATATATTTCAAATATATATGCTTAGAACATACCTATATATACCTATATATATACACATACATACCTATATTCCTGCAAGTAACAGAGCAATGATGCAGGCATCCAAGAGGGCTGATTTTATGGAAGAATGGGAGCAGTAACATTATGTCTAAGCTAAGTGCTTTGAGGTGACTATTCAAAGGACTACATCTTTTCAATAATTTAAAATAATTTGGTAATCATGGATTGAATTTAACTACTTCGAGTATTGCTATAATTTTTCAAGAATATCAAGAGCCCAAAGGAAGTATTTCATGTTCACAGTGCCAGCAAGATTTTCATTCAGCAAATGCATATGACTTACCTGCCTATGATTACATGATAGAAATGCATCTACTAAAAATACTCTGTTCTTCACATCATATACTACTTGTTCCCTCTCTCTACCCCTCCCCTTTTCATTTCAACTTACAAAGGCTTTCCATTATGAATGTTGAAAACCCTATGTAAATACTTTAAAGGATTAAACATTCAAATATGGCTACTGTGGCATATGTATGTTCTGTAAATACAAATACAAGATATATCAGCTGAGAAACTATATTTGATAATTTGACAGCTTTGAGGCTTAAGAGTATAAAAAATTCATATTTTGTCAACAAGAAACTTCCTCCATTTTTTAAGAAGGGGCTATGCTACTATGATAGCATAAAAAGATGAATATTTTGAAAACGTAAGATTATTATGGCACTAGTATAATCACCTTCTTAATGCATTGAAATTTTTAAATATATGAATTTTCTTTCTTCTAAAAGAATTTCACTTAGTTCATAGCTTACAGAATAAAATGTGCTATGTAAGCAGAACACCTAGGGGAGCCAGGAAGATGACCGGTGTTGGTAACAAATGGTTTTACCCAAATTTAAGCAAATGATGGGCTGCTAAAGAATCTTGTCCTTTCATGCTCAGAACAAAGAAAAACCATTGCTGTCTGGCCTGCAGCCAGAATATACCAGTTTTCTGTGAGGACCAAAAAAAATTATTTGATTTTCAAAAGCTGGTACTTGTTTGTATGGACAGACTGAAAACACAACAACCAATTGAAGCAGAGGCAGCATCTCAAACTAGAACAAAATAATCTGTAGATCAAAATTTACATAGCTCAACAAATCAATTTCAGAACAGCATACTAAAAAAATAGAGAGGAGATGAAGATAGATAAACAGGATCTGTGTCCACAGTAGGCTTCACTCCACTGAATGACCTGAATCAGTCATTCAGGTGTTTCACCACTGTATTGCGACCCTTTACAGAAAGGTTAATGTGAAAAAAGAAGGAAAGAGTTTGTTTCTGTTTGGAACAGAAAAACTAGTAATTTTCCCCAGTTCACTCCAAGAAAGATAATATTGCCTACATCAGTGTAACTAATATTTAGATCCAGAAATGAGAAAGCCACAAAAGCTAAGAAGAGAAAGGTAAGTGAAATGATGACTGAAAGTTTTGGAAATCGATCATGCAGACCAACACCTTGCAATCAAGGGAAAGTGCTAGAAGAAATTGCTCTCCTGAGTGAATTGGCAAAGACCTTTACTTTCTCTGCTTAGCCCAAATCCACTCTTTAAACTGCTATTAATTGGGGAAAAAAAAAAGATGAATAAACAAATGTTAGTTTCATCTGGTTTTAACCCCCTACAAAGACTGGTGACTCTACAGAACCGTGTGCTGAGCTCTGGAATGGAAAACTGAACTTGAGGAAAGCATCTATAAAAAGTTAACTTCATAACGCTGTGTATTAAATACATTTTAAAATCATGCTGATTAATTTACTCAAAATGCATACACATGGAAATCTTTTAACTGTGAATAGTCTTTACTGTATTTCAAGATACTTTATTTAGAGTAGTTTCTAAATAGGGAATGATTAAACAGAAATATAACATCATGAAATGTCTTAATATATCTCATATTCACTGCAATTTTTCCCACTCTTTCATTCTTTAGAAAGTGAAATACTACAGTGCAAATATTGTTTGAAAACTCATGAGACGCTAGTTTTCAAATTAACTCAGTAGAGTAATTTAAATTGTAATATTGGCTTTACTAATACAAGCAGGGATTGAGGAATTTTCATCTACTTAATATAACTACAAAAGGAATGGGCCTATTACATTGTATTTCGTTAATTTATTAGTGTTGCAATAGCCAAAACCTTGTGGAATGGGAATAAAAAAAACCAAAAACTGTATAAAACTTAAATGATCTGAGCACAGTCTATCTCACATCAATTTTATGTGTCTTCTAGTGAAGATTTAATCAATTGTTTGACAGGCTATTGAGAATAATATTTGGCAAATTATTTGCCCAACTTCCTGCTGACATTGTTTTGTAGAGTACATAAGCTAAAGATGGCATTATTCAACAGATAAAGCAAAAAAGGCAGTTACAAAGCTTGTTGTGTAAGATACACACGATGTCGGAAGTGGAAGTAACAAAGCAGGGAGGATATGGATGCAGAAAAATACATGTAAAAAACCAGTATCACCATGGAAATACTTAGTTGAGACACACAGATCCAATTGAAATGCTATCATCTAAATGTTATTTATTCCCACTGATACTTGTAATTGGGAACTTGCTTGGGATTACATGCATATGTATCTACAACCAGGAAACTCATGAAAATGTGTTCACAACTTTTACTGACAGAAAACACTAATTTGGTGAACATTTTTTACAGTTATATACCTGCTTTTACATAATTTTCAAAAGGAAAGCACATTTCATAGCTAAAAATCATGAAAATGCCTTCAGAAAGTTTAACAGGTTGGCCTTTGGCAGCCAGGACCGAGGCCTACACTGCAGCTTTGGTCAGAGATGTCGGGAGAACAAGGGAAGGTGTAGAGCACACTGTCATGTTGCAATAAATTGATTCAGTGAAGATTAGACTAAGTCCTTAACACAGGAGAAGGAAAAGGTGACTGTGGGATGGTCTGTATCTTTCTAATTCAATTGACTCATGGGAGACATGAGAGTGACAGAGGAAGGATCTCCTATGTACTGGTGAAATCCCCACCTGCCAGGCTCCTGACTTTGTGTCTCTCCATGATGAACTTTAAAAGGTTTGGATTTCATCTTGATAAAAGGAACATGTTTCTAAATCTCAGAAATCTTCTCATGACAGGAATATCATTTATCTGTCAAGTATATTGAAATCAGAAAATTATAGAAACATTAAGGTTGGAAAAGACCTCCAAGATCATCGAGTCCAACCTTTGACTGACCACCACGTCAAGTGAACCTTGTTAGGTTAGCACTGAGTGCCACATCCCGTCCTTTCTTGAACACCACGGGGGTGATGACTCCATCACTTCCCAGAGCAGTCCATTCCAATGTTTAACAACTGTTTCAGTGAAGAAATTCTTCCTGATTTCTAAACTGAACCTCTCCTGGTGCAGTTTGAGGCCATTTGCTCTTCTCCTGTCGTCAGCTGACTGGGAGAAGAGACCAACCCCACCTTGCTACAACCTCCTTTCAGATCATTGTAGAGAGTGATAAGGTCTCTCCTGAGCCTCCTTTTCTCCAGGATAAACAACCCCAGCTCCCTCTGGACCTGTGACCCTCCTTGTATGACCTGCTTCCTAGACCCTTCACCAGCTCCATTGCCTTTCTTGGACAATCACTTCCCTGGTCCTGCTGATCACTCTATTTCTGACAAAGGCCAGGATGCCATTGGCCTTCTTGGCCACCTGGGCACACTCTGGCTCACGTTCAGCTGCTGTCAATCAGCACCCCCAGATCCTTTTCTCCTGGGCTGCTTTCCAGCCACTCTTCCCCCAGAGTGCAGTGCTGCATGGGGTTGATGAGATCCAAGTGCAGGAAACAGCACTTTGCCTTACTGAACCTCACACCACTGGCCTCGGCCCACTGATCCAGCCTGTCCAGATCACTCTGCAGAGCCTGCCTACGCTCCAGCACGTCAACACTCCTGCCCAATTTAGTGTCATCCGTGAACTTACTGAGGGTAAGCTCAATCCCCTTGCCCACACCATCAATAAAGGCATTAAGCATAACTGGCCCCAGTACTGAGCCTTGGGGCATCCCACTAGTGACTGACCACCAACTGGATGTAGCACCACTCACCACCACTCTCTGGGCCCAGCCATCCAGGCAGTTCTTAGCCCAGCAGAGTGCACCTGCTCCGACCATGGGCTGCCAGCTTCTCCAGGAGAATGCTGTGGCAGACAGTATCAAAGGCTTTCCTGAAGTCTAGGTACACAACATCCACAGCCTTTTCCTCATCTACCAGGCAGGTCACCTGGTCATAAAAGGAGATCAGGTTGATCAACCAGGACCTGCCTTTCCTAAACCTGTGCTGGTTGAGCCTGATTCCGTGGTTGTCCTGGATGTGCTGCATGATGGCACTCAAGATTATCTGTTCTGTAAACTTGCTGGGCACTGAGGTCAGGCTGAGAGGCCTGTAGCTATCCAGATCCTCCTTCTCACCCTTCTTGTGGATAGGCATCACACTGGCCAAGCTCCAGTCACCAGGGACCTCCTTGGTTAACCAGGACTGATGATAAATGATGGAGAATGGTGTGGAGTCCACTCTTCAGAAGTCCAAGACAGAAGTTTTGTTGACCATCCAGATACCAATAGAAAATTTTGGAAGATGGCCCCCCAAAAAAGCAGACAGGTGGAGCCTACAATATCTGGAAAATGACTAGTATTTAATGCCATTTGCAGCATTTTAACAGGAATGTTATCTTCTTTGTAGCTGCTTATACACTTGAGGAGAACATGATACTAAGCAACAGCATTAGATCAATGCTGATTAGGATAGATCTGAGATATAAAAGAGATAAAGCCCATAATAATTCATTGTCATATTTGAACTCCTGGTAATGCACTTTTTATTTCTAAAGATCAGAAATCAGCACAAAGATCTGTGCTTTCGAAAATGAATAATTCCTGCATAAAGAACAGCCAAAGAAATAAAGACATTAGGGATATTACAATAAATGAGATCATGAAGCCAAAGTTAGTGCAATGTTTCTTTTTTGAAATTCTAATTTTCTCTACATTTCTGCTCAAGGCAAACAGCATTCTCACTACATATTTGTGGAGCACCATGTGCACTTTATTCTAGGATAAAATATTAAAAGACTAAACTGTTGAAAAAGTATTGAAATTGTTTTAATTATTCAGTATTTTTAACAAGCTTGACAGATTTGAAAATTACAAAGAGCCTTAGGATCATAAAACCTACTGTGTCTGCTGCAGCTGGCACTTGGAATGTCTATTTCATCCTAAACAGCAGTTTATCTGATTCCTAAGTATCTGAAACAGTCTCAGATATAGCTGAAACTATGAAGATAGAAGTGGACACTGCGTATTAAAAAGTAGTACTTTTTGTCTACTTACAACATTTTTTAGTGACTGAGTCACTTCAGAGGAACAGATGACATGCTCGTAATGGCTATATTAAGATTCTTATGAGCATAAGAACCTTTGACAAGTTGTAGAATCCCAGAAGAAAGAGGGCTGAAGCACCAATAGCTGGGTAGCTATGGAACCAACCCAGGATTGTTGGCAATAACACACCATGACAAAGAACAAGATGTAGCTGCAGATGGGGGCCCTGCAAAGGTAGGACAGCACTTATCCAAGACAAACATCCTTGTTCTAGTTCCTGAAGGTAAGTACAGCACAGTACAGCACAATCACAAGAATGAGGCCAAGAAGTGGGCGTGGACTGTAGGGGGGAAACAAGACCACCCAAGACCACCAAACCACTCCAATCCATTTCCAGAAAGACCTGAAAGAATGGACTGTGTGTAATAACTGATTTGCAGCGAAAGTGAGATAGTTATTATTGGGGTTGGGAAAACCTATCCGTAAAAAGCTACTGCCACCAAGCCTGAGTGCACACCCCAGGTTCCTGGCCTTTCCATAGGCTAGACCAACACTGGAACCAGGACTGGTGATTGATTGATTGATTGATTGAGTGATTGATTGATTTCCCCCTCAATTCCCATGACAAGTGTGTAATTTACTACTAAAACTTGGTGAGTTTTTGTGGACCCTCTGACTTCTGTCATTTCTTTTGACCACGAGAATCTACAAATCTTGGGTACTCCCTTTCCCGTAAGAGTGAGATGTCACACGAGTCAAGCACAAAATGATGACAAGTCTGGCTCATTTTTATCCTAAACTTATACAAATCATAGTTAAATAAACAGCACACCTACATTTTCTACCTTAAATAGTCCCTCACCACCCACCTTTTAACATTCCTATTCTCTTTCTCAGATGCAGGCATACTAGCATTTCAAACTCAACAGCAGTGCTGCAGAAAACAGACAAGCATATTCTCCTGTCAAAAAGACTCTGACCTCTTTCTTATAAAAGATAAGGAAAAACAAGTATGGGTATTTGAACAGAATTTCATTCTCTGCCTTGAAATTCCTTTTCACTGTAAAGCTGCACACTCTAAAATCCACATAGAAAACTTATTAGATGGCCAGGAGATGTAGGTACCATGGAAAAGATTAACACTGGGGAAGTATATGTAGAAAAAAATACAATGGAGCATATGTAAAATGCCTTTAAACAATGTAATAAAATTGACGTCACACCAAAGTAGAAGAGGAAATGTTTACATACATTGGTATATGTATGGTATAAGTTTTGCCCATGTTTGTGCCAACCAAAAATAACCTCCTCTCCTCCTCAAATCCACCACTACTGCTGTAAATTCTGTGAATTGGACTAGCAGCTGTGAGAACCCAAAACGGAAGAGATAACATCACTGATGTGTGATGAGACACCACAAAATGTGAAAAAGGAAAAGGCAGAAACGTGGAAACATTAAGCAGTTCCCTTCTTTTTGGCAAAGCTGCTAGATTTGCACACAGATCTATCTTGAAAATTTGTAAACTAGGAATATTCATGCTTGCAGAGAAACAAGGTGCAACTACTCCTTGCACAATACAGCATCACCAGGGAAAGATAAGGGGAATTCCTTCTGGCATCAATTCAACAGACTGACCTCCCAACACTGGGCTATTAAAGGGCTAAGTAAGTACTTAAGTAAGTAATTTTAATATTTTAAAACTAGAACTCTGTATTAAATGTCAGCATAATGTCCAAAGATAAAGTAAAGGGTTAATAAATAAATAAATTACAAACAGGTAAATCTTAGAACTTGAGAATAGTATTTATCTTGGAGGAATATATTAAATAGATGGAAATATAAGTAAATTGAAAAAGTAAATTATGCAATTATTTTAAAGATGAAAATATTTTCAAGACTAAAAGCATTTTACAACTTCATGGAACTAGCCGAAATCCTGAAAAAAAAAAAAAAAGAAAGTATAAGGCTAAAAGGAACAAGACCTATGGGCATAAAAAGTTGGGTGAGACAAAAACATTAAAAGAGTAAAGGAGTTCCCACAGAAGTTTAAGAAGGTGTTAATTTTGTTTAAAAGCTTGTTTTAGCAATAAAAAACCATATGAAATGAACTAAAGGATGAAATTATCAGTTTCTAACATTCTAATTTTAAGTATATTCATAGAAGCTTCATAGCAATGACATTAATCAGCACAGATTATTTGTTTATGTCAGAAGAAAATTGTGTCTGGGTTAATATTCTCAATATCAATAAATGGTATTGCAGATCATAAAGCTGTTAAGCATGTAAAAATCAGTGGTTGCTAAACAGACATATCAACAATGGAAATTATTAACTCATAATAATTTTTCACAAAAGTCAAAGAGAACCACAATTTTAAAGGCTCATGGCAAAATCCTATTAAAATTTTTAAGTATGCCTCAATATGGAAAAAAACCCAAAAAACAACCAAAAAACAAGCCACCAGAAAAAGTTCTAGTAACAGATCTAGAATTCTATTTGGTACTACTACATTACACAGCAGTGCATAGCAAAATAGAATGGGCACCTTCTGGAAAGCTGTGTAGAAATCTGAGAACAAGAATATTTGACTTTGTAATAAATTATGTACAAAATAAAAGGTTTAAATACTTAGAAGAAAAGCCCAAGAAATTAAAATATCTTAAGCTTTCCATATGACAGTACACATATCAGATATGAAGATGACAATACACATATGCTATTGCACAAACCTACTTGCAAAGCATCAGTGCAAGTGACATTTCTCCTTACACTTAAAAGGTGGACAGTGAATGAAATAAGAGTAATTTAATAGAACAGAATAAATTTTCATGTTCTGTTGCAAAAGGAAGATGGGAATTTCTCAACCAAGCATTGCTGACACAAAACAGGATTTGTATTGACTGCTGCTGAATGCTGCAAGGTGGAAACACACACAGATCCACACAAAGCTTGAAACTATGACGTCAGTTTGCTGGACATGGGCAAATATTTCAAGCAACCATCATTTCATGCTTACCCTTCTTTTATATTCTTTCCTGGGTAGGACACTAAAACATTTTGCTGATCAGAAATGACTACCTCATGGCCAGCTATCTACATGCCAAAGAAGATCAAGTCAGTGCATAGGAATTGTTGACACCTTACGCTATAGTCAAGTATTTTTTATGGGAAGTACTCTTTCAGTAAGCTAATATAAGGAGAAGATGCTTGACTGATTTGTGGTCCTGAGAAACAATATTATTGTTTGCTGCTTTCTTTAGGTTCATTGTGCTAATATTAGCTTATCTATTCTGTATTAAAGACTCAACTTACTATGAGCTCAGTTTTCATTAATAAAAACCATATCCAAACACACACACAAAGAAAAAAAGCAAAATAATAACAATTTATTAGGAGTTAAGGTGTCCTGCTTCTGAACAATGAATTTTAAGGCTCAGCATGTGACAGTTAATGGTCTTCATGCAGGTCATGTGATAAAGCACAGGATGCATTAAAAAGCCCATTTTTTTCCATTTTAACTGCTAGTTCTACAGCCTCCTTAGTTTCCTAAATTTGCTGAGCCTCTCTTTTTCTTTATGTTATGGTAGTGAAGCAGACTGCTGATAGTACAATACCTAGCACAACATGTCTTCTGCAGCAATTTTGCAGGTAATTTCCTCAAGCACAAAAGAGACAACACATATAGGACAGAGCTAGTCTGTAATTTACTTGTGCATAACAAATTATCAGTTTTGTCACTTCTCTAACAAAATCAAAATAATTTTCATCTCTTACATTGATTTTTTACTGTGCTATTACTATATTATCTAATACAAGTAGTATCATGCATATTTAATTTTATTTCAGAGAGAAAACATTTTGTGGAAGGAAGAGGAGGATAAACTGACACAAAATGAAACAATTCTTCATGTTAAAAATACCCGCCATGAAAACATAGTTGCAAGGAATGTAAATGATAAAGTGTGCATTTATCCAATAATTTTAAATACCATAATTACACTGACTGCTCATCAAAAGACTTTTAAGACTCATTAAAATTATAAAACATTTAAAATTAAATATATATTTAAATGAAGTCTCTATAATATATCTACACGGTACTTAAAATCAGACAAAAATCTCTGGTGAAAAATCTAATTAACTGAAGTTTAGGTAAGAATTACAGCTTAAAGATGGGGGCACAGTGGTTGCCTTTTAGTTAAAATTGAATATTACTGTGTCGTATCCATCTTTAGCCCAAGCTTGTCCATAAAATAGTCAATCTTCATAAAATTTCAAGTGCCAAATATTATTGAAATTTGTTTTTTTCTGGAAATAGTAACTTTCCAATTTAACAATTGATGCAAGTGGCTGTTAGGTTTAACATTTCTTTATATCTGATTTAACTGATGCTATTAGAAGGGCAAAAGGATCTGGGTTCCTATTAGTCAAAGCCAGGCTAAAGCACAAGCATCCACTCATGTGTGTTCTTAGTCACTACATTTTATCCATTTCAGACATGAGTGCCTCTGTGCCAGCCAAGACACTACGACACTGGGGCTTTGTCCAGTGCATTGGGATGGTCCTTCAATGTTCATGTACTGACTCCCACAAAGTGCCCTTCTTTTGGATTACACAGTCTCAAGTCCTTGAAGATTTACATCACTATCTGTCTTCTGATCTCAAATGCCTTTAGTGTTTCCCAGTTTTATCAACAGATTTGCTCTTTCTCAATCTTACTGCTCCTTTTATTCTTCCTAGAGGTGTCACTCTGATATGAGATTAAGTGTCTGCTAACGCTATTTATTGTCATTTTGAGGACTGGACCAATGGACCTTCACAAGTTTCACAACAGTCTTCAGCCAGGTTCCACAGGTTAAAGCTCAAAATGTATGCAAACATTCTCCATTAGAGTCTGAACTAACTGCTATTCACCATTAAACTTGGAAGGGATGTATAGAAGTCATCTAGCCCAACCCTGCACTAAACCCGGGTGCAACTATATTGGTTTGCTCAGGTCCATGCCCAGTGAAGTCTTGAATTCCTCCAAGCACAGAAAGTCCACAGCATCTTTGGGCAACTGCCCCAGTTTTTGATGACCCTCAAATCCAGCATAAATTTAGGCAGATATTCCTACCAATTTGCAACCTTTGTTGAACTGCATATAATTTGCTAATTATATTTGTTAAGTAATTTTTTTCAAATTGTAGATGCAGTTCTAGCAAAGTAGTCAATATGAAGCTGTGTTAGAGCTTTCTATGAGTAAAAAAAGGGAGACATGGCAAAGTTTGGCTTTTTCTCCATTTATTTTCAGTGAACATGAGCAAATCAATCTGTAGCTTTGTTTAAGGATGCAAAAACCCAGTGTGAAAGCTCTTACTGGCATTTGGTGACACTCAAGAGTTAGGCTCCTTCACATGGTCTGATGGAACAAGTGAAAACTCACTGTGGGAACACCACCTGCAGGAGTAAGGATATCCTTTTGCAAAAAGAACCTATTCAAGAGAGGTTGAAATTCATAGAGCTCCAAGGGTATAGGAGTGAAGCATGTATGTAAGATGGTAAAAAAAGAGTGACATGCTGACATGGAAAAGGAAGAAGGTAAGGGCAAAGCTACACTGGTACATGAAAATGGGAAAAGAAAACAAATGTCTTTCTGTCTTTGAGGAGCTCAGAAGAAGGGGATCCGGTCAAAGGACTTAAAACTGCCTCCCTGTAAGAGAATTGGCAGTGCAGTTCTTCAGTTTTCTGTATGGAGATTTCCAGTGGCACAATAAACCCATACACCTGATTTTTTAATATCTTCTTCTCAAAAGAGCCACATAGAGAAATGTATCTCTATTTAACAGACTGCAAAAAACAAGACACAGAAAGATTACAGCAGCCCAGAGTTTGGAGTCTCCTAAACTGTGCATTCTGGTTTTCACTGAAGAAGCATAGGAATAAAATAATCCTTCAGCTAAGTTTTTCTCTTGTGCTGTACTTGTTCTCTTTGCTGCAAATGCTTTCATTAGAAATAAAGAGGCATTACTTTCATAAGGATCACTTTGGGCAATTTTACTCTGTTTTAAAAGGAGTCACTAAAGAGATATTTCCTTTGGCTTCCCCATCACTCCCGATCACAGTGTCAGGTGAGCTCCTCTAAAACTGGGCAGTACTTCAGCAAGGGGGGGAACTTGGAATCAGAGATTCATTTCCAGAATTCAACTGCAAAGGAAGGATATTTTATAAGGAATCTCAGCACATGGATATTGTGAGAGGTCAGAAGTTTCCTCCAGCTTTCCTGGCTCTTGAGTGCCTGTATTCCAGCAGCAAGAGCTCTCTGTTCAGCCTGAGCAAAAAGAGGGGTACCACCTAGCATATCTGAGCACTGCTAGCAGATTCTGACTTTTTAGACAAAATAGGGTAGCATACAGAGTAAATTACTTGAACTGTTTTGGAGGATTTTCACTCTACATTGTCTGCCAACTACATGGTTGTTGATTTCATATGGGATGTTTACTTTGTCATTTCCCCCTCCTCAATCCATCCATGTTTGAAATTCACAGACTCATAGAATGGTTTGAGTCAGAAGGGATCTTAAAGATCATCTCATTCTACCTCCCACCATGGGCAGGGATACATTCCTCGAGACTAGGTTGCTCAAAGCCCCAGCCATCAAACTATTGCCCTTGACATTCCTCTTTTTTCTTTTTCTCTTTCTTCTCATCAGGCTTTTCTCCAGATGCTCAAGGGGCAAAAGGCAACAAGTGCACCTGTCTCCTTCTATATACACATGCTTCAGAAGGATAAGAATGGTACAGTTTAGCACACAAAGAGCTACAAATCTGAAGAAACAAAAATGAGCTGCAGTTTTAGCAACCGGCACTTGTAATAAGCCTACATAAATTCTAATGTTTACGAAAGTAACAAGACCTCCTTGAATCCTCCAGTGATTAATTAGAAAGTCTGTCTTACAGATTTTTCTCTCAGGTGTAGTAATCTTGTGGACCTTACCATTAAGAACTAATAAATAAATGCTTAGTTAAGCACAAACTGGTTGATAGGCGATGAAAAAGAGTGATGGTTCTGGGTTTTATGCAAGATGCTTATCCTGTCATGTTCCTTTAGTGGACAGAACAATTGCAAATAAAAGTAAATTTTTCAGGTTCTTGGTATTATGAATTATTTAGAAAAGGTCACTACTATATTTTCAATATTAGTGCAACATGCAAGAAATATAGAGCTGCATATAAGGTACACTGTTTTCATACCATTTTTGCATTAGCTGCACTAAAAATCTGAAACAAATCCAGGAAACCTACAAAAACTATAAGCTAGTAAAAACAAGCTACATATATTTTATGTCATAATATGTCTGTATATGGAAAGGTAATGTTACTTTTTTACCTTACAACCATTGTATTTTTGGTGTGCTTCTAAGGATCACTGTGTGATACAGTTACCTTAAAGGAGTGCAGAGGAGGCAGATATCCTTTTAAACGAAGCTCAACAGTATATATAATTTACTGACATAATTAATTCTTCCCACAGATTTCCTGGCACATTAAATGTTATATACTTGCCTTTGTCTTGCACAATATGATAATAAACCACCATCACCCTTAATTTTTTTGTCTACAAACCTCTTGACATAATACACAACAGGGAAGTCAAGGTTATCTAAAAGACATAGTAACTCCAGTTCTGCCCCCCTTGATTTGCATTTTCTTAAGTAAGTTATAATTTAAAATTATTAGAAGAGAAATAAATACAATTTGTAGATATTTACATTATCAAATATGTATTTGCTCATTACATTTGAGATCACTTAAACCATATTAGTAGATATGAGAGCCTTTGACTTGTTCTGAGTAAATAAAAAATATTATCTTAGTTGATTAAGTAGAACAATTTTTAGAAGTGTGACACAAGAAAACCTTAATTTTGTCATTTACATATCTTGTCATATAGAACCCTTGCTTGTATAAGTACAAGTTATTTTTTGCATGTTTAGGCAAAGGATGGGGCTACCACGGGAGGCTTTGTTCCAGCAGAAACCAGACAGGAGAGATGCCTACTTTAAAACTTTTCTGAAGATAAAAAGAACTTTGCCCCTCTGGTTGTGTCTTCTCTCTTTGCTCCCTCCAGGGCAATGGACAATATGAAAAGAAAGTGCAAACCCCCACAACATCTGAAGCAATGCCTATCTTCAATTCAGAGGATTCAAGGATCTCTGCTTAAGAGAATATCTGACTTTAAATACAGATAGCAGAATTTCTTAGGAACAAAAATAATATTTAAAAAAAAAGTAGATTAAAATGTATGCAAAACCCTTAGAGTCAGACTTCAACAATATTTTAATTTATAATTTCCTATGAAAAAAAAAGATATAGTTGATAAAATTAACAGGCCAGGCTTTTCATATCCTTCAAAATAAAATATCCATCTGTATTTTAAAATAGCATGGGATTCCAGATTCTAAGCATATCCGTGGGCCTTGGCAAAAGTAAATTTAAATAAGATATGTACTGTGTTATGCACTGGTAGGAAGCACGTGAATTAATGTGACCTGTCAGCTGGAAGTTGAAGGGGGTGTGCCCAACCTTAGATAAATCCTCATGCTACTTTTATTAATTAACATCTGTAAAAATCTACCACTACTGAAAGCACCCTTAATATTTCACTTATTTCTTCTTCTAATCTCTTTTCTGTACCTGGAGTTATGTGATGGAAATTATATTCCTGGATTTCTCACATGGCTGCATTTTAATCTTTCTTATGTTTCAATCCACGTTTTGACAGCACACAAATTTTGTGAGGAAATGCCTGGGCTGATACTTTGAACCGATTCACCACCCAAGTGGCTACATTTGGGCTAAATGAGGTGTGAAGAGGCTCATCTAGGGCCATCTCTGTCTTTCTTCATGTAGCCTCACAGTATGCAGCTTCAAAAAATGATTTGTCACCACCCATCAATAGAAAATAAATTATTGCCATTCTCACTTGTCAATGTGCTTGTCTTCACTTTGGCTGGCCTAATGATTGGCAGCTCAAAGGGAACATTTCCAGCCTTTCTGGAGCATGATTATGACTGAGCACACTACTCCTCTATGCATCCTGGCCAGTAAAAACCTTCAGGGAAAGCAAATTATTTCAATGTTTGGCACCGATGATTAGAGCATTAGCCATGAATGCTAGAGAAGTTTATATTTGACAGTCAAGACTGTTCAGTTCTGACATTTATTCACTCATTTTAATGCCACTAGTAAGTGAAAGGTTGCAGCATTCATGTATGTGCAAAGAATGTGCCAGAGTGCAATAATATGGGTGAGGAGAATGACTTCGGCAAGATCACAAATCTTTAAGGCAAAGAGGCAGACTATATGTAAAAGTGAAAAAAATAATTTAAAATTGTTTTCACAGTTATTTTCTCAGACATGTAAATATGTCTGAAAAAATATGGCTGCATAACTGTTCAAATGGCAGCTTACTTAAAATTTTTCTGAATTTTAACAAGGAGTTGTAGCTGACTTCTTTGGATCAGCTTTTAAAAATCTCTTTGTTTTCCTTAGGACACAAAAAAGAAAATTATAAGAGGATTTTCAACAATGGCCACCTAAAATCTACTTTTAAAAAAGCTGAATATTCAAAACCTCAATTAAGGGATCAAGTTTTGCTAATTGAGCACTTGGAACTGTTAAGGGGGGAATTATTGTGTAAATGATGCACCTAGTTGTTACTTGGGATATTGGATTATTTTGTTTCTTCTAAAGGTAACAATTCAGGAGAATGTTATGTCTGTACAATACAATCACAAAATATTTACTATTTTTGTTGACAGAGTGGTGCCAGCCTACAACCCATCAGACATTAAGTGCCGTGTAAGTAGAACACGGCATGGATGCTACGTTTGTGAAAGGACTCGATCTATGAGAAGGTATATGTACCTGGCCCTTGCAACACCTAACAAAGTAGATCAGTGTCATGACTGTCATCCACAATAAACCATCTGGACTTAATACAACAAATGCTTAGAACAAATTTGTTACCAACCCACTCTGGGCAGATCTGTTTTTATCTCAACCCTTTGAGCCCCACATGGGGTACCAAATATACGTACCAAAATACGAACTATGTGGTGTAGAAATGGTATTCGCCAATTTATTGTTCCCACTGAAACACTTCAAACCAAGCCCCATTCACTCACTCCCCCGTCCTTTTCCTCCTTCCCCTGCAGTGGGATGAAGAGGAAAATTGGAGACACAAAAGTGGGTTGAGACAGGAACATTTACCTGGAAACAGCAATGAAATATGAAAATGAACAGTGACAACAACAACATTAATAACAGAGTGCACAAGATAGGCAAACGATTCACAGGCAACTACTCACCACACCAAACCAGCACCATCTGACTGCTTGTTCAACCACACTACCTGACTTGAAGGGGCCCCTTCCCGTCCGCCCCCTGCACATGATGTGAGGTGGTATAGAATAACCACAGGGTCCTGGCCATGCCCCTCATGCCTACTGCAAAAATTAACCCTGTTCTGGCTGGAAGCAGGGCACTTATCACAGCAGACAAAGTGTGAATTGCTCATGGAACTGTGTTCCTTAGAGGGATGAGACTCTCAGACTTTGCAGGAAAAGCTGAACATGTGCAGACTAAAGACTCAACAATAAGAAGACAAGTTAGAAGAAACTAAAGCGAATTATTTCTTTAAATCTCAATAAACTCAACTGTGGTTGGGATTGTAAGCGAATTAAATGAAGAAATGCTACATAAAACCGTAACACAAAAGGTCATTGTTCTGCAAATCTGTTAAGACTGTACAGGTATTTAATCTGTTGCATAACTGGGGACAAAAACTGAGCCAGAAATTATATTAAAGAATAAGACAGATATTATGCAGATAGATATTTTCAAATACATATCAACTTAACAATGTCAGTAATCTCTGAAGTTGTTGAGAACAAAGTATGCAGTCAGAGAGAAACACCTAGACAAGAGTTATATTAAAGAGAAATTAAATCCTTTTCTTGTTTTTACAAACACTCTCTGAACTGCCTGTCCAGAATATTCAATGTCCTGGTTTCAGTTCATCCTACAAAAGACTAACTCATTTACAAGTGCTTTTCCCCCTCATCTACCATGATAATGCTACAGCATAAACAGACATATAAAAATTCTTTCACAGATACAAAAAGTTTCTTAATAGTTTTAAAGTCAGGTATGTAAAAAAGTTTGAAAATACTAGAATTAATGTGAACCATTAATTTTAAATATTAAGTTTCATATACCATTTTTCTACTTACTTCTCTTTTTGGGGCACAGAAGAGAGACAATTCTCTTATTTCAATATAGTATTTTTTACTAAGCATTCAATGAGTGACCTTATCTCTAACTTACCACACACTTCGAAGCTTGTATTATTAGAATTATTATGTATTTTCTCTCATGCTTTTCTCTTGCAGACATCACACTCCAGTTGGTTCATAAACACTAAGACAATATTCTAAAAATATTTTAAAAATATTTAAAACACTTTAAAATATTTAAAACATTTTAGAAAATACTTAGCCAACATACTTCGAGAGGAACAGACACTACCCTATTTAATGTATCACCAAACTGGGACAGGGATTAAAACCAAATTTGACTTCCTAGCTTGAGACACCTTTAACACACTATTGCAGAATACTTGGCACCATACAGTGGTTTCCTTTCTGAAAGAACATCTCCCAGTGATTTAATCTTCTGATGAATGCTCACACATGAATGATCACGTCTGCTCCATGTAATATGTCATAATTTCTGCTTCCAGTAGCCTGATCTGCACCCTGAACAAACTCTGTCCAAGAGGTAAGAGTGGAAGAATTCAGCCCACCATCCAAGTGCTAGGATACCGCCTCTTTCTGCAGCAGCCTGCCGCTTCACACATTCCAGCCTCAGTCGCAAAGAAGCAGAGGTTATTCGTACAGAAGCTGTGTTCATTGTACAATCACAGTCCAGCACAACCCATGCTCTTCACAGAGTGAAGGTGTAATTATATGAAAAGGAGGAGGAAGCACTGAATCCTGTAATTACAGCTCTCCCATACTGTAAGCAGAAAATGCTCATGTGTCAGGGTATCAACTCTGCAGTACTCTGTATAGAGGTACATATCTGAGGATAATACATTTTTCTTATGAGCATACAAGGATTATACCAAATATCTAATTGTATATTTGGGTGAGCATTTAACTTTAGATGGTAATCAGATGAAGCTGAATTGGAATTTTATGGCTTCATATAGCAGAATTTTGTAAAGATTATCCAATACAATAATTCTTCTGTCTCTTGATGTAACAAACCAAAATGTTAGACATTGTCTTCCTGTTAAACTTTCTTAATACCTGCTATTGTCATCAGAAACATAATAGAAGGACCTTAGTGTGCATACATTATTTTCTTTTGATTAAACAGGTGCACTGGAATTTAAATGATTTAAAATCATAATTAAATGTCCTATTTTTTCATTGCTTTTTTTTTACGTTTTGGCAATTAAATTCTGAAAGGAGACTTTTTTCCCTCTTTCTTTCTAGAAAGCTAGCTTTCTAAACAATGAGAATAGACAGACTTATTCATTTTGGAAAGCTGGAAGATCTTACCCAGAGAGATATAGTTGTATTGTTCATAAAAGGAATGACTCTTCCACATTATCCATAGTTTTAGTTTAGTCCTTCACAATATTTTTGACTTGCTTAAAGTTGCTTATAATTTATAGCCTTCTAGATCAAATAAAAATGAAGGTTCTAAAACACTGAGGTGAAAGACAACAGATTAATACTCACATTATAAAGAAAGGTTTTTTATTACAACAAAGGGGGGAAAAATTGGTATAGTATGGCTAAATGCTTTTTTGGTAAGAAGTTGCTACAGTAGAATTGGATATATTTAAAATAATTTAATATGAAAACAAGCCAATATCCTGTGTGTTCAGAAATTACTGCAGAACACAGAAATTCTAAATGATGTTATAGGATGTCTACTTTCTGTAGTTAGATGCTCCACATCATTTTCTCACAGGCTCAAAATCAAGCCTTTTAGAAACATCTGGAAGGTAACACCAAAAAAATCAAGAGAAAGTATTATTCACCTATAAAGGACAGGCCAACATGGCAGCAGTCTAATCACAAACGATGGGAGCACTCTCATATTTTACAGTGAGATAACACACATTGGTTCTGGAGTGAGCAACTAATGCTCAGATACTGTGTTCATAAGTATGCAGAGTTTAAACACTTGAACAGTCTCTGGCTGGCTTTGTAGTACTCTGACTCATACTACAAAAAGATAAGAAGTTAAAAATTAAATAGCCACTATTGAAGAGGTACATATGACAGTCTTACTGCAATTGTTTTAGTTAATGATAAATGCTTTACATTTCATCACAAAAATCATTATCCACCTCCACCAAGGAATAATTTTGGCTTTAAGCTTTAGAGGAAGGCCATCATTTAAGCCTCTTTAACAGCAAATGCTACTATTTCTGTGTGTCTGACTATACATGCCACAAGTTTCACTCACCTGCCTTTGGGTATAATTCACTAGTACCTTTTTCTAAAGCACACTAGTTAGGGGAAAAAATGAAAGAGAAGATTAAACTGGAAAAAAACCTGAGTTGTTTGTTCCAGCAACAAAAGAAAATATCAGTGGGTTCTGAAGAACTGGCATGACAATTATAATAAGGATAAATACTCAGGAGAACTTTTGTTCCCATAACTGGACTTCAACAACATATTACAGGCTAGTAGTGTGTATAAACAATATCATATGATGAATTTATGTCAGTAAAACTCATTGGAAAGGAAGTACAGCAGGTTATATAGGCATGCAATAATGACCTTGAGAATGGCATTTACAGAGACACCAAAAATCATCAAGTCACTGTATGTCTTTTGTTAAAAATTTCAAGCTGTGAAAGATGCAAGCATGTGTTTATGCAACAAAAACCTAAATTGTAAGTACTTAAAAAAAAAAATTCCAAGGATTTCTTCTTGAGTATTCAGGTGATTTTCAAATAAATAAGAGTCCTTGAAAAACAGTACACAATCTTAGGCTATTCAGCATATCTATATTTTCCTAAGTATGATTTTTAAAATAGACTGTTAAATTATCTTTTTCCATTTAATGAAATTTAATGGTGCATGAATGGCAAATCCCTTACACTCAAACCTGAAGACAACCATGTTGCTTATGTATACATCTCTATACATGTAATACAAACATATGTTTGAAATAATAGCATAAAACATTTACTTGTAAAAGATACCTTGGGTTTAAGCAAGATGAATCTTTTTATGATTTGAAAAGGCTCAGATATTAAGACAAGACTTAATCACAAGTCTTTTTTAAAGGATATAGCTACCTTCTTTAATTATTACACTGAGGATTTTGTAATTCAACAATATAGTCCTACTAATAATTCTGTCTAGAAGAAATTTGCATGTTTGAAATTGGAGACATTTTAAAATACCACAGTTAAATCCCGACTGTAAGAGAAAGTTCTTTTTTAGATTTATTTCAGCTTCTAGCAGGTGGCCTTATTTTTTCAATAGTCACTAACTCCATGTATCTCATTTGAAGCAGCTATGTCCAACCTATAATTATTTTCTTCTAAGTAGAGTAATTCATGGTTAATTATTCAAAATGATTCTTCTTCAAAATCAAAGCCACTTCTTGCCATGGCACTTTTAAAGTGCATATTATAAATAAAATATTCCTCAATGCAAATTTTTGCAATAAGAGAGTGTCTATTTTGCCTTCTTAAAATAGCATTAAAATCTTTGTATAGAAGTACGTACTCTGAGAATACCAAAATCATAGACAAAATTATTTGCTGCTGCATAGGTACACATATTCCACGCACATGTGGTCCTGCACAGGACCCGTGTCTTTGGCTAGAGGGTTTTTCTGTGCATAAGATGGCTCCAATAGTGAAAAAGAATATCCTGAGACCTCAAAAGCACTGCAAGAACCCTGGCCTTCCTACAGTCTTATGTAAGATTTGGTCAAATCTCATTCTACTATAGCTTTGCTTATTCATAGTTGTTATAAACTTAATTTGATGTAATACAGCCACCTTACATGACTCAGGCTCTAGAGACATGTCACTGAAGCCCTGAAATACATAAAGGGAGCTTATAAGAATGATGGAGAGAGACTTTTTATCAAGGCCTGTAGTGAAAGGACAAGGGGTAATAGCTTCAAACTGAAAGAGGATAGGTTTAGATTAGATAATAGGGAGAAATTCTTTAATGTGATGGTGGTGAGGCACTGGAACATGATGCCTGGAGAACTTGTGGATGCCCCATCCTTAGAAGTGTTCAAGGCCAGGTTGGATGGGGCCTTGAACAAATATCAAAATAGAAGGTGTCCCTGCCTATGGCAGGGGGCTGGAACTAGATGGCCTTTAAGGTCCCTTCTAACATAGACTGTTCTACGATCCTCTGTTTGCATTTTGAAGTGCTACTGGGAAGTCCGAATAGTTATTCGCTGTCTCTGTAAGGATTCTCTTTCAAAGATCTTTAAGAATGAATTGGTGAATGCACTGAAATTATTCCTTCATTTGGCAGTTCCAGTTGGTAAGTGCTGCTTTTCCTCTTTGGTAGAGGTACGATATGAATACTCCTGTTTTTAATGGCTAAGTCCACCAGATAAATTTGATTAAAACTAGTCAAGAGTTTCAGGAGTTCTGTCCTGCAGGTTTTAGTAATTAAGTGATTGTCTGAATTTTACTGTACCCCAGTGCATAGCCATCTCTAAATTTAGAAGGATTTCAGCATTTATATGAAGAGCTAAAATTAAGCACTGATTTAGTAACCTTGCTTTGAAAACCAATTGCATGCTACATTCCTGCAAATTACTTTTGGACTGTGTATTGCAAAGCAGTGTAATCTGCATGACCAGAGATTTGACGTCATTGGTTTGAGTGAAACATGGTGGGATCAATCCTGTGTCTGGAGTGCCCTGTTGGATGGTTCCAGGCTCTTCAGGAGGGATAGGCAGGACAGAAGAGGCGGAGGGGTGGCACTGTATGTAATGGAAGGGTTAGAATGTATGGAACTCACAGTTTGCAATGGCACAGCTGAGAGCCTCTGGGTAAGAATCAAGGGGCAAGCAAATAATGTGGATGTCATCATGGGTGTCTACTAAAAACCTCCTGGCCAGGATAATGATGCTGAACCAAGGAGCACTTCCAAGTCAACTGCCCTTGTCCCTATGGGGGACTTCAGCTTGACAGAAATTAACTGGGAGCATTGAGAGCGTGTTCAACCCAGGCCAAGAGACCCCTAAGAAATCTGGATGACAACTTTATGGAACAGGTCCTAAGGGAGCTGACTCAGAAAGATGCCCTCCTTGATCTACTGTTCGTCTAAAGAGAGAATCTTATAAGCAATGTGGAGATTGGCAGCTGTCTTGGCCACAGTGACCATGAGGTGACTGAGTTTAAAATCTCTGTTGAGAGGAGGAAAAGTGCCAGCAAAACCTCAACTCTGGACGTGAGGAAAGCAGACATCAGGCTAAAGTGAGTAAAGTGCCCTGGGAAAATATTTTTTCAGGTGTTGGGGTCCACCAGTGCATTTTATAAACAGCACCTTCTAAGGGCAAAGGAGCAGCAAATTCAAAATATCAAAAGTCAAGCAAGTGAGGCAGAAGGCTGGCTTGGCTGAACAGGAATTTTCTTTTGGAAATAAGGAAGGCAAAAAAGGAAGGTGTATGACCAGTGGAACCAAGGTCAAGTGACATGGGAAGAATACAGTGATGCTGCTGCCACTATTGGGAGAACATTCCTGCGGCCAAAGCTCAAATGGTGTTGAAGCTGGCCAGAATGGGGAGGGACAATAAAAAGAGATTTTTCAAATGTATTAGTGGCAATAGGCAGTGTAAAAATAACATCTGCCATTACATTATGAGGATGGTCACCTCACAAACAGGAACATGGCCAAAGCAAGAGGTGTTTAACGCATTTTTTTGTCTCTGTCTTCAATACGGATGATGGACCAAGGGGATCTCAGTGCCCTGAGCTGGAGGACCATGACTGTGAGAATGAGCAACTCCCATTTGACCCTGAAATTGTGTGGGATCTGCTGCTCCAGCTGGATCCCTACAAATCTATGTGGCCTGATGAGATTCATCCAAGAGCACTCGAAGACCTGGCTGATGTCATTGCAAAACCTCTCCTGATGATTTTTGAGAGGTCTTGGGAATCTGGAGAGGTCTCAGCTGACTTGAAGCTGGTGAACGTTGTTCTGATTTTCAAGAAGGGCAACAAGGAGAACCCTGGATACTAAAAGCCTATCAGTCTCACTTTAGAGCCTGGTAAAGTTATGGAGAAGATTATTCTGGGAGTTATTGAAAAACACCTGAAGGACAGCACAGTCACTGGTCACAGCCAGCACAGCTAGCTTTCAATACTGTCTCTCATAGTATCCTTCTGGACAAGATGTCCAGCACACAGCTGGATAAACACATTGTGGGATGGGTGAGCAACTGGCTCATGGGTTGGGCACAAAGGATTATAGTGAATGGTGTGACATCAGACTGGTGTCCTGTTACTAGTGGGGTTCCACAGGGCTACATTTTTTTTATGGCTGCACAATAAAACAGAATGATATGGCAGTTCTACACATTTTCACGAAAAACAGTCAATCTCTTGTCACAGAATTCTAGTAAATGTGTGCTGGTATTTTTTTTAAAYGTGTATCTGAGTTATCTAGCATATAAAAATATTGCTAAGTCCTATAAGAATCTACTGTAGAACAGAATTCACCGTTTTCAGTGAATTCCAACATCTTTTTTGTTGGAGCAAACAGAAATTTTTGCCTTTTTGTGGCAAAAATACAGTTAATTTCATTTGGAGACACCAAATGCACACACTCTAGCACACCTGTTTTAAACTTCAACTTGACCCAAGAAGTTATTTCTTGGCCCATTCCAGAACCCACCCAAAAATAGTAACAGCAAAACATACAGAAATCTGCCTTCAGAAATTACCATGGTAGTATCAGTATAATGTTTTCCTCACAATTATGAAGCACAGATAAAAACCAGGACTTGTAAGTCCCATATCCTATCTTGGAAGTACTTCTTCGTAATGATGCACACACCAAATGATGCATGGACCTGCCTTCAAATCTGACCCCGAATCCACAGAAAAATCTAGTACACTTTTAACAGCTTTGTAAAGTAGCAGTATGGTACCAAAATAAGAGGATTTACTACTTCTCTTTCTGAGAGTTGCAGAGCCTCATAGTTTTCCTCCAGCCCCTCAAAGGCTTGTCTTAGGCTTCTTCCAGTGAAAGACTGTCAGTAACATAACTTTTCCACAAAGATCACCTCATAAAAGCAGCATATTTTAAAGCTGTTTGACTTTTTGTTACTAGAAATCCACTGCGACAAGGAAAGAAAATCACTTTGTAGAGTTTGTTTGCTATTAGTCATGGCCATTCCTTATCAAGGTAGCATCTGAAGCCCTTCCACTGCTATGCTGTACATGTCATTGCCTCACATTTAGCCTCCCTGAGTAACACCTATTGCCCCACCCAGCTTGCTGATTGGACCCCTTCAGGAGCTCTAGACTGGACCAGCCTCTAGAATTGTCTATGATACTTATCAGAGTCACATACTTGTTATGATGCAATTATTGAGAGATGCCTCTGCCCAAGTTAAGGTGCAAAGAAGACCATATGCCAAAGTCAATAGTACGGATTTTATTTAACAGTAAATGTGAGCGAGAGAGATAGAAAGTAATAGGAGAAGGGGTGTTGCGGGGGAGGAGGAGGAGAGAGAGGGGGAGATCAAGCAGAAGTCAGCCACTACTCCACGGATCCAGTAGTGTCCCCTTGGTCCTTCCTCATCTCGGGCTTCTGGTGGTGGGGGTCCCTGGAGTCATTCTTCTGGGGGTACCACCTTACGAAGTCCTGAGTATCCACAGGGTGTTCTCATAACTTGTGCTGATACATGTACAAGCAGTTGCTTCCTTTCCCACAGTTTACCACAGTGGGAATTTTTGCCCAGATGCATTAACTGGGATGTGTTAACCACATCTCACCTCTGCTAGGCCTGAAATTAGCACCTTCCTGTTGCAAATTCATGTCTTCTGTAGTTATCAAACGTTCCTGCTGTCGTAGGAACAATCTTATGGCAAACTCCTTCTGTGGCGTTTGACAATGTTTGAGGCAAATGTGATCTTCAAGTCTCTTACATACTAGGATAATAAAATGAAGTAAATTACCTCTGTTACTGATGAATCAAAATAAAGAGGCAATGCCAGACATTTCCAAGGACAAGGCACCAAGGCCAAAACTCCCAGAACTTTTGCTGTCAGATCTTATTAGACCCTGTTTGGAAAGAAAGCTCTGCAACCAAGCACCTGGCCATGTTCAGTACTGCTGGAGACTAGCAATCATTTTGACTAGTGGACTAACAATATATTGTTATAATAACAATATACTCAGGTATACAAGAGCTGGTTATTTTCTGGTACCCATCATGGCATCAGGCTGAAGTAGTATTTCTCTTTAACAAGGCCTCCTTTGCCCTTTACTCCCACTGGTCCACCCAAAATTCTGTCCTAACCAATCTTTCTGCAGTACTGAAATCTTCTCATCCTACTGTAGCACAGAGATCTTTTGCTTTACACTGGCCTCTGATAAAGTTTTTTACCTTATCAGAAGGGTTTCTTTCAAAATCACATTCAACTCCCAATGCAGAAAGAGGAAAATCCCTTGAAAATCCCTAAGAAACATAAACCAGAAAAAAATCTATGTATTGGTTCCTTTCTACGCCCTGAAGAAGCTGCCAGGAACTAAAAAAATGACCAAACTGATAAAGACAATACATTTAATTTCCAGAACAAAGCAATCTAGACTCAAGGAGAGAAAAGCCTATAGAGGAGCTCTTATATCTTTTACATGGAGAAACTGTGTATTTAACAGCATATGGTGTACTATAATGTCTCTCATTGTTTAGATATGAAGTCCATCAATGATAATGAAAAATCCCCTTATTTTTCTGCAGCTTATTCAGTTTTCTGTTTTGTTTTGTGTTTGAATTGTTATCTTGCCTCTTTGTCTGCTGGCACTGACATGAATTGTACCAACACAACAGCAGCAGAAGCACAGACTGGGAAGGAGCAGACCCCCAGTGGTGGTCTCCTTAGTAAATGAAATGTCAGTAGAATCATATGTTCCAGCCCACAATGAGCTGTTTTATATTATCAGTATTATCCACAATAAATAAGCCTTGTTAAGAGTGCTTTCAGCTCTGTTTTCTGCTGCTAATTGTCAAGAGCACTGGTGTAAAGGTTTGGTAGTCCCTGGTGTTCAGGAAGACCACACAGAAGATTTCTCAGCCTTTTTTTGCAATCAGATAATCATTACTTCTCACACTCTCTTTCATATCCACAGGTAGAAATGCTATTCCTTATTTTCAGCTACCTGAAAATATCTTTCCAAAGATGTTTTTAAGACTTAGACTAGTAATTTGAAAAAAGACAAATGCATACTGATGAAATTGAATCATAGAATCACTAAGGTTGGAAAAAAATCTCTAAAATCACCAAGTCCAACCATTAACCCAGGTCCACCATGTTCACCACTAAACCATGTCCCCAAGTCCCACATCCATATCCCTTCTGAACACTTTCATGGATGGTGTTGCCACTGTTTCCCCACGCAGCATGTTCCCTTGCTGCTATTCCATATTAGAGAGCTTGGTAAATGAGTTTAGCAGTGAAATGGAAAAATCATGGCAAAAGGTTTTGGTTGCAAATGAAGAAAAAGCACAGATACTTGAAAGGGAGTGGGGACAGGACTGTCCCTTGCAGAATATAAGAAGCCATATTCCATGTTTAGAGACTGTAGAGTACACGAGCAATATTTTAAAGGGAGATGGAGCTTAAACCTGACCTCCAACAGTTTAAATATAAAACAAGGGAGAGATTCATGTGTGAGTCGACACATATAGGTAACCAGGGTGACCAGCAAACCACAGCCAAAACGCAAAGAGTAGATTTACTTCACTACCTTGCTGACAATGCTGGGCAGCAGAGGCACATGGGGACACAGGCTCTGTTAGGCTTAGTTCATCCTAGTGAGCAGCAGAGAGGCCTGCTGCCTGACCCAGTATATCAAAGGGCTTCACGCATGCGCAGTTATCACAAGGCTGTGCTTTTATCACCTCTGAGCTTTTGATCTCTCTCTCTCTCCCAGCAGGAGGCTCAAGCACGTCTATGAAAGTGTGTTATCTCTACATGGGAATTCTTCTCAAAAAAGTCAGAGAAGGAACAACACTTGGCATAATAAACGGAGATTTCCCCCCCTGGTGTTCTTAGCATTCCCAGCTGCAAGGTCACTTGAGCAAATTTACTATCCTCCTTGTCACTGTTCTGCTTTTAACCCCATCCTCCCAACAATTAACATAATAGATTATGACACAAGCAGATATATCACAAAACATATGTTTTATAAGTATACTCAACATTTGCTAGGACCTCCTTTCATAATAATTTAACATTATTTTGCTGTATATAAAATTTCAGTCCTGCTCAAATGACCACCATGTCATATTTGCTCCAACAATCCTGGATGGCATGTCCAAATTTTACGAGCAACCACAGAAAACATCATTGCTAGATTCATATTTAAATCTACCAAATCAATTAGCTATTAGCTGCTAGCAGTCAGGGTAGAAAAGGGCTTAAACTAGAAAAGTTGACAAATAAGGAAATCCCACACTGACTCCACAACACAGCAGATCCTGGAAAATCCCTTCACATACTTTAGCAAAACGGTCTTTATCTATCTTGTATTCCATTGTCTTGGGTAATCCCACTAGTCCTGAATTATTGCTTGTCCTTGCTTAGCTGAACGAATCCAGAAGCTGTGGTTCATCAAGTAAATTTACTTCCCATTTCTTCCCCCTCTCATTTAGCCACAAAGGTGAAGGAAACATGGAGCCAAACCCATCTGCCTGTCTGCCATCCTAAGGCACATCCATGACTTCTGCCTGCATTCGAGACCAGTAACACCTCCCAGAACATCTGTAGGGTTTGGTAAGTATCTTGCACCGCATCATAGGAAAAATCACTGGCAATACACGTAAGGAATGTTGCAGCATGAACTATCTGCTCAGAATACTAAATGGTTAATAATGCAAGTGCTCACCTGAGGATCCAATGATTAATTGATCCAATGGTCAGTTTTGTTTATACAATAAAGTGGAATGTAAACAGTTCTCTTTGAAATGCTGCATTTAAAGCAAAAAAAAAAATCCCAACTGATGAGTGATAACATGAGCTCAGTTCCATATGGGTGGACGACTGGCAATCTCTTAATCTATTTGAGACTTTGTCCAGTCATAATCCTAAGAGAAAGCTTTACTTGGTTTTGAAAGACAAATAAGAATCAATAAAATCTGAGTACCATATTTTCACTGTCTGTGTTCCTAAATTGATGGACTATGACTTTTAGTAATATCTGAAATCCTCGTATTACTGCATTGCAATATCTACAGCAGTAAAGTTAGATTGTATGTACCCACTCTGGAAGAAACACAAATCTGAGTCAAAACCAAGATACCCTTCTTTTTTTTCACAGCAACTGGTAATGCTCTGCTGTGGTTATTGGAAGTAGAGAGGCTCTACAGTCTCCATTCATCAGGGTTTTCAAGAACAGACTGGATAAAGCCCTGGTCTGGCCCCATGTTAACCTCCAAAGCTTCCTTCCAACCTGAATTATCTCACGAGTCTGTGAGTTCTCCAAGTGCTTCATCTATTATTGTTGGATTATACTAAACATATAGTTTGGTATTTGGCATTACTTATTTTTTCACTTGCCACAAGTCTATATTTAACTCATTCTTGCCTTATTAGGTACTGTGCCAAACAGAAGGCATATCTTTCTATGTTAGCAACATTCCTTCTCAAGTACTTACAATGCACTTTAAATTTCTTTTATGCTAATTAGCCCACATATTCCAGATTCCAGTTCCAGGTGGCGGGTGTGAGAGATAATGGAATCACCAGCATTTATGAAAGGTTAAAACTGTTTTCTCAGAGAGTTTGCCTCGTTCCTTTTAAAACAAAGTTACTGCACAACTAAAAATTGTTATAATTTTATAAGATATATAAATAGGGAATAAATAATATACTTTCCCATTTGAACTTTAGGCTAGCAATAAATTATCAAAGAAGGTTATCTTCATTGGAGTGTTGTGTCCAAAAACTTCTTGCTTTTTCATGATCCATGTTCAACTATTGCTTACCGGAACAGATTATTGCCAAAATAGGTAATTCTACACATTCTGCCTATTCTGCTGAATTTACATGCTAGGCACCTTTTAAATTTTTCAACTAAAATAGATAGCCAGTAAATCTACACCCTTAGTTTCTCTCTTAAAAATAATGTGTATCCCTGAGGTGGTATCTACTGTAATTTTAATTTTATATTTAAACAAAATTAGAGCATTAACAGGCTGTATTATGAGTGCCATTATAGCTGTTTCATCAATACTACAATAAGGTTCTCAAGTTTGTAAAGGTATGCTATTTTAACATGCATTTTGACTATTATGACCAGAAAGACTCTTAGTATTTCAGCTCTAATTCTGAATCATGCAAAAGTTTGGAAAGTTACTGTATTTTCTGTTTCTTACTGCAAATCACTGTGTTTAAATTAATTTTACAATTTGTGGCATTTTGTTTTAGAGAAAGAAAACAAAGGAGGCAAACACATCCCCTCCCTTTTTCCAAAAGAAATGTAACAATATAGACAACTGTTACAATTTCTATGACTTTTTAATCAACAGAATTAGTGTACCTATTTCTTAAGAATATCTCTTAAATTGTTCTTTGTATTTACCACTACTTAATTACTTCACTTTGCTAAAAATAAAGGTCATAAAAACCATCTTGATTTCATGACTAACCTGCAAGTTGTAAAACCTGTAAGTATGTTCCATTTAATGCATTTAATAGATGTAAAAGCTCACAAGCGATGATATGAAGGATAATTTACGCTTGCAATGCATTTTTGTCCAATTAATAGATTGCCTGTGTGTTGCGTACTTTGCATGACAAAAGAGCAGAATATTAAACTGCCATTTATGAATGCATGAAATTGCACTTTGCAAATTAGAAGTGCCGAAACAGAAATTTTTCACCCTGTTTAGGAAATAAACAGTCCTTAACCAATTAAATTGCATTGTAATAATTCTATGATTTATTGCAAGTTGTTTAACTTTCAAAACTTGGCTAACCCATATTAAGGTCACAATCCATCATGTCTTGCTTGGAAAGTCAGCAAATAATGGCTGTTGTAGTAGCTGCTTTTGATGATAGTATGAAAGAAGTATTAGCACTTGTCAACAAAACTGCTTACAACTTAACATTAGCATGCATGGGCTGCTGTACCTATTTATTATTCTGGCAGCTTCACACATATTGTTACAAGCTTATAAAACATTTTGTCGGGTGGAAACCGAATGTACACTGTTTAGTTTTCTGATAGACTGGCAGCATAAATGTCTGGGCTGACTTAGTTTAGGTTAAGTGTAAATAGAGACACAAATTCTTCAGCCTGTTCTCTTATTGATACTGAAAAGTACTGAATTATTCAGCATCCAGCTCTTCTGTTTGTGTCTATCACAGTTATCAATTACCCATCAGTCTTCTTGTCAAAACAGAATGGATTAATCTGGCTGAAAACAAGACAAATAAGTGGATACAATAACAGAGGTGCAGGGTTGCCAAACTGTCAAAGGGAAATCCAGGCAGTGACAATTGCCGTCAAAAGTCAGATATCTGGCTTAAGTGAGCAAGTGATTTCCCTTTACAACCAAAGAATGCACTTAGCTTACTCTAAGTAAATTAATCTGCCTACTTTGCCTACTAATGTATTATCAACAG
Source organism: Amblyornis subalaris (assembly GCA_018881555.1). NCBI lineage: Eukaryota > Metazoa > Chordata > Aves > Passeriformes > Ptilonorhynchidae > Amblyornis > Amblyornis subalaris. The sequence goes on from JACAXG010000072.1 coordinate 2,432,651, forward strand.
TGATAGTTACAGTGATTTTGTACTTACTGCTCAGACGCCTTTATAGCCCAATGCTTTGTGTGTAAGTTGATACTTCAGTATGAATATACACAAAATGTTATTTTTTAAATTAAAACAGAATTACGTGAATACATGAACTTCTGAGTGTGGTTACTTGTCTTAGTTTGATCCATTGTACATGTCAGTTGCTAAGAGGTCAAGTAAATCTTTGAACTCAGGCCTATGGAATACACTCAACTTCTATTAATTCTAGCCTTCCATTTTCCTCCCAAGCTTTAAACTTTGAAATGTTACTTGGCAAACTCTTTACATCCATCTATTACTCTTGAAAAAGCATGGAGATGCATGTGATTTCATTTGTATTTTTAAGATAAAACATTAGTAATACAGCACCCAATTTGAAGCAAAGGTTTGGCACTCACTGAGTCATGTTTGGGATTCCTATCAGAGGTTTCCGGTTTGTTTGACTTTTCCATCTCCTCCTCCCCCTGCAGTAATACTATCAGAAAAGACTCCTCTAAACTATTTTAGCTAATCATTACTCATGCCTGAAGCCTTGCAATCATGGCAGCAGACATCAAGGGCTTTATGTAAGCCAAACTTTTCTACTGCATACTGCATTAAAAGCTTTTGTATTTAGCATATTTTACACTTATTTTAGAAACTTATCTGCTACCCCATTTTAATTCTTACATAGACATGTATCTTAAGTATTACATTCTGGACTTTCAAATGCATGTTAAAAGTTGCCAATATTTCCCACTATGAACAAAATAATACCAAGAAAGCAGATTAATCACAAAATCTTGGAGCAAAACTTGCACTGTCCATTAAACAGTTCGATGGACCAAAAGATTTATATCCACACATTTCTACATCAATTATTGTAATTCCTTAAAAGTCAAACTATGGTCAAGAGTATCGTAAGGGTAATAAATTTGCAAAAACAAAACCAAAATCCCCAAACTAACAAAACAAAAGTCAAACAAAACCACACACGATACAAACAAACAAATAAAAAACAACCCCCCCCATAAATCAGCAGGGATATTTTGCAATAATTTCCCCAATGCGCTTGACTCACTGCTGATCTCTCTGAATATTCACTAAAAATACAATGAAAACCATTATGTCACATAATTTCAGTAAAGGAGTGACATTTACCTGTTATATGTTAATTTTCCAATTTTTTTTCATTTCTATTAAGCCTGAGCAGTGAACGGCTGGCTCTATTAACCACTTGATATTAAGCATTAGGATTTACTGACATTTAACAGTCAAGAAAAGATTGCACTGGATCTGCTAGTTATAAAAGTTATTCAGACTATACAATTCAGCATTGCTAGACATCTGCTCAGTTATTTTAATAACTTTAAGATTGTATTGTTAGAATTAATAAAAAAAATATATATTCTAATATTCCTCATTCTTCTTTTGGAGATATGCTCATTGTGATCTTCGAAAGTTTTTGTGAAATTAGTGTCAGGTCCATGTCTGATTTAACTCTCTTGATCAGTTCTAAGTGAAACAGCATAAAGAGATCTCAGGATATTTTTCAGAAAAACCTTTCCAGTTCCAACAAGGAAACAATATAAACTTACCTGTTACTTAATTCTTGACAAAACTGTTCTGTTCTCTAGCAAATTAAGAAATAATTTTTTCCCTGTAACTGGTGAGAACAACAACTATTATTATAAAAGATACAAAATAATTTAAACAGAAGAAATTGGTTGCTTCATGTCAAAGGTTTTAAAAACTAGCTATAGAAATCAAACATTACAATGAAAAGAAAATTGCAGCAGAAACACTTCTCCACTTCGAATGTCAGAGAATAATTTTCATTTTAATGTAAGTTTTTTTGTCTTGATTTTAAGATCCAGCTTATTTATTTGTTTGCTCCAAAAGTTATTAATTATGGCTAACAGATCTATCCGAATAGATTTGAAAAGTTTCTAATTTTCTGAATTAATGTCCACTGGATTTCCAGCAAAAAGAACACACAAGTTTCATTAACATCTGTCATATGAGAAAATAAGAAGAATAATGCTAACATTATCAATCTATTGAAACCCCAGCCCAGATGTAACACTGAACTACCTGACATCGATCCTATAACTTCTAAAGATTGTTTCTTATGGTAAACATCTTTCACTTTTAATCTCACTGTGGTTTTCCCCACTGAGAGGCACATTTCTGATGACTAAAAGGATTCACTTTTATTTCTAATAGCTAACCATATGAAGATTGCTGCTCATGAGGCACTACATAGATGTATGAAGCAACAAAATGGCGGCACCTGTTTAGCTTTAATTCTGCAATTTAGAAAAAATAATTAAACTAAAAGTAAGGGCTGAATGTAGATCTATCACTATTGTGCTTCTGCTATAGAAGTAGAAAATGCAGAATTGAGAGGTCCCTTCAGTGGCAGGGACTTTTGGATGACAAGGCTGCTGGAGTTTCCTTTGAGACAGTCAATATACTTGGCCTCAGCATCCAAGATGTGGATGGAGAGACCTGCCCAACTCTCACTACCAGCATGAAAACTGAAAATATACAAGAAGTAAATATGTATCAGAGTGGTTGGTGGTAGATTAACATTCAATAAAGCACATCTGACTTGATGGTTTCTTGTATTGATTGTCAAAACGTAAGGTAAACTAAAGCACACTTCATACTAGCTACAAAATTAAAATCTAGTATGCATGTTATCAAGCAGCATTTGAGGTAATCGAGCTTTTTATATAGAATTGCAAAATCATATTTTGATAGTTTTAGTAAGATTATGCAAAAATAAAAAAGAGCATTTGTGAAATTTATCATGAGATTTCCAAAGAATTTTCTGAGACTGAAAGACAAAACAGTACAGGAAACTGAGGTACTCCCAAGCCTACCCACAGAACTATAAAGACTAGGATGCTGCTAAAGAATATTTTCAGAATGCTTAGTAACTTTTATTATCCCATTTTCTAAAACTAAGCAAAATGCAATTGTGGCAAATTGTATTATCTTTTCATGGTTTGAAGTTTTATTTAAGAGCTAGCCTCTCCAAAGAATTGAATTAATTTGGTATAAAGTAGTGGTGCTAATGTTAAAAAAATTTCTGAAATGCTGACAGTTCCCAAACTGAAAGATGTTAAATGTACAGACATTATACTATTGCTTGATATTATTACTGTTTTTATTACAAATGTAGCAGGTTAAAAAAATATTGGATTTACTAAACTGTCCATCATACCCAGTCCTGTTACTCACCTGCTTGTTTCAATATGGTAGAATCTGTCTTGTTTAAAGCATTATGCCAAGCAGAGTTATTATCAACTAGTTGGCATTTGACAACATTTGTAGACACACAAGGCCAGACAACATAATAATTTTCTAATTTTTTTTTTTTAGTATTTTACAGTGTTCTGCTGTGTTACTTCAAGCTAATTGTATGCATTTTCTGAGGGAAAAAAATCAGCAAGTTAAAAAAATGGAAAACAAATTATTGCGAATTGGTGCATTTGAATGGTGCATTATCTAATGCAGTCTGTGCAATTCTGCCGAATCTTCAGACAGGCGATTTCCATTCTGAATCATCCATAAAAAGAGGACAAGGATCAGAACTCCCTCTGTGATCACAGCTTATTCCAATTACCATCCTAAAAATACTCATCTCTCACTCTTCAAAGCTTGTATGGAAAGAAAATCCCAAGGGTGGTCTAAAGAAGCCCTTCCCAGACCTACAGCCTGTTATAAATGATAAAAACAAGACCCTGGCTAAGAAACTGACATTCTTAACTGCAGTAATAATGAGATACATGAACTGAAAATTGCTTTTGAAAAATCAAACTGATCAACTAATCACGGCACTTCTATTGCAAGTCAAGGTATCAAGGTAAGCAAAATTTCTCTTTCAACCCATAACAATATCTACTTAAAGAAAGAAGAAAAAAATTTTCTGCTGGGTATTGGAACTTTAGGATTCTTTTCATCAGGAACCCACATGGTTATTAATAGTGTGGGTTGCATTGAGTCAGAGTCACAAGTGTGTGGAACCACATCTTTGTCAAACTCAATAGGAAGGGCTGTTTTCTCCTATTCATGGTTTTGACTTAATGTTTTATTTTGAGATGTTTTCTTGGCCTAAAGGGGAAACAAATACCAGTCCTTCTAATGAGCACTAACTTTTTGGGAATGAAGTGTCTGAGATAACGTCATCATTAGAATAACTCACTTTCAGAACATACCTATGCGTATTCAGTCTACTTTTGCTAACATTCCAAATTTTTCTCAAAATGTCACACAAAGCTGCTTAGGAAAATATCATTGGAATGAACAGCAATTAAAAAACTACAATCATTGGTCAAAATGAAAAACACTGATAAAATTAACCATAATTAATGAGTAGACCTGGCACAGAACTCCATAGTTTCTAGTGAAAAAATATCTTGGTAGAAAATGTTGTTTAAGCAGAAATTAAGTCCTCTACAGGAAATTTTTTTTTTTTCCACTGAAATTCCTTATTTTTAAAGCACGGAACAGAACTAATAACACCCCATCCTATTTCTGTCCATTAAATTAAATTGAAGTGTTCCATCTTACATCAGTTCAGTGATGATGTAAGCTTATTTGAGCTGCTCATACACCTTAGATAGACTGTGTATTTATTGAATGCCTGATATCTCTCATTATTCCTTATGGAGAAGACTTTTATGCTGAATGTGAATCTTTGGGTTAGTGCACAGGAGACTGAAATGCAACATTGCTAAAATGAACCAAATGAAACTTTTCCATTTAATTCAAAACAGAACGCAAGCCATGCAAAGATCAGCTCAGAAATGTTCTGTACTAAACTGTGCTTGAAAATGCTTCAAAACCTTCTGGTTTGGAAAAACAACAGTTTTATTCCTCAGGGTTGATAAAAATTGTCTAAAGAAAGACTTTTGCAGAACAGAAAGACTAAGCAGGCATTTAAACACATAAAAACTCAAAATTTTTTGCCCTATGTGAACTGTACTTTTTTCTCAATAGCTCATAGGCTGATAAAAAACACACTGAATTTAGTAATATTACATTTATGACTATTTATATATTAAAATTTTAAAGTATAATAGAGCTATCTGATTTTATTTACTTTATTTACTTAGCATTGATCAACTCTTTCTTATCTTAAATTTGTTCTTATCAAGGTGAGACTAGCAGACAGCTAAAACCAAATTATTAATAAACTAGGGTAGGATTATTCTGAATTCAAGAGGTATGATGATAGATTACATAGGCATAGGTAAACTAGATTTCAAATAGATAGCCTAAGTATAAATAAAAAACCTCAGTTACATCATTCGGGGCCCAAGCAAAAAAAAAACCAATTGGAGAACCTTAACAAGGACAACACTGATCACAGTCTGCTGCTATGGCTATACTGCTATCAGTGACTACTTAGAGTAGTTTAAAATGGCCTAGAACATGGCTGGTATGCAAAAATATTCTTACTTAGGGAGTAAAAAGATAAGTTAACAAAATTGCATGTATTAAATATATACGATAATTTGCACAAACAGTAAATTCTTTGCAGTTTTGGAGAGGAGAAGAAAACAAAAAACTGCGTTCTGTGGCAGTTACCTTCAGGCTATTTTGTATTGAATAAAAGTATATTTTATACCTGTTAAGAATTTGCTATCTTTCTATTTCCCTTGTGTTCTTTTCTACTCGGAAAACATATGTATGATCTACACATTAGCTGCACACACATTTTCACTGTTTTCAAGTACAATATAAACTTTCTAACCTTGCACCACTCTTTCCGAGCTCTCATCAGCCTGACTCATGATGGGAAGTACCATTCAAAATGAGAGGGCTTCTGTACGATATTTCTGCATTATTCTCTAGCCTATTCTTTTTACATACATAATTTATTTTTGACAGCAACCTCACTTTTAACAGAAATTTCCATTCTTCCTCTAAATTAATATTGCTAATACAGTAAGAATTGAGGGAAGTATATAAAAGCTTCAAATTTTCCTCCTCCTTTACCCTGCAATTCATCTGGCACTGTTCCTACCATTCATTTAACTGAGTCATGGTTCTTCTCCGGACTTGACTAACTCAATCCCTGCCCCCAACTAACCAACACTATATCCTCATGAACAAAACAAGACCAAAGTCCACCTCATCAACATCAGGTTTAAAACTTGTCATCCAAGAGCTGAATAACAGGTTTATTTGAAAGTGTCAGCAAAACTATTTTGTGATCAAAGGTTCTTCCACAATTGGAGATCCATGGCATACGAATCAGCTGTTTATATCTAGTTTAGGTATATTGCATCACCTTGGGGCTACATAACTCATGCATGGGCACAACAGGACTAATCTTGCTCTTGTGGCAGCATCATTGGAACTGAGCCAGGCCCACCATTAATGTAAACCACTATAAAGAATCATTAGAATAGTTGCCCAAATTTCAAGGTACAATTTAGACAACAATCACTTTGGATTATCTCTTTCCCAAGTCTCCTGCTCAACAAGTAGCATGCTGTATTTAATGTAACATAAACATCTGACATCTCATTCTATTGAAACTGAAAACAAGACCTGCTTCTTTATTCCTAAAGGCAGTATATATTTATATCTATATCATCTCTATCTATGTCTATATATATATCATTGACATCTATATTGATATCTATATCTAATCTATATCTATATCTTTAAAAAGCAACAGAATCTAGTGCCAAAACCACTTCATCTGGGTACTGGCACAAGGTATCCTTAAAAACTTAATTTAAAAATAATAAAAAAGCACATCGATGGATATTTCCAGCCATTATTACACTAAGTATAATTCAAGTTATAATCTTCCTCACCAGGCTAGATTAAACAATAATGTAGAATCTGATTCATCTCAGGTATTGCTCTATATGAATTATGAAGTGCAACTGTTAAGAGAAAAAAGGCAAGTTTTATTTGAGAACACACAGTTGTCTTTATACAGTAAGAATCTGCTTAAGTGTACTCTGACACATGATGCACATCAGCTTTGACTAATTAAATAACACAAAACTGAAATAAGCATATAATGGCAGAAAAGGTAAGAGATATGCTTCCTTACTGCTACTACAAAGGTACACGTGTTTAACTGTGAATTAACTTATAGATCATTTCCATACATAAAATCCTTCTCAATTTAAAAAATACCAATTGAAGAAAACAAATATTTTCCCTTCAGTTCTTTTGAACTCTCATATTATGACTGTTTCAATAGTTTATTTATACTAACTGCATGCCCATGAGTTCCCAGGTCCGTTTAATAACTGGAATTAACAAAATAAACATAAACACTAAATGTCTGATGAAATTCAAGATATCAAATATGATACTCTGTGTGAACTAAATGGGAATGTATTTGCAATTTAAAATATAACTCATCATAATGAAAATGTAAAGCAGTAGTTCTGCTTTATTCAGTATGGCAGGTTAGGGATCCCTGTGAAGCTACACTGAAGGAAAGAGTAGATTAATAATTTAATTTGGTTCAGGACTGTGCAAGTGGGGCACTGCAAGCCATTATTCTGTAACCAGCTGTTGACCCTAATATGGTTCAACCAGTTAGACATCTCTATTTAATTGCTGGGTGACCCATCAAAAACTGACTAGGAATTTTTACCATAAACAAAACTCAGTGGCCTAAAACAATCCCAGTTATCCCCTGGTGGAGACGCATAGAGGAACACAAAGGAGCTCAGCAAATGAAAAAATTGCTAGATCATTTTAGGCTGTGTTCTGTGAATGAATTTTTTTTCAACATCCCTTGGTGAAGCAACAGCCCTCTCAGAAAACCCCCCCCAAAGCAAATACCATTCATATGAAGTTATATTTGCTCCTTGTTATCATAACTTATGCCACTTAATTCATTATTCAATGAATTCACTTTCTTATTTATTAGATGCAAGGTAGCCACTCATCCCTAAAGGCCATGTATGTAAAAGACTGCTTGTAATGCTGTCACTTCAAACCTCTTCAGGCTTTTACATCGCTTCAAGAATTAGGAAAAAGAAGCAAACAATTTAGATTTATTCACGCTGATATTAAATCTGCATATGACAAAAGAAATGAAAGAAATGTTACACAGGTAGCTAAAAAATCTACTGATACAGATCAACAGAACATGTTATTCCCTGTATTTGAGAGCTGGCACATTGATTCCTGCAGTATAAAACCACCTAGACTATATCTTATGTTTTTAAAAGATTTGATTTAAAAAATAAAAAAGTATTTGTTACATTCCTCCCTCCCATTGAAAGGTATCTCAGCCTCTTTCCTCACGTGCATTTGATATATTCAGTCCACTATCACTAAGAGAATTATCTGCTCAAGTGCTGAATCCTTGGTAATGAACACATGAAAATCAATGATTAAATGCCACAGATATCAAAGTCCAAAATATTTAAAATATCCTTTCGTTATACAATGGACTGTAAGATATATTGCAGCTGATTTTGGTAACTGAAAAATGTGTGGTCTCCAAGGTTTTTAAATGTGAATTTTGCTAATGACATATTTAAGAGCAGAAAATAAGATCTTCAACTCTTTTCACGCTGCAGTAGCAGTCAACAAGATGTTTCAATTCTACTCTGTAACCTTATGCTGTTAGAATCATTAAAATGCAAATGAATTACTGAATTAAAAAGACTTTCAATACACTCTTAGCACAATTAATATTGTATAAAATTATCTGTGTAATTACACACACCAACATTTATATAAGGCATTGTAAAAAGTCACCAATAAGAAACTGGGTGTAAAACTGACAAGCACTGGAGAACAGGCTTCTGCATATGAAAATATGAGTGGTAGTTTACAGTTAGTACTCTGTACCTACAATTACGCTGTACATTCCACATTTCAGTTACTGAAACATTTAAAAAATAAGTACTTTTCTTAAGACATCGATCTAATGATGCATAATAATGCACCTCTCACAAAAGTTTACAGCAATTATTTTCCTGATATTAACTCTACTTTAAAAATTATAATTAGTGACCTGACATTACATAAACAATTGAAACAAGAAGAAAAATGAAAACAAACAAAAAAATCATTGCAGGTATATACCTCAAGATGTGATTGAATGACTCAAAATAAAATAGCATTTTAATCATGGTAATTCATTGCTAAAGTTGCTACCATAAATACTGCTTTTTAAAAAAACTACTTTATATTTTTCTGAGGGTGTGTTATATGGGTTGTGACTTTAAAAATATATGTATGATTCTTAGTAATCCTGCTCTTATAGTAGCAGTTACACTATGACAATCACAATTCAGGAACTGATTCACCTGAATAATTAACTTTTTATTCCCACAATAGGCAAGTACAAGATGTATTCCTTCCATTGAATTCATAATATGGCAAGTATAGAAATTCATAAAATGTAAAGCAAAACCCAGCTGTTTTCTCTATGTCATGTAACAGTGTCAGTAGCTGGGCTGTATGGGGAACTGTATTCACATTCATCTGATATTCTGGAATAATTCTGAAAACTTAGTAGGGAATAATAATAATAATGAATGAAAACTTTTCTGTTAATATACGGAGAGTCCTAACTTTATCCTTTATTGTGCAATGTTTGCATTTTTGCACATGGGAGATTTTAAAAGTCACACAGTGATTTTTATAGTGCGACCGTATGCTAGATAAAGACATTTAAGCTGTCAGTATAAACTGCTTCTGTTTTCATTTTGCATTTAATTTCAATGCCAGACTCAAGGCATAAATTTTTCATCACCTGCAATGGTATGAATAAAAGATTAAAAAAAGAACTGAGAAGAAATTCTAACACATGCAGTGCATGCAGCACATTGTGCAGACACAGTGTGCATAACTACATGTTTAATTTCCATCACTTTTTCCTATGTCAGGAACACTATTATTTAGTTCATACATCATGCAGCTAATTTCCAGGATTTCAGCTCTGTGGAATTCAAATTTATCTAGCTCTGGATAATAATCCATTCAACACTCTCGAAATCTGAAGATGATACACATATTGGTAAATTCACATAGTACTTTCTTAACATTAAATAGAATATGTCTCTTGCCATCTAGTGTTGGTAAGTTAAGTACTATTAAAATATTTCAACAGCACATATTCTTGCCTTACTTCTTGAACTAGCAAATGAATAATTCTTTTCCTATGCTCAAAGAAGTAAGAATTACTAAAAATTTCTGAGCTAATTTCAATTTCTTGTTAAGACTCACTTCATATTTTAAAATTAAGGATGTTATCAATCCCAAGAGCTGAAGTCATGGTCTCACTCTGATAGAATTTTTCATTTAGCACTTAAGAATGTTTTTAGTAACACTATGCATCTTTGGTTTTACTGTATTAACACTCAGAGGGCCTTGGACGAAATTCTGTTTATCCCTCTCCAGCAACCTCTGCTGAATAAAGAAAAGTGCTGTGAAATACACCTTGTTTCACATTAATGGTAGCCTTTTATTTATCTGAAAGTGTCTGAGATTCGTAGTTTGACTTTTGCCTAGCAGCAAGCTCTCAGGCACACTATACATTCGGTCTGGCCAAAAGTAAAAATACTCTTCACTTTCACACTATTTCTAACAATGTTCGTCTGCATAGTAATCTCTACACACTGAAACTAATTTAAGGTGAAAAAATTACACTGTACAATAATCAATTTTAATATAGCAATGTGTCAAAATGTTTCCTAAAAACTTTGGAAAATAACTTCAAACTGTGGTTTGTACTGCTTTACCATCAAGAAAGACTGAAACATCTGCAAAGGCAATATAGTACTACTCCCCGGCCTTCTCAGTCTGGGATGAGCACTTTTAATTGAAAAGATACACTTAATGGATGGTGGCTGGATTAATTTGGTGGCTGGATTAATTTGGTGGCTGATTTCTGGCTGCCAGAACTGGTAGGAGGGAAATAGAGCATTTTACTAGTTGCTTCTTTTGACTTGTAGCAAAGCTGGTCCAAGTCACCACTATTGAAGAACTTTTAGAAGGACTGTGTATAAGTTGTCATTTCTAATGATTCTATTAAGAGTTCAAGCAGATAAAAAGAGGTAGGATATGAATAATGAACTATTTTCACATCCAATGAAAAGTTGTCCATTTGTAATAGACTGTGGCATAGTGCTGGACCTGTGTGACACCTGCACTCATGAAACTCATTTGCATTCATTCTCTATTCCTCTATACAAATAAAATTACTTTCAACATTTCAAGATGTCCAGGCACAAAAGCAAAATTATATATTTATTTTTAATGGAGCAACACCAGTGGCAGCAATGTACTTACTGGCAATTCGCTTCTCAGTTCCTGGCATCAGCTCTGCACAGTGCTATGTATTTCAGCACAGATCTTTACTTTACTTCACACTGGATGAGAGACCATCTCCTATGAGCATCTGAACTCCCTTTTAATCAAATTCAACAAATTACAGTCTGCAGTGACCTCACCACGCGAGTTAGTAAGCAAAGGCCAAATGTGAAAATTTGGTCACTGGAAATAGCTGTTTGAATTTGGACAGTTCTATATATTTTACCTTTTTCAATTTAATTTGTGACAAGAATAAGATACACAGTTATGTTACAATCTCATTTTTTACCTGTTTTCAAGGTACATGAGTAACTTGGGTATTTGGGCATGGTAACCGTGAGCCTATATACATGCATCCATATATATATATATATATATATAAAACATGGAAATTTAAAATTGCAAACACAGGAGTGTTGTACTTTAAACACATTTAGGAGTGTAGGATTCAAAGAATTAAAGTGAGACTGGAAACAGGAATAAGAAAATATCCTGTAAAGAATATCTAAAACTATTTTTAGTTCTTTACACCACTGTTTTCAATCAATAGTGAAAATTGAAAATTAATTGGCAATCAGAAGGTAACGTTTTTTCCATGCCACATCCTTAGAAAAAACAACTTCAATCTTTTGGACTGTAGGTTCTTTCCTAAATTCACAGAAAATAGTGCAATTCAGAAATGAGACGGAGAACAGAAAGGTATTGTAAAATGTTTAGGAAGAGGGCTGTGAGCAGTCAAATGAAACAGTCCATTAGACCCAAGGCACTTTCTGTTTGTTATAATTTTTTCCACCAACAAGGCATTATTTTTCCCAAAACAAGAAAGTCTGGTGTAATTTTTATAGTTGTATCTATGGATGAAGTCTCTACAGGTAGTGCTGCACAAGACATAAACATACAAGTTTGTCTTATTCTTGTTTGCCTGGGGAGGTTATTTTAATGCTGCTTATACTACATTCAGCTCTGAATTTTCTAAATATGAAACTGGTGAAGTCAGAAATTTTAGTCATCTTCTAAGTGCTGCTATGTAAGGATTCATTTTAGATTTAGATACGACCGATTTATCTGTCTATAACTTTGGAATGATACTGAATTTTGATGTGCAAATAATAGTACATATCATTTAATTACAGCATAAGCACTTAATTATAGAATTGCACAATATAATAAAACTACAGAAAGTGCTTTACTGAATTTGTATTGCATCAGCTGAGTACTCATTTTCAAATAACTGGTGAATGTCTGCTTTAAAGTTTCTAGGCTTATTGGTATGAATTTAGGAGCTAATCTGTGATCTCATTATGAAGTACAGCCACAGGACCTGACGGCTTCTGTAATTTTGAAGTGAATGCTTACAGTGTAGTTGTTTTGTTCACATTTCTTTTTTATTTATTCTTCACACAAGCTCAGGAGACTTCCAAGCTTTGGGTCTAGTACTAATTTCAGCATAACAATTCTGTTTCTAAAGCTCCACCCTATCTCATTCCTAAATTTTACTTAAAATCACTATATAGTGACAGTTTATAATACATTTTAATATATAATTAATTACTAATTTGATAGTATAAATCTACTTTAATCACATTCTAAAGTGCAACATGAAGTGCTAAGAAGTTGATAAAAATCATTTTGCAGTATTCTATTTCTGCTTGCCTACCTACAAATCAAAGATTTTCTTCTTTTCATAATACACTATAATATGGTTACAAGTGCATTGAAATTCATCTTGTTAGAATGGTAGTAATATATCCCACCAGGACTACTGTTCCTAGTAGCAATTTAAAATAATTATTGTGAGACTTGATGCTAGACATCAGGTTTGCAATAGAATTACAATGAGGGAAGTGTATTAGAGACAAAACATTGCTGGAAGAAAACTTCATAATGGTGCAATTTGGAACTAAGCCTCAATTTTACAGTAATAGATTCTCTTTATGATGGCACAAAGGAGTAAATGCACTTAGCAAATTTAAATCTATTATTAATCACACTTCGTCGATTGCAGTGCAGAAAGGAGAAAAGAAATTAGCTTTTTAGTTATATTTCTTATATAAAACAAGTTCCGCAATGAAGAACATTTTACAAAAATCTCCTTGTTATAGCTCAGTAACACAGCAAGTCTTCATAACTGCAGAGAGTTAGAGAGGTTCAAAAACTTTCTAAAATAGTTGCATGTCTTCATTACAGGTTTGAAGTAACTCAAGACGGTGTACCCCACATCACCAAAAGACTTTCACTTCTAGAAACAAAATATCCAACAAGAACGGTGAAGTAAATTTGATATTCACTTTTGCTTTCTCTAATCGCTCTTCCTAAGTGGAGGGAGGTTTGTACTATTCTTGCTTTAATTATGTCACAATTTTTACAAACCAAGGTACACTCATTTAAGTATCTACAGACTGATTCACACTTTAACAGACCACTGGATGTGTTCAGAAAGATATTTCAAAGAAAGTAACAGAAAGTAACTCAACATGGATTTTAGGAAGTTGTCATACAGCACTGGAAAACATTTCTTTTGCCATCACTGTGAAAACCTTCAGTTTTTATAGCCTACATTTTAATTTTACATCTAACATAACACATAAATTTGGTACCTCTTTTCTATTAAAAATGAATCACATTTGTAATGAAAAGTGATATATCAATATATTAGACTGGCAGATGGAGAATTGTTTGTGCTTTGTTGTTTTGGGTTTTTTTTCTATCACTGATCCTTCCAATAAACAGAAATCTGGCAGAGACAATTCAGAAGAAAATAAAACTTCTAACTTCAGCCCAAAGTAATGTGATAAAGATATCTACCAAAGCATCAGCATATGAAAGCCAATAGTCATTGTAAATGCTTGTTTTAAACAACATATTTCAAATTAATTTGACATTTATTTTATGATTACTAAATAAACATTTAAAAATAAAAATGTTTAATAAATTCGTATCTCTTATCTTTGAGAGGTGGATTAAGTTTACATTCACCTACATATTACCTTGACCATTTAAACAGTGTCTAAAATTACTGACAGGCAGAGGATCTTCTAATCTTTAACTACCTTAGTTCCATGCATGCTCCAGCCATCACCAGACAATAAATAACACACCCACACTGCAGCTTGCAGAGTAGAGAATTTCCAAAGCTATTTGTAGATGAGTTAACTTGGATACCAGAAGCACTTTAAGCAGCACAAGTTCTTGTTGGCTAATTTACTCTGCTTCAGCAATGAAAATTAGCCTGTGAGGATCTCCAGACTGTGTAAGTTCCTGGTACCTAAGGTACCCATGTATAATATCCCTACATAATTTTTCTATCTTGCAGTCTGTAGCATAACCACGGCTGGAGGAATACACTCAGTCCATCTATGAGACAAAAATCTAGAAATGGTTCCATGTCAATGGCTTAATGGGAATGAACATGTATTACCCCACCTTTCCCACACAATTTTCTTGGGGATGCTGCATATTTATTGAACCAGATGATCATAGTAAGGTCTGCAGAATATCACATTCTATAACATTACAAACAAAAAGTTCAATTACTGAAACCAGTTTTCTAAAAGAGAGGAGTTGAAGACAAGCAAGCCTATTCTTTTTCTACTTCCTTCTGAAGATGACATCATTTAAAGGAAAAAGCAGACAGGTGGAACTGATCTTTATGCAACACCTAGAAGAGGTGGTGTAGCCTTACGTGCTTCCATAATTACTTGCCAAGTCTCCAAAAGTTCATTCTTACCAAAGTGAAGAAGAACAACTTTCATTTTTCTTAGAAGTAAAACATTAAACTATCAGGAAAATGTGACTTATACACATCCACAGAGTTAAAAGCAATTACACAAACAAAAGGAGAAAAAAAACCCCATAAATTAACACTATCCTTAGATAAATTCATGACTCAAACTGTGAATGTTTTTTTATTGTCCTTATGACATTTCAGAGCACAACTTAGTTTAAAACAAACTACACAGACAACATTTTTGGAGGCTGTTAGAAATTCCAAGGTTTCTCTTCATTGTCCTTTACTTTTTTATGCAAGTGTCCATTGATCATTTTCTTAACAGAAAGAAACATTTCCTATAAATAACTGTTTAGCGTTCCTGGGGAAAAAAACCAACTGAAAATTTCCTGAAACCTCACAAATGGCCAGAACTATACACACTGAAACCTCTTGATGGTGAGATAATATGCATCTGACACAGCTTGTTCAAAGAGACTGTTAGTACTGTATAGGTCAATAAAAAAAACCAATTCCATGTTTCTATTTTAAGGGAATCCAGCAAGAATACTGCTATAATCCTATTCATTTTCTTCACCTGGTCCATACACAGTCATTAGTACAGTTTACAGCACCAGTGATGATAATGCATATGTGTTTATTATGAAGCCATGCCTTTTGACTGCTAAGTAGAATATAAGAATGCCTGCATCTTGCAATAGTCTTTACATCATTATAAAGTCCAGCCCCAAAGCACCTTTAATGCAGGGCTGACCACAGCTGGCACATAACATTTTAAAGTCAGTCTGTAGTCAAGGATTACGCCCATGATGTATGTCATACTGTCTCCATGAAGCATCTCTTTATCAAAAGCATTCAAGAATGGCATTTCCCACAGATTTTCATTTCCTTCTCTGAACTATTCTGCCTAACATCAGAGGTCACCAAACTAAAATACTTATGAAAGAAAAAACAAAAGCCTGTCAGTTTCTCAGTTTATGAATTACAAAATGCTATGCCAAAGAACAAGAAAAACAAAAAATAAAATATATTATAGTAGCAGTTCTCAAGGTTGATGAAAACAATTCTGATAGCATGCAACTTTTAAAGTTCAACAGCATGATATGGAATAATACAGAAGAAAAATGTTCCCAAAGCATACACCTTACAAAATCTATTAAAACAAGAGTATATCCAAGTCTACTGGGGCAATCATATGCTTTTAGGAGTCGGTTCTAAAATTAAATTTTTTGTCTCTTGACCCCATATCATTTTCAAAACCAGCAAATAAAAATTATTTCTAATTATACAATAGCTATGCCAGGATAGGAGTGTTTGCTCTGACTATATGTTCTAGACTAGGCACACAGCCATCCACAACCTGCAAAAGGAAAATGTTTGGGTTAAATCTGATGTCATACTTTATGTAAACTTAGCATTTGTTGGTTTCACTTGAAATCTCCAATGCTGGTTGAACGACAGCACAAATTTCTTTACAATTAAATAATCTAGGGGCAAGTACAAATTATGTGCAGTAAAGAACCCCACCGAGCAATTTCTCCAGCAAAAGTCAGAATTATTAGACTCTATATAACTTAGATAAAGTACTATAATACATGCAGATTATTAATTTCTAATGGGACTAAGAGCAAGACATTTTTCGTCTCACATGATCATAATTTCCAGTTCTTAATGTTTAAGTCCATCTGTGTATTTCCAGAAGCACCATGAAACAAGGTATAAGACAGGACAATGAGACTCTTTCACACTGAATAATGCTTTTAAATTTATATATACATACAGATAGATAGACATACATCAAAGTTGCAAGCATCAACAGGCACTAAAATTAGTTTGGCTTTCAGGTGAACCACAGCTTGCTTGAACAATCTTCATATTTGCAAGCATGCAATAAAGAAAGATGAGAGACTAGTTTTGCCCCTAAATTAACAAGACTGAATAATGGATCCATGGAGAATTACTGGCTACCTATTCAATATTAGCAGACAACTCAATTTCTTATAGCTAAAAAATATGCCGATTGCAAAATAAGTAATCCCAAGCTTTGCAAGCCTGTGATACAGTAATAGTTGTATTTGCAGATTATTTTACTATTCTGGATAGATGAATGAAAAGGCACACAGTAACTCCAACTGGCAATCAGTTTAAAACTTTTAAAAGAAAATCAGTGAGTAGCTACCATGAAGCTTGAGATCATGAGATAACTGACAATAATAGATCAGTAAAATTTAAAAACAATAGATATTACATGAATAAAGCAGCTATAATTTAAAATAAAAAATACTCTACATAGGTCTGTTGTGCTATGGATTTAAATGAAGCACTCTCTTTATACACAGAGAGATGCTTCCCATAAAATCAAATTGTCTTTTAGTGTCTCCCTTCAATGATGTAAAAAACCACATCATAGTGGCTTTTGCTGAATGCAGGCTCTTTGCCATGGTGGATCACTAGCCACTCCCTTTTGACAGTGGAAAAAATTTCTAAAATATTCCCTTTATGTGTTCTTGCATCTCTTAAGCTATATAACTTGTATATGCCAACATTCCTAAATATATCCACTGTATTCCTCCTACTCTCATCTTCAGTACCGTGATCTGCTTATTCTTCTTCAGTATCTTTCCTGCCTCTGCTGTCATGACGGCCTTCTACTACTGAATGTTCTTTTCTGGTATCTCTACCTGTACCTGTAACCTCTTGTCTCTTCATGTCTTCAACTTCTGTCTTTCACAGTTGCTTCTCTAATTTAGAACTTTATTACTTTCAGTATTATTCCACTGTTACTCCTCTCAGTCATGGCACTGAATTTTGACCACTGCCTCCAAAAAACACCAACCCTTGTCTATTTTCTTTTGAGCTTTAGTCAGATTTATCAGTCAGTTTGCATGGTGCACGCTGCAGAAATTCCACAAGAACTCACGTGTTTAACTTATTCATAAATTCTGGGAAAAGGGTGAGTCAAATGTGAAATAAGAAAGTTTGTTGATGATGCAACAAGTGGTAAAGCTAAGAACTGAGAGTGCAAACATCTAGAAAGCTGTTATGACTGAAGTCCTGGGCATTAGGATGGCAAGTGAAATTCAACAAACTTGAAGTTATGTGCACAGGTATCTCAATCCTAACTGTACTGGTAAAATGATGGGCTCTGAGTTTATTATTACCAGTCATGCATGAAATTTTGAGGCCTTAAATAGTTCTGCAAAAATGTACAGACAATGAGGAGTAGAAATGGGGGAAAAAAGAAAAACAAATCCAAACCCAAAGCAAAATAAAAAAAACAGCCTCAGGATTTAAGTATTTGTATTTAGCAGGAAAATAAGAGCAATATACTAAGCAATGGATATAAATTCATGGCTTGCTCACGTGTTGAATACCATACGCATTGCTTGTTTCATCCCTCTTATCTCATGAAAATCAAAAAGATATAGGAGAACTGAAAAAGGCACAAAAATAGATGGGATTAGCTAAGGCTGGAAAAGAGATGGCAGAGCAGGATATAAAATAAGTCCACAAAATTTAGAGCAATGTAGAATTAAAGACAAGGAATTCTCTTCCATCTTAAGAGTTGGTGGGCCTCAAGCACAGAGAATAGCATCACATTAACACCAAAAAAATTGCTTCATGCAAAGTGCAGTAAAGTTATGCATTGTTAAAGATGCTTAGAGTTTATGTGGACTCAAGTGGAGAATGGAGAAGTACATGGAAGAGAAAACGTTTTCTTCATTATCTATTAAATGTATGGATGCTTCCTCTGTTCAAAGGAAGCTGTGAGCCAAAAGTTATTGGAAACTGAATCACAAAACATTCTGAATTGGAAAGGACCCACAAAGATCATTGAGTCCAACTCTTAAGTAAATGGCCTGTAGGGGGAACAACCAACCAACCTTGGCATTATAAGCCCTGTGCTCTAACCAACTGAGCTAATCTCAGTGTCTGAGTGAATATCCAGGGATATTTTGATATGTCAACTGGCTTTTGAATGCATGTTACACCTGAACATTATTCACTGTAGTAATCAAAGAAAATGTTGAACAAACAGACTCAGTTTTTAAAAAGTCTGTTTATTCAGTAAACTACAAATGAGATACTCTATGTTCTCAGATTTCACAGTAGAAATGCGTCACTGAGTTTATTATGCAATATTAAGGATGGCATCTACGAATGTCTTCTTTATTTTATTAGTACCATCTACTGTGTCTGCTTGGGTCATCTAATTCAGATTGAGACAGAATACTTAAAATTAGTGCTACCTACACACAAAGGAGCAGAAGTGTTTCCAGATAAACCTAAACTAGATGCACAAAGAAAAAAAACCATAAATATTGCCTCCAGTGTTACTTCTACTTTACCTAGTATTTGCTTGATATTATTGCTTTCCACATACATACCTACCTAATTATTAAAAAAAAAATATTAGGATTAAGTATTGGCATTTTTTATGCCTTCTGTTGACATTTCCATTACAGATCTATCTCAAGGCTAAACAGATTCTGAGAATGGCACTTTGTGAGAGAAATAAATTGCACTTCCGTAAGTCTTTGATTTCCAACATATTTTTTCATAAGCTAACTTAAAACATCTGCTGAAACAAAATCTTTACGTCAAAAATACAAATGAAACCCCACCTCCTACATAGTTTTTTCTTTCTTAAAAACTTCGCAAATAGAAGAGCCTGCACCCTTCAGGTTGTTCTGAGGCATATCAATGGCATAATCTATATGGCAGGTACCACATGAAATTACAAGAATTATGCTCTCCTTGGCATCTGCCACAATTTCAATTTAAAATAAAGTGCAGCTTCTCCCACATAGCACCCTGATTAAACAAATAAACTATGGTGCTGACTGCAAATGTACACACCAGAGTGTAAAAAATGAACAGATACAATGGCCAAATCTGTATCTAATTTTAATTAAATTTCATTCTGTAGCTCAATTAATCCACAACTCCAAATGTCAGCAGGGCTTAGGCAAATGGAATGACATCTGCTGCACTGCACACTGACTATAAAACCTTCACTGCATGCTAGAGCTCTGGAAATCTACCAGGAGAAAAAAAAGAAAAAAAGAAATATTCTTAATAAATATATATCAATGTGCACAAGTCTAATTTCAACAGAATGAAAGGTACTTGATAGAAAAGCTGGGAAAGTTTCTTTATTTTACAACTCTGGCTAATACTACTGCCTATCTAAAACTGAATACAGTGGTGTACATTAGTAATATCGTATTTACAATGGAATTGTGTTATTTTTAAGCAATCTACTAAGAGATATCTTGTAGCATACTGTGTAACTAAAAAAAAAATCATTTTGTAAACACTCCACATTATTGCTAATACAGCTATGTATCTGCATAGAAGCATTATCAGGAAGCTTCTGCTCATGTTTGAGAGCTGTAGGAAGACATTATTTCTGTCACAGAGAAACTGATGCACATTTTTAACGGCATTAAAGTACTTCAATGGTAATCTGACATCTAAATATGTTTACAGTGCCAGCCACATGACAGGTGGATTAGAAGAGAAGTTGAGGAATTTGAGGAAGGAAAAAAAAAAGAGACAACAGTGAAAGTAACTTCACAGCTTTTCTGAGTCACACTGCCATATTGATATTTGTGTTACTCCTTCATTTCTTTTTATCTGTCTTTTTTATTCTAAAAGAATGGCCCCATCTTAGCCATAATTTTTGATTGACTTTTACGACAAATGACAGAAAAAACAGGTAGGGCTAAGGGAGCTGGGGATGAGGCCTGTACATCTGAGATTAGGGAGATGTACATCACCACTCTGTAATAAAGGCTGTGATGTAAACAACCGATTTTTAATAAAATATTACTACGCACTTCAATGGACCTTATTTAAAATACACAACCAAGGCAAAAAGTAAAAATGAAAGGAAAAGCCTGTATGCATTTCACAGGACTTTATGGATAAAAATGTACTAAGATGTCTCAATTTTCTAAGTACTGACCGTAGCTTTGAGCGAAAAATATAAAACAATGCTGAACTGCAGGATAATGGATGCTCTGTCATAAGATCTGATTCTGAAAATACGTAAGTCAGTCAGATAATGTGTTTATAGGACAGAGGATGTCATTTACTTTTCAATTTACTGATCTCTGTAATTGTTTCCTCCCCCTATTGATAACCAAGTCATTAAGCATGAGAAAAGTGAAATAGAAGCTTCCATGTTTTTTCAAATTATCATTACAAGTCCTTCCAGCAATATTAACTGTGGTTTGTGCAGCTCTTGCATATTTTGGATGGTTGTAAAATTATCAACTGAAGCAAGGAATATATAGAATCATGTACTGAAAATTGAACTCCATTCTTCAAACACGTATTTTTTTATTCAGGTGGGTAGATTATATGACTTTAATAAAAGTGCTTACCTATAATGAGAACAAAAATTTAAAAAATCCCAGAAGATACAGACAGTTTTGAGGACTACATTCCTAGCAAATCATCCAATTATTTCTACTCCCTTCGCCTATAAATTTTGAGCTTATTTTATGTGAAATGCATTCAAGAGATATATTTAAATTTCAATCATTAAACTAAACAAATCTAAATATGATGATCCTAAATTTTGATTATCATAATTATACAGTTAACTAAAGTACGAAAGTTCCTTAATTTATTTTTTTCTTTCCTTTATCTTTGCTTTATCAAAGGCTGCTCCCATCTTTACAGAAAGCATTTCTCTAAAATATGGGCATGCTTTACAGTTAGTTGTATCTTTTGATTTCGTTCAACTTAGTTTCAACAAATTTAGGATCTCCATCTAAGAGAATAGCTCAGAATGGCCTAACATTTCGAAAAGAATGGCTTCACCACATTTTATGTACCTATTAACAATAAAAGCTTTTATTGTTATGACTACATGCAAGGGTAATATCTTCAAACACTTTAAAGACGTATTTTAGAAAAAATTATTAATATGTACTTAGATATAAACAGTATATTTTTACAACTATACATCCACACAAAGTATTTAACTATTAGAATTTTACCCTTATGGCTATATAAAAACATAATCAACAGTTCAAAGTTTCCTCCATGGAATTCAAAAGACATGGACCCCAACACCACTGAAACCAATGGCAAAACAGCTATTCATGTTAAAAACATTATGTTTGACCCCAGATCCTCTAAGTTTAACTTTCAGATCTATATTAGTCTAATTCTACTGTCTGTACATCTACCTCCTCATTCCCACTGACAATGTCAGACAATAGTACTTTGACTATTGAAATAAACATGATATGGGTTTTTTGAAGGAAATGAACGTGAAGTCACCTTTGAGCCTGACAAAGTATCAGCTTTTAGGTAGAGCATGGCATAAGAGTCCAAGAAAGGATCTCACTGACACTGATTTAGCAGTGAAGACATACACTTTGTTATGTCACTGTTTATTCTGTAATTTCCTTTTCACTGTGGCTTTTCTGTAAAACTATAGTCAAGTTTACCGTTAGTATTGAATTGTTTCTGCATCCGTTTGTCATTTTTTAGAGCATTGCCTTCCTCTCTTTCTCTTTTAAGGGCATTCTTTTAATCTTTTGACTTCTTATTTCTGGTAATATATGCAACCAAACTCTTTAAAAAGTTCTATTTCAAAATTGACTTAATCACTTTGGAAGCTTTTTGTTAGCGCTATTAAAAAATATATTCCATTGTTAGAAAATCAAGGAAAAATTTGCCTGTATATTTCAAAGATCTGAAATTTTCTAGTGGCCCATAATTCAGAATTGTGAAAGTTTAGTGACTAAAAAAGAAAACATTTTTAATAAAAACACCTATCTTCCACTTTCATCCCAAGGAGGATCAGGTGACTGTTTGAACCTGAATACCCAAAAATTTCCCAGCTGGAGCACGTTAGTGTCACTGCATACTTGCATCCAACTGGGATCCAAACTGCCCCCTCCCCCACCACATATATCCATATTAAACATAATGCTTCTATGAAAACATAATGCTCAGGAACACGGATTTTACAGAGCACAGTGTGTTTCCCAATACAAGCACAAAATAAATGCATTACTGGAACAGCAGCTAAGATAGTTAACAAACCACTTTCATTTTTACCTTGTGTCACAACACTGCAGTATACATAAATAAACATGTTCAGTTATTCAGCCTCCTCTGTGACAGTCAGCACAGATTGCTGATTAGTACTATGCACCAAGTACAATCTTCAGATATGTGCCTAGTTGTTCTCTTCCTAAGTAGGAAAATTGTGAGCTACCCAAGCGAAACCTGGATGATATCCATCCTCATTGCTCCAGCCATCAGCAGTCGTAAAGGAAGAACCTATTAAAGGCTACAAGAACTGCAGTGTCTAGTCAAGTGAATACTCTCAGGGCTTCAACTTATGATATCCAAAAACCTGCTCTGCCACATCCCCTGCTGTTGGTGTCACCGTAAAATTTCAGGTAATGAGGTAAGGGGCACACTTGGGTTCTTTATACACCAAGATGAGGAAAATTAATTTTAATGCTACAAAGATGGGAGTACTGGTACAGACAGCCACTAAACACTTCCAGCTGCTCTACTGTACTGGAATCTGGAACGGGAATCCTGTTATAAACACTGCAAGCACAGAGGAGATTCTTATATTCCATCAGTGCAAAGAGGGCATGGGGATAAAGAGGGGGTTAAGAAAAACAAAATCTAAATGAAAGCAAGATACTTCTCCCTAACAAATCCAAGAAACAATATTGCTCAGGGGAAAAAAAAAGTGAAATAAAAATGTTTCTGGAAAGAAGTGTGGTGGGTTCATCATCATAATAATACCTATCAAGGTCAAACTCCCAAATAGCTTTTGGTTTTACAGTATAATTCTACTTCCTAGTTCACAGCTGATCAGAGAAGATGTAATTTGTGAACAAATTCTAATACTTATTCTTTTTGTTTATCCTTTGACTGCTATGTGTGGACAGTGGAGCTCACGTAAACGAAAAATAAATATGGACAATTAAAAACTTTTATATTAAATGTTTTCGCATTTTTGGTCTTGTCAACTTGCCTTTTTTTTAACAATAGAAAGGAAAGATAGAGTTCATGGACCTGGGTGCTTATTTTTCCTTGGTAAATGACATTTAATATTTTAATTTTACTTTTTCAACAGTAAAAAAAGTTCTCTAAGGTTATTTTGAATGCAAAAATTTTATTTTCAGACTTTGTAACAAACATATCTGGGAGAGCTACAGCTTGCTATTCAAGTTTTAAAAATAGTACTACTTAAAATGCAAAGATCTTTTCAGAAACATGAATCAAATTTTATAATACTGGAAAGTAAATATTCCAAGAAAGGTTGTACACCACAATTCTCTAATTTTTTTCATGTAGAAAACAACTGATTTGTGAACCAAAATTAAAACAAATACATTTCTTAATTACTAATGCTAACATTTGTGGACTGGTTAGAAGTCACAACATCTAGAGTCTAAAAACTACATACTAAATAGATGTAATTTGCCTTTTCTCCAGCTCCATCATTATTAGTAGTAACAATAACACAATCATACCACCTAAAGTTTAGTAGGAAAGATACAAATCTTTACAGAATGTAAAATAACCAAGCATAAATCTCAAGCCATGAAAGTACTCTAAAGAATTTAACAGCTCATTTATAGAGCTTTTCTCTGGTTAAATTTTACTCTTTTGGATTTTTGTTGTTTAGATTTTTTTTTCTCCAAAGTTCAAGGAAGAAAGGAGTGGTTTTGATTTTACTCTATGAGCCATGTTCTAACTCAATGATCTGTGCATATTTCTAGATAGACAAAGCACTTCTGATCTGCCTGCCCATGACTGTCCAGTTTCTGCCACTCTCAGTGTGAAAATCAGAAGGAATATCACAAACTGATGTGCAGACATAAAATAAACACCTAATTTTCAGTTTCAGACTCACCATGTAGCCACCAGGATGCATTTTCTCAAACAAATTTTTACACTAAATGTACATATGTAAAGAAGAGAAAAAAAGAGAAACTATTTTAATGCAGTATGTGAAAACTGAACTAAACTATTCACAATAGGATAAAAATATTTAACTCTCATTTTGACTCCACAAGTCATTGCCTCTTTGAAAGTGTCTCTGGTCTGTAGACACAGAAGTTTATTGCTGTTTCAAGGCCAAATTATACCCATCATCTGCCCAATCTTCACATCTTGCAGACTCTGCTAACGTTACTCTTTTCTCCCCAACCAGAATTAATCTCTCTTTTTGATTTACAAAAAAAATACCAGGTTCAAGTGAATTTTCACAGTAGAATCATGCAGAGAGGTGCAGTTCAAAAGCCGCACATTTGGTCTTTGAATAACAGACAACTTTTATGAGTTCTGTCCTTCTTTAGAAAATAGGTGTGTATGTATGTGTGTATTCATACACATATAGTTTGAAGTCAGTAGAAAGGTATTCAACTCATACACAATGGCTAAAAATACTAGTAAAATGAGACTGTAAAGCACAGTGCTGCACATTAAAAGACTCAAAAAGATAATCAGTTTGAAGGAAAAGAAACACCCATAGCACTCTGGGCAGAGTGAACCGATGCCAAAAAAGATATTAAATTCTGTTTGCCTTTATGACTTCTATGACTTTTCAGCTTTCATTTCTACTGTTCACTTGGAGCCTTCTGCTCTTTAAACAACCTTCTTATCATTAAACAATCTGCTTAATATTATAGACTGGATGTGTTCTGGAACAGTTACCTATTTGTACTCATGATAGAAAATTATGCAGTTTTTCCCACTAACTGAATGTGAAGATGTTAAATGTTGTGTCATAATTGTTTTATTCACAAGAAATTCTTATTCTTACCTAACACAGTGTAACAACATTAATGGACATAGTATGCAGAGACTGCTAGGAGAAATTAGTTGTACAGAGCTCAAACTGAGGTGAAACCAATAAAACAACGCAAAAGCAGGGAATGGTCACTCTAGCATTTTGGTCTGACACGACAAACTTTTAAAGTAACTATTTCGCTATCATATTAGAGGTGTAGCTGTGACCTCTACAAAACCCTCTGACATAATTAGACCACCAGGCCAACTGTAGCTAAGCTTTCTTTATTAAGAAGGCAACATAAACAATTTATGCAACAACCCATTTTTAATGCACAGATTCTGAGAACAAAGCACCTAATCAAAACCTCAAAATCTTCTATCAAAGCTGTGAGGGCAGACCTGTTCTTTCCCCACGTGGAATTTGTTGCGTTATGGGGATGTCCTTCATGCAGGAAATGGTCAGTGTGAATATGGCTACCAGACAAGAGTTCTCTCCAGTAGTTATTAGCGTTTTTTCCCCCTTTTCTTCTGAGTAGCTGTTAATAACACTTATTCTAATCTTGAAACTGTTGGCTAACTATGCAGAGGAAGCACAAGAGCTTGTAAAACACTCATTGCAATTCTATGTAAGTACAGTGACATCGAAAGGAAATGTTTTATATGGAACAAGTGCCTCACATTACAGATGATATCACTGGTCCTTATCCCCAGCTGTAACAATAAAAAATTATTCTGTGTCCAGAGGTGAATTGTCTGAAGAATCTTTCTAACAAAACCAGATGCAAACAAAAGGTTGGATGCAATTATTTTCGAATGAGTGACTCTGTAATGTGGTCCTTGAGTTGTTGGGCATAGTACATGGGTGTTCACATGCTCTTGTACATCATAAAGCAAGACCTGCTGGAAAATCTACTAAGATCTTATTAGAACTACCACAAATTCTTTCTATTGAGGGTCAAATATGTATCATACACCATCAATATGTCAGCTTCTTGATGGACAATAAATGAAAACTAAAAAAACTACTGTTTCTTAAAATTATATTATTTAACTATGCTAAAAGCAAAATATACAGAAATACAGACTTCCTGAGGACTTTTCTAGCGATATAGTTGTTTGTGGCATTGCAGATAATGCCATCATCAAAACAAATTCCCCTAAAAATTAATAAATAATTACAAAACTATAATCTTAGCCTACAAAGGTGAACCTTGAATTCAAGAACAAAATATACTACACTCATAAAAATTATGTAAGGACAAATTGGTTCTGTTATATTGTATGCTCAATATGACAAAGCATGTCTGAACTGTAAATACGCAGGTTTTATTAAAATAATGCAGTAAAATTAAATAAATTTTAAAGTACATTTGAACCTTGTTTATATTATTAATAGTACCAGGAAAATAATACCATTAAACACAGTATTTAATACAACACATTTAAATGTCTGAGGTATAAAGGTTATTTCTCATTTATACCTTATTAGATGCTTCTCTTTCTTCCATAACACTGTTCATCTGGCTTACACTTCATGCTCAAGTCATGCAGATTGGAGCTGACTCTCAATTACACGAAGTCTTTCTCCAAAGATGACAGACCAAATACAGTAGAGATAAAATACATCAAGGTTTGAAATAGGTCCGTTCAGCCCCACTGCCACTTCATCATGAAATGATATAATTCACTGATGCCTCTGCCTAGCCTAACATATGTTCTATTCACAGCCTGCGTCACTCTTCATTTGTAATTCTTTCCCTTTTTTTCCCCTCATCTTGTAATACTTTGCTTGGTTGAAGACAAATACTGAAAGGAAAAGAGAGTATTATCATATGATGACCTGTTCCAGGATGTTAAGTCCCTGTCAAGGTTTGATTTTAACACGGGGTATTGATGACAGTACATGAATTCAGGCATCATGTCTGGAATTAGACTATATTAATTATCACTTGAGTGCAGTAGGCATGAAAATGCTGTTTCATTGACTAAAAGGATTTGACTGAATAAAAATCCATTTCTCATCTGGTTGCTTATGGATAAAGACATTTTTCTTTTTGCAGTGGATTTTTCTTTATTAAATATGATATTTATAAGATTGAATAGACTGTCTCATTCAACAACAGATACAAATATTTTTAAACAAAAATATTAAATCTATTGTTTTGTTGACAACTGCTTATATATCAGGGTTTAGAGTTTTGTCATTACATAGAAAAATATAAAACGTATATACAAAATGTATATGTATGTAATAAAATATTCTTTTAAAACAAAATTATGAAAGATTAATTATTATTTTATAAAAAATAATTTTTATGACATGTAGGTGAAAAATATTGCATAGTTTTATTTCCACTTAACAAGAAAGTGCGTTTTTATGCTGAGAATTGCACTTTATTTTCATTTAATAAAAACCTGAAGTTTAAATCATTAAAAATACCCTGTCAGTGTAACCTAGTTACCCAGAAAAATTCTACTTTATAGCCCTAACTATCAAAACTATGACTTAGCTATAGAGAAACTGGAAGGAGAGCTGAACTTTCAAGTGTAGTGATAGGTAAACCAGCATATGGCAATATAATTACACTAAAATATTTAACAATTTAATTTTTTTTTAATTTATCATTTTCAATTACTAGCCAGAAATATGAGTTTCTCACTTTATGCTACAAGTTAGCTGGCTCATGGATTTGCACTGCCATAGTGAAATGCCAGGAAACATCACTGCATTATGGCCATTGCACAGATGTTGCTCATGGTATATAAATTTTCTCTTAGTGTACCAGAGATTCTTCCACTCTCTTTTTAGCATCCAGCTGTGCTAGAAAATGATGTTGGGGCAAATGGAAGCTAAAAGAGTTGGACTTACTGAAGAACATTGTACTTAACTGCTAACACCAGCTGTGGGTATGTAAGATAATTAGAATTATGAATATTTTTATTAGTTCTATTTAATCAGCCATGTACCTTGTATCTATCTACTGATCTTTCTGTATGTGTATTTATAGTTTTCCTTAGAATCTCTAAACAGAAGAGAACCATATAATGTGCTAATTTTTAAAACCATGCTATACCATTAGAGAACTGAGGAAATGGAAGAAACTAATTCTTACTTTAGTAGGTATCTATTAAGTATGGGTAGACCCACCAGTTAATAGCATAATAAACACATTGAAATTAGAAAAGATACATTCCAAACCTTTTAAATTTTGCTTAATCACAGTACTCAACTGTCCTAGTTGACCTACGTGGCTCAAACCCATGTATTCCGTATTTCTCTCTACGTCAACCTGCACAAGTTTGTTTACTGTCTCTTTAAGACCTGCAGCCAGAAAGCTGAAGTCAAGTGTTGTACCCTGGTTTATGGCAGGGGAGGGGTCTTGCGTCCCTTTAAAAACAAGGGCTGGACACGTGGAACTCTCTTGTTTGTTCTCTCTGGACTCTGGAGAATTCTGCAACACTTCCACAACTGCTGCCTGCCGTTTGCCAAGGAAGGGGGGCCCGCAGTGCCTGTTGCCATGTGTTGGAGGTGTTCCTCAAGTTCCAGCTGCTGCCAGCAGTCCACCACTCTTTTGCCAGCACGTTGCGGAGAGAAAGCCTGCCGAGCCACTACATGGGAGCCTGCACCAGCACCCCAGCAGCATTGACTCATTTTGAACAAAAATAGTTTTTCCTGGGTTTTGTTTTTTCCCTGCTCCCCCTTGTTTTGTTTGTTTGGGGGAAGGAGTTCGTTTTCTTGAACTGTGGAGGCTCATTTGCTCTGTTGTTTCCTTTGCTCTCTCTCTTAGCCCCATGGTGCGGAGAAGGGGGCCTCTCCGCCATCTTGTCTTTGTCCTCTGGACCACATGGGCTGCCTGCACAGCAGCCATCTTGTTTTCTTCCTTCCTGAGGCAGCCATGTGACACAGCGTCTTTGTATTTCTTGGGTTTTGCTGTTTCCTTTTAGTAAACTGTTACTCTGTCACTTACATCTTTTTGCATTTGTCTCTCCTTATTGGTAGAGGGGAGAGGTTGAAAACAAAGGGAAGGTGACTTATTTCAGAGTCTCTGTCCTGCAAATTTGTCTTAAAATAAGACATCAAGTACAATCAGACATCAGGTTCAGCTAGTTTTAAAGAATCACAAGGATTAAAAATTATAGCCATTGAGAGAAGTGCATCTTCTCAGATGTTTCAATAGGCAATAAGTTGATGACTTTTTCTAAAGGGATAAGCTAGAAGATGATGCTGATTATTAAGGTGGCATCAGAAGGCATTCATGAATCACAAAGATCTCCCCATCAGGTAGGAGACAGTATCTTGTACTGTCATAGGCAGATGATGCAGAAATTTTTACTTCTAAATCAAGTAAATTTTATGGACAGTATTAAAACTTCCAACAAAGGATTATGTGGGATCAACAGTGTTCTTCTGTGTTTGGCAGGAAGGAGGAATCCTCCCATTTTACACTCTTCTTCCTACCATTTGATTCCTCCCCTCTTTCAAAGCCACAAATACCAGCATGCAGTAACTCTTTGCCTACTCCTCTCTAGCAGTTTGTGATTAGTTCCTCTGTTCCCACAATCCTTTCCCAGAAGCCTCTGTCTTCTCTCACTCTTACTACCTTTGCCCAAGGATTTCATTCTGCCTTCCCCTTCTGAAGGCTTCCAGATTGTGACTGTATCTGAGCTATGCTGAGCAAGGCATATGTGTGATAACAGTTGTAGCAAGAGTGACAATATCTGAGAATTAAAACAATTACCAGAGGTAAAAATGTAGATCTTAGTTTCTTTCAGAAGAAAGCAAAAAAAATACAACATGTAAATGTGTAGGGCAATGTTTTAGTAATTTTTGAATACCTGAAAGACAAAAAAGTCAAGACTGCTTTCCCTTCTACAGGAGCATGGCATGACAAGTGGCAGATTAGAATTGCTCTGCCTTCTTTGTTGCATGATCCCTACTAAAAAATTTTTTGTCCCTGTCTTTTTTCTTCTCCACTTATTTGGTTTGCACAAATTCTTTGTCTTACAGTTCTTGCACATTAGAAGCCAACCGCTTGATTCTTGCTTTAGAATAGTATCTGCAGAAAAGTATGATGTGAATGAATGGCACTATTCATTCAAGTAAAAGGAAAGCCAGAGAGCTTACTGTACAAAACTGAAGTTGATTGACAACAAAACGCCGCATAGGTTATGCAAAATCAGGGAGGCTACAATGTGGGAATGAATGAATGGGAGCTGTGTGCTGAATGGGTGACTCACCACACCTACACCCTGCAGTGAGGTGCTTGCAAATATCTTAAGAATAGCCTCAGTAAAACATCATTATGCCAACGGTGAAGCTCCATCAAACCCTAGGAAACTACAGAGATTATTTTAATACTTCTAAGTGTAATTATGGACATTGTTTTAAAATACTTTTCCTTAAATACCAACTGCAATCTGCTATCTCAGAAAAACTGTCAGTAGAGCTCTATGCTTATTTGGATGACTCAGTAATCAAATGAAATCACATTATCTTTGATCTTTTCTTTACAGTGATGTAATTAAGAAACTTATGATTTGGGAGCAACATCCTTTAGCTTGCAGCTGTCTTCTATGAATATTTACAACATATCCATCTTTGTATGGATAATATAATCATTGCTTCCTGATGAGAAGAAACACATTTTCGTATCTTTCATGAAATAAAAGGCACATGGTATTCAACCAACACTTCTACAGAGGCTTGGTTTGGGGTAAGAAACAAAAGTAAACATCCATCAAGACAGCCTAAAAGAAAACATATTCAGACTGCTTCAAAATGTCTGAACCCTGCACCACTACAGTTGTAGAAACATCGGAGAAAAAAAATAAAGATCAAACCAGGAGTAAACAAGACCACTCACAACTCATTCTCAGAGGACCTGCCCTAGACATGAATCTGCACCTGAGGCATAAATACACCAGATCTTCAGCGCTTAGACAAGATGATGCACTTGAGATGCTAATCATCTAGACTCTTATCAAATATACTAGTACTGTTATTAATATTGATTTTAAATAAATAAATAATATATAAATAATATAAATAACTGCTTACCAGATATATAACGAAGGGAAACACCCTCAGTGTCCCACCTGCAGCACAGATCACAGGACACTCCTATTTGCAAGGAAAAGTGGAGCTGAGAAAGTCCACATAATTAAATTTTCTTCTGACCTCTTCTCCTTGATTCTAAAGATATTACCACTTCCAATG
This sequence comes from Amblyornis subalaris, assembly GCA_018881555.1. Taxonomy (NCBI): domain Eukaryota; kingdom Metazoa; phylum Chordata; class Aves; order Passeriformes; family Ptilonorhynchidae; genus Amblyornis; species Amblyornis subalaris. Next base: position 2,464,711 of record JACAXG010000072.1, read on the forward strand.
TTTTGCACTACAGGTAAACATTTGAAATTAATGAATCTATATCTGTATAGAAGAGTTTGTGGGAGGGTCAACACAAAAAAATTTAAGACATTGATTATCCCACTCAAATGAAAACTGCTGGCATCTATATAGGTCTTCTGTCTACAGTATACGACACATTTCATGTGTAGTATATAAGACAGAAATGGCCATGTTTGTGTGAAATGCAGGTTCATGGCATGTTTCTTCTCTCATGCTAAAATTACATTTATTTAAAGCTGCTGATTTCTGTATAGGATGTTTGAACTTTTTATTATAATATAAGACAGTCATATCTAGTTGAAAATATTTCTGCACTGTGCAGGCAGGTGAATAATGACAGTTTGTGGACACTTGTTCCTCTGACACTTCTGACTTATTAGTATAGTCTAACAATATAATAACTATGAAGACTAATTAAATTATGTTGAAGTTATTCCATAAGGCATTAGGAGACTATTAATTTCTTTACTGGCTAATGACAGGAAGATGGGGATTATTCTTAAAACAAGATCGACTGGTAACACTCTGCTGATTGACTGGTAGAAAAAGATCTGGACCTGACATACTTGAATCTGTAGTGAACAGGCAACATCACAAATCTTAAGAGAAACCTGGATAAGTATGAAGCCTACATTACGGATGTTTTGAATTCCAAAACACAATCTGAAATTTTATGCAAAATGTAGCATTAACCATTTCAAAATTCAAACCAAAATATCTGTCCCATTTTAAATTTCTATCATAAAATTATTTGATAAGGTTGATACTATTACTCTAACTTTCTCCTAGGCAGTTCTAACAAAAATGCACTATTTTACTGCTTCACTAGTAAAACTTTCAAAGTTTCTCAAATTAAAGTGGGGAAAAAAAAAAAAAGTTCAAACCATGATGATTCTTCAGTAGTTATGAAGGTCAGAGCAATTGTATAGGAAAAATAGGAACAGAAATAGGGCTGGTTATTCAAGAACTCATCACATACCTTTGCATGGTTAAGGCTTACAAACCTGAGAAATTACTGATTTCTCACTGAAGCAACCAAGGTAAAATTGCTGCATCAAGATCAGGTTGAGACATCAGATGCTTTTACTTAAAATGTTCCTATTAAGTTTTTTGAGAAACAAGCAAACAAAAAGACAAACAAAAACCCAAAAGGATTTCGAACATCTATACAGTTCAAATACTTTCACGCTTTATCATTTATATGAGAGCATGCATTCTACATATGCAAATTCTTACTATTAAATCATTGGTCAAATCAAATATGCCTCTAGCCATGAGAGATCTATATCACTCAGAATGCCAGTGCTAATGAGCTGTCTGGGTTTGCAAACAGAAGGAAAACTTCTGAAGAAGTTTATGCATCTGCATTCTTATTTCCTTGCTTGGTATCTCAAAACTCTATAAACTAACTTCTAACTCAAGGCAAGCAGACAGATGAATCTAGATGAAATGCTGGTTGTAGAGATCAAGATTCAGGACAGTCCAGATCCACCTAGTTGGTCAGAGCATGGTGCTATTAATACCAAGGTTGTGGGTTTGATCCCTCTACCGGCCATTCACTTAAGTAGCTGGACTTGATGATCCCGTGGGTTCCTTCCAACTCAGAATATTCTGTGATTCTGTGATCTTTCGAAGAGATTATTCTCATATTAAAATAATGGCCAAAGATCCTCCTCTATGACAAGAAAATCAATTAGTGATTCAGGCTTGACCAGAAATCTCTGATTTAAATACATTCATTTGCTTGCTAGCGATAAACAGCATTAAGCCCATAAAGTAAGGAGCAAGAACCTACTGAATAAAGTAACTCTTCTACACTGGCCTCAACCATAATTCTAATAACCAGTTTGTATGTATTTTGTGACATTTCATAAGCAGATTTTCTTTTTTAATTTACTGATATTCTACATTGAAGAAAAATTGTGGCAAATTTCTGCACAAACAGCAGAACCTCAATGCAAGGATGCAGTAATTTTCTCTAAGACTGCATTGAAACTTCATTATAGGTCAAGATTACTTTATATCAGCCTCCATTGCATCTAGGAAGGTCTATATCAAGAAGTTATTAATTTTTTAGTCAATCATGAAAACTTTCCACTTACACCAAAGTCTAACATCCACCATTATGTGAAACTATCATTCTGTTCTGAGTAGAACAGTAAAAGAGAATTGAGGAAATTGAAATTGAGTATTCTCACAAAATTGCTTTCCTATATTCTAACATTTTCAGATAGTATTGTGCAACAGAAGGTTTCAGTCCAATATTTGTCACTCTTGTGTCCTTCTGCTTTACATCTGGGTAATAAATATCAACTGTTAGTACTGAATGGAATAGGGAACATATTACTTCAGGAAAAAAAACTTTCCTTTCTCTTTCAAAAATGAAGGATTGCCAGAATGAAAGTTTGGCAAAAATGCAGAGAATATACTAATTCAAGTTAACCGTGACTGACCATTAACCTTCCCTTTTTCAAACAAACTCCTAAAAAGCTTATTGAAAAGCCAAAAGAAATGGACCTAATGAATAATGTTATAGGCTCAGTGCAAATGGGACAGGCTAGTGGCACTGCCATGTAATTTCCTCTACCGGTAGAGAGGGCTTGACATTCTTATTAATCTTGGTATGTCTCCACAGAATTAATGCTATTCCCATAATTCATAATACTATGGACTATAAATAATAGTTATCCCTCTTAAGAGAGCTACATGAATTCCCAGTCAACTTACTAAAATGGAGTGAGTAATTTCTCAGTGTGCCTCCTGTATTACCAGACAATACGCTAAGTCCCAGAACTTTCTGTTCCTTCTCATCTCTGCATGCACCCACCCATTGAATGATTTGGAAGAAATATAACAGAAGGAAGGACCAGCAGTATATTGATGATGCTGCAGTGCTACCTATCCATCACCACCTACATCTCTATCAATTTTGTCCATCAGCGAGTCACAGGATGAAATCAGATCAGAAATAGAGAGCAATCAGTGTGAAGGGGAATGAAGAGCATGTCATGTGCAGAGAAAAAGCATTTCAAAGGATTCACAATGAATATACAGTTTCCTTTGCTTTAAGGGATACATACATAATATTGGTCAATTCAACTCATAGATTAGAACTCTTGGATTTTTTCCTAACACTAAGTTTCATCCATTACCAATGCCTTCAGTTTTTTGTTGCTAGGAAACTTCTTCCAATCCTGGTGGACGATCATAAGATCATAGGAAAATTCAGGTTGGAAGGGACATTAGGAGGTCTTTAGCTCAACCTCCTGCTTAAAGCAGGGTCAGCCATGAGGTCAGACCAGGGTTATCCAAAAATGGCTGCATGAGTGATGTCCTAGCCTCATTACCTCCACTTCTTGGCTGGACAATATGCAATAATTGGACACATTTTCATTCTATAAACTGGCTAGTGTAGTGCATTTTTCCTTAACAAGATGTGCATTCTTACCATTAGGGCTCTTAGCTGGTGTATTCTTAAATATGAACATCGCCACGTGCCACAGTGGCTTCCCCTAGAGTTGTGATGTTCAAAGTCCATTCAAATATTAAAAAGATGTCAGCAGCTTACCTAAAAGACTTACTAAAGCCAGACAGTAGTCCTCTGACCTAAAGAAACTCTAGAAAAAGGGAAAAAAAGCTTTCTTTGGGATAGTCTGAGACTGCAAAATGCCTCCCCACAGGAACTACAGATCATCAGAAATCCCATCCAAGTATAAGTTCTATTCTGCGACATGATATTGTTAGAATTAAGATGTATACATATATACACATCTAAATGTAACAAAAAGTATCTGTATTTATTGGTGCATATATCTTGCTCCATAAATTTGCAGAGTTTATAATCTTTTTAAACAAAAAATCCCCAAAACTTTATTTTAGGTATTTCACGGAACACACATCTCCATTTGTAAAAAGAATGAGGGAAGAACATGTGTATTAGCTTCGTAGACTGATAAAGTAATAAAATGCTTTGGTTTGGGTTTCAAAGCCATGATCTTCATCATATAACTTTATTTTCATTAACTTCCAGATAAAAACCCACATTTATTAGGAAATAAAGATTTCATAACTGAAACTTTGAAATACCTTGGCAGAAATGAGGCAAATTTCCAAAGATAAGCACCAGATATTTAGAAATAGCATAATTGGAACAGAAATGCACACTGAAATACCAGCTTTGCCCAACACTAGAGTCACTCAGAAAAAGAAAGAACTGTTACTATGAAGAACTAAACTACACCACTTTGTATCCTAAAATGTACTGGCTTAACTTTTTCTTTACATATTTCAGTTCTGCAGTCATGTCTTCTGGATAAGGAGTAAAATAATGTGAAAAATGAATAAATTCCTCAAGTACTGACAATATATGTACTATGATATTGAGAGCCAGGCTAATCTGTTACCTGTACAAGTGGTTTATTCACATATTGAATAAAACTACCAGTATAACATCTTCAGCATGTTTTATAAATGTGATGTAATTAGCTGGCATGAATGACAATGACAGTAAATTTTTATTCATATTTAATTTCTTTGTATTTTTATGTGTCCATATTAATAGACTCTTTTGCAAAAATAACCATGGAAGTCATCACACAGACTGTGTAATAATTAAATCCACTTCGACTATTATTAAGGATTTTTGTTTTCTCTTCCTTATGAGCATCTTCATTCAGCAAAAATTTAGTTTATTTCAACGTCTGCAATTTATTACTGAAGTTCTTCTCATCTTAAAATTTGACTATCTCCATTCTATTGTAAGAGTTATTGTCAACTTATATCAACACTTTTACTTCCAATTATGACAACTTATCACCAACAAAAATTTAATTAAATTGTGGCTTATAAAGACTGAAAATAGCTCAAATATCTCCAAAAGATGTTTCACGTTAGCATGAAGGGAGAACTCAGAATAAGTAAAAATGGATTTGATGCCATCCATGGCTTTTTAATGTCTTATGCATCATAAAATAACAAGTATCATAAAGAAACACATAACACATTCCTTTAAGTTTTCATTTCTCCTCATTATCATAAAACCCCCAAACTGATATTGGTCTAACTATGAGATTCTCATTATTTTTTCCTGTGATAATTCATATTTATTAAGTTATGATAAGTATCTCAGAAACTTTTGTAAGATGAGAGATCATATTGTAATAGAATATGAAAATTCTGTATTTTTTTTTCTGGAAATCTACAACAACTAAACTCTACTTTATTTGCAAATACTATGGTTACACTACTGCTTTTTCCACTTGTCTAATTTTTATCTATTGTATATATCTGTTCCCTCTTCCGAGTGAGAATACAGATTGACAGTATATCAGTTTATTTAACTGCTACTTTTCACAAATTTCATTTTGATTTTAGGTCTGACTCAGTGATCTCAATGCACATGCAGTTTTAAAGAAATTATGGATGAAAAATTTTACTACTGGTTTATTTAAATTCATACATTTCTCTAGATCTTATGAAATCTCTCCTTTAGAAAGCATTCTATTATGGTTCTTCGTGAGTTTGTTGGTTCAAGTCAAGAAAAAGAATCTCAATAGTCAGAAACAATGTGTGAACAAACAGTTTGAACTCTGAATACCTATATTGAGGCACTACTTGGTTTTGGAAAGGGAATGGACTGGACTGCTTTAATAGGCAGCTAGAAAGCATGACTTGCTCATGTTGACTTGATGCTAGATTACTGGGGAACTGGTGGGAATGAGTGCGTTCTTGTTTCTCAGTCAATAACAAACTCTCCTCCCATTTTCCACCTCTTCATTGTCCATTCAGTCAAAGCTACTGGAAAGGCATCTCCTACTAATTGACTATGATAATGTTGCACAACATTTGCAGGCCTCTTTCAGAATTGCAACCTTATGGTTACATCCCAACAGAATAAATTCATAGTAAAACTTTACCTGTTTAGTGCAGGCATGTTTACAGCAGCACATCAGCTACCGATCAGGGCCAATTTTACCCTCATCCAAAAAATCGTATTTTACTGAAGACTAACTGAATTATGGTGACTTAGCCCAATGACAAAAAAACTCCAAAACAAACAAAATACATAAAACCCACCCACACATTTTCCTTATACTACTGCATACTGATGGCTACAGTTACAGACGCCTGATCTATCACAAGGATTTCTGGCATGAAAAAGACTGAAAATATAAGGACACTGGCTTAATTTTAAACTACTTCTTTGAGACTCCTGTGGCTCCAGTGGACAGATTTTCTCAAGTCCTTTCAGCTCTGTTTATATGCTAATCAACAGTAAAACTTGCACATTGCTCATCAACCTAATAAAACATTGAATTGTACCTATCTAAAGGCATAATAGTTATTTCGATGGTACTTTAATACATCTATACAACTTTGGATGAATCATCAAGATAATCTAGAAAAGTAAAGGCAATTTAGACAGCTGTGCTAGAACCAGCTTCTAAACAAACCCTAAACTAATTTTCCTGGCGAGTGATAAAATAATTGTCTGTAGCAGAGGTTGCAAGCAGACTATGGAATCCTCGTGGGACTTTAGACAAACACATCTCAAAAAGTCTTTCTGAAGACGTATACTTATACTGCATACTGCTTAAACAATTAAAGAGTTAACACAATAACAAACGTGTACTTGGTTTATTGGTTTTATTGCTAGAAGTATTTTTAAAAGCTCAGCATGCATATTGAAAGGCTGCTTGCCTTTTTTTTCTTTTTTTTAGAAAACCATAAAAATTTGGAGTAGCAAGGGTGACCTCCAGTGTGCAATTAAGTTTATGTCATTACTTCTTATATGTAACAAAATATTTTCTTGCCCTAATAATTTTGATCATCCTACAAAAGCAATCATTTACTTCACTTCTTGTGCACAACACATAAATTCAAAACATTGCCTTCTGCTTTGAACTGTGATTTTCTGACAACATTCTGAGCTTCTCTCTACTACAGGGAACAGTATAAAGAATAACTGCCAAAACAGAAAAACTAGAAAATTTGCTTCTTGCTCCTGTACAAATGCAGATTATCACAATCTACATTTTTCTTCTAGAATAAGAGTAATTAAAAATAATTAATGTATTACAGAAACTTTTGCATTTTAAGAATACTACAGCATTACAGATCAAAAGTGCTACTACTGCATACAAAATACCTCAGCTCACAGTTCAACTCACATGCATTTCATCGCAAACCTGCAAATTTCAAGATACTCAGAAATTCTAACAAGTCAAAACTAACATGAAAATTTACGGAAAAGAGATGTTCATGTCTCTTGGTAATCTAACCATTTGGTACAGTGTCTAATATACTCCACGAACACCTATACTGAGTATCACCTATTCCAGAAAAAAGTAAAGCTCATGTTCCAAAAGGTAAATTCATGATGCATTGTGTCAGATGGATATCTTTGAATGAAACCTTTAGTCAATGAGGTGTCTTTAAATGAAAATCTAACAGACATCACCATAATGAATTCAAAACTAAGGGCATTATTGCTACATAACTTTTTATTTCTATCATCAGCACACAATTTAGCTTTTGATGATTAATTTTGAAGTAGTTTTTCTAATAAACTAGAGAGCATTTTTTAGCTAACTGCAAGGACACAAAAGATCTACTTATGGGTGCCTAGTGAGGCTACTGTGTCAATTACTGTGTCAATGCACGTGCCATTCAGGGTCTGTCAGTGATCCTATTATACATCACTACTTTCAGAGGGTTATAATGTGAAAGTTAAAATTTGGTTCAGGCTGATTTCTGGCATACTGTGCAAGGTGTCAGGCTAGATCTGTTTTGGTGGTTTGGGTTTTGTTTTCCTTTTTATTAATTAAATTATCAAGGTTAGACACTTTAACCCATATCTACAGAGAAGGAAAGAGGTAGCAGAAGAACATATTTTCTGAATAACAATAATATAAAAGCATTGTATTGCTTTAGAAACCTGAATGCTGCATACTGATTATCAAAATGTAGAAGAAAGACCGCCATTGCAATGTTTGAGTCAAATAATTTCATTTGCCTTCTTTATTCAAGTAATTGCACTATAGACAAAGAATGCCATTTCATGACTAAGGGTAGAGGAAGTCGGCCTTTTGGTTTCACCAATCAGCAGATTACGTATTTGTACATAGTCTTCGAAATATTCTACTTTCTAGTTCTTTCTTTGGACTTCTTGCACACTCTCTAGTGTATAAAGTACCTTTACACTTCACCAGAAGTATGTTAATACCTTTATAGGATAGATCCTACACTTTACAATGTGTATAAAGTAGATAATCATGAAGTCAAAAACTAACTTTATCTACAGTAGAAAGCAGTGTGTCATAAACTCAAGACACCGGTAATAGCACACAGTTTGCGTGCTCACACTAACATCAACATAACATAAGTTAGTGTCTCACACTAACATCAAATATGCACATTATCTGTGGTGCATGCTAAACGCAAGATGGCTAGAGCACACAGCAAACTGGTCACACATGGACCTAGTGCATTCTGGGAACGTTAATTCAATATATTGCATCAATTTAGATTTAAACAACAGCATATGAACAAACCTTTTCTTTCTTTCCAAGATGGATAGACCTACTGGCGCCTTCATTATGAAATTATGAACTCATAATTTTAATTTTTCTTTAAAGTAATGCTTTTTGGAGCCCAATTAGGCCTAAAATATGTTACAGTATCTAAAGATGTCTTTAAAGGAGTATAGTTCATATCTATTTCCTATAATACCTGTTTATAACAGGGACCATCATATCTTTGAGGAAAGAAACTGGATTTTTATCTTTCACAAAACTGGGATTTGAACTTGATGGAGTCTTAAACAAGAACATAATTTTAAAAAAGGAAGTACTTGTATTTATATTTTGTTTTTTACATCTCAATATTGTTTATTTGGTAATATGGTCGAGAACGCAAGAAAACATGCTTTTCTAGTGCCTTTACAAGCTAGATGTTGTTTGACCTACAGGTTCTTGAAGTGTTCAATACTACAAAACTATAATACTACAAAACTAAAATACTGTAAACCAAAGGCAAGGGATTATAATAACCTATTATGAACTTAAATACTGGTTGCTTTATTTTCATTTTACTAGCTTCTTTACTTTAGTAGAGGCCATGCACCTACATATGTTCACAACATGAAAAAAAAAAGAACTGCATTCAGTATGCCACATAATACTGAAATAATCTGTAATACAGAAAATAATACTGAAATCATACATAATATATCTAAAATAGAGGACTAGTTCAAGTCTTTATGAGTTGTCTTAGAGTAATAGTTATGAGATTAGGGAGTTTTAATTTAATTACATTACAAATCTCAGATTTCCTACTGCATTATCTTAACACATGCAAAAATAAATGAAAATCAAAAGGTTGCTCAAAACTTCATTGGAGAAGTAGGAAAAAAGGTCTTGTCATCAGCTTTAAACTACTGCATTACATTTAGTCATATTAAGTACTTATGTTACCAGTATATAAATACCCACAGCAATTTTTGTGCATCCATCTTTCAGACAAGAAACATTTTTTTTTTTCTGAACTAAGTTTATTTCTACCCATTGACTTTAACACAACATGTTGGCAATCTCCAGGTTTGTTAAGTGAAGACCTACCATCACCCTCTATCTGTGTATCAGGACACCATTTTAATTCACTCACAAAGACATTCTCAAAGGGACTGGTATGTGTGGTAACATAAGAGCCAATATTGCAGCTATCAGTTTTCATACAGCCTGGCTGGACCTTTACATTACTGCTGCCCCACATTTATTGTTCTCTCATTGCAGCTGTCAGCATTGCCTGACAGCGTATTACAAAATACATGGCTACAAAGTCAGTATCAATCAGGACATGATCATGTAGATAATAGTAGCAGACTATTGATAATAGACCTTAAATCAGATCATTATGTATGAGATTCTTAAAAGCCAGTAGTCTTGAGGGACTTCCTGCTCACTTATTTGCTATAAAACTAACTTACAAAACACAAAACTTCATAGGAATGTGTAATTACCAACACTAAAAATAAGTAACAAAGTCCTATTACTTTCTGCAAGTCAAGGTGAGTATTAACAGAGATTTTCCCTGACTGTCTTCTAAATTATGTATAGTAGAAATAGTACACAATACCTGCCATTACACTAATGCTCTTTTCCCCTCCACTGGAAACAGCAGTTTTGTTGTGCTTTGAAACTCTCTCACTTCAAAAGCACTTCAACTTGATATGGCCATTTAACAAGGAGAACAGGAGAATGTGTATAGTTTAGTGGCACTCTTCACCAAACTGAAAGCACCATGTTAAAAACAAAAGGATCTAATTTGTCCTAGACATAAATAATAAAACAAAACAAGAGTTGCATGCAAATTTAGTAACATAAAATTTTAGGTGATAAACAGAATGGAGCCTGGCTTCTTGTTTAGTATTCCTTAGTTATCACCATAATTGCTGAATGTCTGTCATCACCAGGAAAAGAAAAAAGTGTCTCTCTCAGCTGTTCCCCTGCTTGTTTTGTTCACTGTATTCTTGTAAAGTGGGAGAAAATAAGTGTCATTTAATGAATAGTGCTATTCTTTGTCTGACAGCTTCATATCTGTTAGGTGTAGGAGGCCTAGTACTTTCCTTTCTGATAATGTTTTTGACAGTGTGCTAAATTCCTCCCCCAAAAGGCCGGTGTATATATTCTGCTAAAAGAGGCTTCATCTATCCTGAATGAATGCCCTCTTTTAACCCCCTTCAGCTTCTGTTCTTACATTAATTGAGCTGATCAGTTTGAGCATATGAATTTGTCTTTGATGTATTCATATGTTTAGTTGATGCTGCTCGCGCTCCCATTGGCAAGCAGGCAGAGCTCTCAGACAAATAGGGCTGTTTCCATAGTAACAAGCAATAGCTAGGGATCTCTTGAAAAATATTTTTATTTCAAAATTCAAACTGGAAAATTCTCACTGGATATGGGTCTAGTTCTAAATGTGTCATATCTAATGATGGATGCAATTAGGAATCCCACCAATGTTTTAAATAATAAATTAGGCTAATTTTCTAGGCCTGGCATGATGACATACAAATACTTAAAAGGCATCTCTCTTTTTTATCCATGACAAAAGACTTATTAATTACTTTTGGATTTAGGATTTCAAAACTAATTGAATGGTGAAATAGTCACATGGATGCCTGTGTGCTGGAGATGAGAAGCCTAGAGGTAAACTTTTTTTTTAAAAATACTTCAAGCTGCTTTGATATTTGGTTATTCCATGTAAAAGCAGGTGAAGAAATCATTCTACAAATGCTATAGCAGTTGGTAAATCTCAAAGGGTGAAAAATGCCCATAGCCATTTTTAATTACTGAGCATGAAAAACGAGAGATGTTGAAAATAAGTTTTGTAGACCCTTACAATCTGAGAATGCCAGAATTTTAACTCTAATAAAATCTCATTTGAAATACAAGGGAACAATAAAAATACCGGGGGGGGGGGGGGGGGGGGGGGGGGGGGGGGAAAGGGAGGAGGGAAGAGACAGAAGGAAAGGGGAAAAAAAAGGAAAATAAGGGGGTTGATGACTAGACTATGATGGTTTGTAACTAAAATACGTATCTTGTACTGATGAGTCCTGAAAGTTTTTCCCTGAAAATTAGCTTCCTGACATTGGCTTTTAAGATACTGCCTGTCAGTGTGCAGTAATAGAGGTTCGGGGTTCTGCTTCAACATACGATTATGCTATACTGAAATATTATCATCTTTTATGCTTCTTCCAATTAGACATGTTCCATCTTGAGGGTCAATCCTTCATATCTCAGCATTCTGGGAAATTCAGTTAAATGTTAAAATTTGACAATTCCCTGAGAATGAAGGTTATGCTTTAAGTAGTTCACTTGAAATCTACAGTGTATCTGCAGTTGTCATAGTTTTAAGGAGTCTAAGGGTCATAATCACATAGAACAAATCACAATGTGGTGAAGAAAAACTTAAAATCCTCTTGCACTATATTAATTCTGAGAGTTGTATGTATGGATTTACATTCTTAAGGTGCTGCTTATCAGAAAGAGAAAAAGGAAAACCCCTTTTCTGAATTCCCACTCTTCTCTCCTCTGCTAGTTTTACAGGTAAGGAATTTTGTACAATTTTAATGTGTACTACATTTTCAAAGACATTTTTTACAATACTTCAAATGTTAAAAGAAAAAAAAAATAAATTCAATCACACTTAGTCACCCAAGAGGAAATCATAGCCTTACTTAAATCTGATCATTGTCTTCATTAGACTCACACTTTCAGTCTGGGAATATCTTTTATTAAATCAAGGGAAAACAAAGTCCGAGGCCATTATGAAAGCCCACTTAACAGCAAAGTGTACTGCTTTACCAGTTTGTTGTCTTCTAACAGTGAGATTACAAAATGGGGCTCTGGATTTACTTCAGATAATGCATTTTCAGCTCTCAAGATAGATTCCTAATGTAGCTATTTTTTATTTTATTGCCTTAAAAAGAGACAAAAATGACATGACAAATCACTTCATTCAATTTAATAAAGTGGTGCCTGTTTTAGAAATTTCTAGCATTATACTTCTGATCATGGTCAATTTAATCTTTTTAACTTCTATACATAGAAATACCTACTCAGTTGATAGTCTTGAACTATACATTCTGCATTTTTTATAAAATAGGGATTGCTTTATCTCAGAAAAAAAATGTCTGGTACAACATCATGCACTGTGAGGCAACAGCTGACATGGCTTGTGATCTTTCCAAGCATCTCTTTATTAGAGAGAATCCTGTAAGGCAACTAATTTTTGGTCAATCTAAACATTAATAATAGTTAACAAAATGGAAGGGAAAGTGTAAAGTGTAATTTATTTTGTCACTAGTAGCGTTCATCAAATTGGAGGGTATAGTCATCTGACTGGATAATGATCAAAGCCATCACTAGCCTGGACACAGCCTTGAGGGTGACCAAAGAGATGTGTGGACCTGTGCGTCATGGGACTGGGGCACACATCCCACCAGGTGAAGCAAAGGGGTCTACATTACCCCAAGTCTTTTTATAAACATAACTTGTGGTTTAGAAATGATACTACCCACTTCAGTGCCCCCAGTGAGACTCTCCAAACCACACTGCTCCCTCTCACTCCCCCGTTTTCCCCTCCCCATCCCCACTGCAACAGGACGGAGAGGAGAACTGGAGGCACAAAAGGCAAAGATCATGGGTTGAGATGAGAACAACTTACTGGAAACAGCAATGAGATAAGAAAACAAAGAGTAACAGCAACAAAAATAATGACAGAGGGTATAAGAAAAGAAATGATTCACATGGAAAAAATATTCCTTCATAGCACACAATACGAGACGGGTCCCTCTGCCATGCTTCCTTGACTGGAAGGAACCCCTTCCTCCCAGAAGACACTCTCTTTTGTCTGCCCCCAACAATAACGTAAGGTGGTACAGAATAACATCTGGGTCCCAGCCATACCCCCTCCCAGTTACTGCAAAAATTAACCCCGTCCTGGCTGAAACCAGGACAACATAGCATCACAGTCCTTAACAATCTTAGTTTGAAATCACATGAATTTCTCTTGTCATGGTACAAAATCCAACAGTAACATTGTTAGCATATGAGACTGGATCTGAAAAGGCACACAAAGCTGTAATTTATTTCATGAATATAGGTCTGCATATGTATGTTGTAAGTCTGCATCAGATACTCTTCCTTTAGAAGAAAATTAATCTCTCAGTAGGGGAAGACATACCTTACGGCAGTCAAAAGAACTGTTCAAAAATACATTATGCTAACTATTAGCAGCAATAATTCATTACACTTGAAAGGTATTTTAAATAGATGGAAGATGAGGGACTGATTCCGTATCAATGAAATCAATGTGTATCCTACAAAAAAAATGTGGATGTGTAATCAATTAAGGCTATTCAGAAACCAAAGTATTTGGTTTAATTTAGCAGATATAAAAAAATATTTAAATCATAGCAAAAGTCAAAATAAACACAATATGTACAAAACACAGGATCAGATACTCTGAAAAAAAAAGTTAGTCACTGGACAGATGGAGAAATTTAGATTTTTAGATAGTAAAAGTTTATGAGACATGGTGATGATTCTCTCTCCAGGACTGAATTTATCTAATTTTATACTGGTGTTTTGTTTTAAATCAGTTCATTCTTGAACTTTTTGACTGAAAAAAATCCATAATTATTAAAAATAGTAGAAGATATCATCATAGCTATTCATTGTGAAATACAACTACATAATTAGGATAACAGCACTACAATTTACTTTGTTCGAAAATTATTTTGTGAAGATTAGAATGTGTTTTAAAAGTTGCTATAACTTTTGTCTTCAACGTGACCTTGTACTACTACACAGCCTATCCTATTTTCAGAAAAATCACCTAAACAAAAGATTAGTGGATTTTCTGACAGGGACTTTGGACAAGAGCTGGGGTCATAATCTTGTAACAATTGAATAAAAGATCCATTCATTCACTATTAAAATGAATCCAAATCAAATCTATAACTTAATTTCACCTAAAAAACAATTCAGAATTCACTGAGTTAGGAAAGAAATTAAATGACACTGAATACAGATTGCTGAAAATACAGTCCTGTTTAAGGCCCTTTTAAGCATTAACAGGTTTTAAAACGTGAAAATAGAAGTTCACTTGGTAAAACAGAGTATAATGCAAGGCTGAAGGTAGTCCAATGAGCCACTGATTTCTAATGATGCATAGTGAAAATCAATCAATTAATTAATTCTTTGATGTCATATTAAAGAGATTCAAAATTGCAATATTTATTAGAAGACCAGAGAAGTATAGGACATGTCATCCTTAGATAATCCTGTAAACTACTAATCTGGGTAGAATCGCAGTGGGTTTTTTTCAGGACACATTTACACTCAATTATAATGTTTCAAATCAGGAAAAAAACCTCAGAAGTGCATTCTGAGTCTGCTTGACCCACATTTAAACTTGGATGTTGCTGCTTATTCCAAGTATAGTTAAAAAGCATGTTGGGATGAGCAAGCAGAAGGGATGGGCATAAAAAAAAATTCTTGGAATTAAAAATATATTCTATTATATGGTATTTTCAGTTCAGTGCAATTATACCTTCATACAATTTACTTAAAACTTACTTTACCTTTTTATGATAACCTTTCTAATTTTCTTAGGGTAAAACTTTGGAGTAATCCTGTCAGTTAGCTCCAGATATTTCTCTTAAACCTCAAAAAAGTGTTGAGATCCCCAATTCAGAAACAGGTTTTTTCCATTGATTAAACACAATGAAGTTACATGTCTGAACTTTAATCCAGAAAATATATCAACATAATTAAATACATGTTTTAGGCTAACTATCTGCTTAACAGCTTTTTGGAATTGTCTTGCTCAAGCCCTCAGGGACTAATTAAGTTTTCCTCACCATTTCTTAAACTTTCATCCATTTTATGATATAAACTCATATAAATTACAAAGTAACATTTTAAAATCTTAGTCTATAAATAGGCCAAGATCCAAACCATATTTTAAAAATACACTATGTAGCAAACATATGTTTTCATCTTTACATCAAACATTTACTTCCTCAAAAATATTTCAAGCCAATGGGAATTTTCATTCTAGTAGACTATGCAACAAGGTCTGTAGTGTATAGGCATACTCCGCACTCCAGCTGTAGCAGTAAAATTACTGAAACTGTAATTCTCTTAATATTTAAATAATATATTAAAATTTAATTTTCAACACCTGGAAGAATCTGTTTGTGTGCCAGCAAATGAGATAGTCAAGCCTGGAGCTGCTATACATACGGGATTCAAAAACAACCTATCACAAATAATTACTAAGAGCAGCTGTACTCACGACACTAGTCATTTAAAAATCTGGTCCAAGTTGCCTCATTCTTTTTCCATTTTCAAGGATTCCTGCAAAACAGTTCTATAGTTTTTATATTTTTGCCTTTTTAAAATATGTTAATTTTTTTTTAATTGTTGATTCTTACAAGGGCAATATCTGACAGTTTTATCTTTCCTTCTATTACAGGCATTAAACAGTTTTAAGTTTTATGACAGATTATAAAAACACGCAATGTTCAATTTCCAATACATCTTTCAAGATTTTAATAGGACTAAAAGTAAATACTGTAATATGAAAAAGCATTTGCTGATAAACAACATGCATGCAGTACCTGCATATACACTACAGTACAATTCAACATACACAGAGAAAAAAAAAATGCATACACTTTAAAAACAAGATATATCATGTGGCTCAGAAAAAAAAAAGATTACTTGTACTGTAAGGTTTCACTTATTTATAGGTTGGGAGTTTTCAGGTGGAAAGTATTTATTTTAAAAGCATTTTCCAAATTATCTTCTTTCAGACACACTTTCTTTTTAACTGATTTCCAGAAGTTGTTTTGTAGCAACCACTACCAACTTTATGATCATTTGTGAAGAAAAAAGCCTATGTACCATCTTTTATCTCATATCTTTTCAAAATTCATTTAGAATAACATAATATGACATCACTTTTTTTACCACTTAGATAGGATTAATAATGTTTGCACTGAACCTGAAAATTTTTAAAAGTTCAGAAGATTCAGCTAGAAGCCTTTCTTTTATAATTTTAAAATATTCCAACCTGCATTCCTATACATTGAAGTAAAAAGATCCATAATGAAAACCATATTTTATAATAACATACTGAGAAATAAAACACATTACCCTTCAGGGGGAGAAAACCAAGCATTTATACACTACTACCTTCAATCACTTGAATGCAAGTCATTCACACCACCACTACTGCTAACAAGGCATCCAATTTACGAAACAATGAATATTGAAATTACGTTTAAAAGGTACAAATGTCTGTCCAAAGAATGACACTGAAAAATATTAAGTAACAGCTCTACCTCAAGATAAGCCTCACAATTAAAGATTTTAATGAAGAGAGCCTTCAAAGGCTAAATCAGGAGGCATTGATTAGATTGCGTCTAACTTTGTGTTTTGACACCTTCATCTTTCATGGCATTATATTGTCTCTGTGCATCTTACAAAGGAAGCATTTTACTAAGGCCACACATGAACAGGAGACAGCAGTGCTTATAATAGAGACTGTCAAGGGTGTGAGCCAAAATGGGTCTCATTTGGATTTCAAGTGAAGAAAACTCCTAATGCATTTCATTACAATGTATGTGAACCTCTGAAAAGAACGATGGATTTGGATTCTCATACCTATTAATTTATTGAAATGGATTCAGTTTTTTCTTGTATATCAAGAGGGACCATGTGTTTCAAGCAAGGTAACAATATTATAGTATGAAATAACTAAATATGCCATGATGCGGTATACCCTCCTGCGAGACAAAGAGGATGCAATTTTCTTGATAAGTGGAATTTGAGTTCAGAAATAAATCTTACAATAGCTTGGCAACAAATAAATATTCTTTTTTACTATCAGATTTAAAGATATGATCAGGAAGCTATGCAATATAGGCATGGATTCCATCTTTGTTACCACAGCATTTCTTTACCATTTGAAATCCCATGCCTTCTCTTCCCCCTGCAAAACTGTCATTCAAGTATTGACTGTTTATTTCACTGAGGAATTGTCTGTGTGATGTAATTTGGGTAACACCTACAAAAGTCATATTTTATTAAAAGATAAGAAAACCGGATGCAGAAAAGTAAAAATATTCCAAAAAATTGTAATACATTCCAGGTCAAATTAGCTCTAGAAAGATGCCACAGCTACTGTATCACCAATTATCTTATTCACATTACAAAAAGTTTATCTAAATACTTATTTGTCTTTTTCCCACTTTAACTTTTATAACAAAACCTATAATCTGCTTTTCAAACCCTGTAAATTCTGATTTAATAGAGAGAACAGGATACAAACTCTTTTTGTATGCTAAATAATTTTACTAATATAACTATTAAAAATAAGACATATGTTCTCGTTAACCTTAGAAGTGATTCATTGTGCTACACCAATAACATTCAGTAAGTTCAAAGCTCATCTATTTTTTATGGAAATCTTACAACTTGCTAGTTAAACTAAAGGTTAAATATACATAAAGTCTTAAAACAAGACAAAAGTATTCCATATGTATGTAGCTGATAAGCAGAGTACACAAACACATACATAAATCTGTTCGCATTTAAAAACCCAGAGCCTTAAGAAACCTTCCATTGTCACACAAAGACTTCAAAGGTAGAGTTAAAGAGTTTGATATCTTTGGAATATTAAGCAACTATGTTTATTAAGTTAGCAATTGCCTATTATGTTCAGAACTCCACTGACATCACAATTACAGTAGAAAGATGTCATCAAAATCATAATCAGAGATAAAGACGTGCTTGCTTCCACACTTCAGTTCTCAACAAGCATTTTATTTGAAGTAAGAGGAAAGTCCAGGGCATATTTAACTTGTTTCATAAGAATTATGAAAATACATAAATGCAAAACTATATCACTAATTTATTTCTTTATCTATAACATGTAAAAGCAGAAATGTATGTTAAGTGTATATATATATATATATATGTACTCAGTATAAATTAAATTAACATTTTGGACATCTTCAACATTTGAATCAACATGATTTTTATACTTATATATTGTGTGTTTAAGTGGTGTATGCACATGTGCACAAGCAACAGAAAAATCAGCAACAATCATACCAAACAAAATAAAATTCACCTTAGAAATAAAGATTGCACGTTTACACATACAACACAAAACCACATGGACACACATTTATTTTATTTTTTAAGAATAATCATAATTAAATTAGAATGATGCATGTTCCATATTTTATCTTGACAGCTTCTGTATACTCAGGCAGAGCCCATTAAACACAAGCATACAGCAGCTTACTTGTTGAATAATGTATTTCAAGTACTTAAAGTTACTAGGGATTTGACTAAGATCTGCACGTGAATACATATTTTGGACTCAATTTTCTGCACTGGCATTTTTTCTGCTAAATATACTTTAAATTCTACCACAAACTAAGTTAAAATTAGGTTTTTCCAGGACATAACAAAGGACATAACACTATCTTTTAAATAGAAACTTTATGACATTATGAATAAAACTGACATTGTTCAGTTATAAAATTTGATTCGTAAACTAAGTGATATACTTATGTTAATTTACCTTTTGAAAGATATTATGTGTTGCTCATGTTTTTGACAGGGCTTCCATTCATACTGCAGACATGTTGAAAAACACTATATTTCTCAATAAGGAAAATCACTTTATCCACTATCATTCTTATTCTGTCTCAATAAAAAAATCAATCATCAAATACTTGTTTCGAAGTTCAACTTGTTTTACTCCAATTTATGCATGCTGTTCAACTCAGTTCAAATTCTTTCAATTCTACTTGTTATTCCTGTTACTGTTTTTTAATAGTATTTGACATTTTAAAAGAACAAGGAGAAAAAAACTTTATACATATTATAATAATTTTACACTTACAAGTTTGTGATCTGGTAATGTTCAGAACCGTAATTTTTTATAAGAAAAAAAACCCACCAAAATTAAATCTGTTATGTAGGTTTCAAAGTAATAAACATCTGACTGAGCCCATTGAATAATGCAATTGCATCGGTTGTCTAAATGGTAGCAATGTCAATGTCAGATATGTGGTTATCTTTTCATCTTGGCCTATTCTCAAATGTAAAAATTAAATGTTTGAAGGACATTTCACTGACCTGTTATGGCCTCTGCAACTCTCCAACACAATACTACTGTTCCTCATATAAGTGCCACATTTTGGATAAAAAAAAACTTCATCAATGATGCCTTTGCGACATCTGGCGGTCCTTATTACACATAAACTTTAGGTTTGTTTCTTTGTTGGGTTTTTTCAGTTGCTCTTGGGTATTTTTAGTATATTAATTTTATTCAATTTATTTATTTATTTGCAAACCTACCAGAATGTAAAACTTTAGTCCAAAAGGCTTTGATACCCCCTAGCAGGGGGACAAAAGCAATCTAGTTTGCAAAAACACAAGGTCTACCATGAATCCATATGGAGCAAAAGGTCACAAATCTTGAGATGCAGTGACATCATGACAATAAGACACTTTTGAGACAGAAGGTGACTCATTTTGAATATAAAAAGGACACTGATCAAATTCTCCCACGCATTTAAAACTATGGAGAAGAATAAGCATGAGAAGAACCTGATGTAGATGTGTAACCAGGGAGAGTTAAAACATACCCTTTAGTTTTCACAATTATAAGATGCCACTGAGAACTTGACAAGTCTGCTTCAGAAGATTTAAAAGCATTATTTTTATGTCATTATCGGATGCTGAGAAAATTTATTAAAGAAAAAAACACTCAGTTCACAGGGTGCGCATTCCCTGTAAGAACCCAGCACTTTTAAAATAAATTCAGTTATGCCAAAGCTTGTTCTACATGTTTCAGTGCTATTATTTATAATTTCAATAAACTATGAAAAAAGTATTACAAGCAACAAAAAAATTAGCTTCCTTTCTTTATCTTTCTTCCTAAGCTATTTCACTGCAGTAGGAAAACCTCATTCTAATTTCTTTATTGCAATAACTGCAGGAGTATTTGACATGAACTTCGTGAAACCATAACTTTGCTGTTTCTTAGCCCAGCAGGAAGAACTAGGACATTTAAACTTCACTTGTTCTAACAATTTTTCTTTCAAACTAATAGATGATACAGTAACCAAAGATTAAACGTATATTACTTGAGATAGAGAGCATCACTTCTTTAAATTCTACTTTGCTGCTTCATGGTAAATATTCTGTTAAACGCACTACTGTTCCAAAACCAGTAACACAGTATATTGTTTGGACATGGATTTGGTCTCATCTGAACAGATATGTAGCATGTGTTACTGACACTGAAGAAAAATTTCTAATAAATCATAACTGAATCAAATTGAAAAAAATAATCTCTCAAAACTGCTCTTGGCACAGACTAGATTTAGTGAACAGTCTAATGGTATAGTTCACCTGTTTTACAAAAAAAGATTTCTGCATCCTCAGAGTACATAGTAGGCCCCCATAAAAGCTACCATTCAAATTTTAATTAAAATTTCAGTAGCCTGTATTTTCAGTGTACTTATATGGACAAGATACAGACCATGTACTGTGCACAAGCACATCATTGTTTGCAGACCACAGATATGTATCCAAATACATGACAAATACAGGCCAAAGAAACACTGGTAATTCTAAGTAGTCTTCTCCTCATAACACAAAACTGCAAGCATACAATCTAGTCTAACATGTTGAATTGCAGTTATTGTACTGCATTCACAGAGACAACTCATTAAGGATATGAATAAACAGATTCAAGGTTATGTCTTAGTATGGAATAAAAAAATTAATCAGTCATTAAACTCCATGCACAAAAATTCAGCATGTGACAGCACAGATAGATTAAAATCAGAACACTAAACTTAACGAATTTAAAAAAAAAAAACCACATTAGGAAATATCATAAATTGATGGAAGAATTAAAATATCATGGTATAAGGAGGACAGTTTATGCAAAAGAAGCTCAATCCTCACTGAAATAAATATCAATAAGTAAACAACAAACTGACAACACTTACTTCTAAAAGTATTAGAGCAACTTCTTTGTGTTGCTGTGAACTAAAGCATGGTCTTTTAAGACCTCAGAATCTGTTAATTTTCTAGGAAAAATTTTTACCAGTAGTGAAGACACTATGAAGCCTCATCACATAAACCTTGTTCTAGACTCATACCTTTCCTGGTGAAAAAGTAATAGAAAAAAGCAGTACTCTTTGCCAGATAAGTATCTCTGAATTCTCCTTGCTCAGAAAGTCATAGCCTGAAGCTGATTAACTCAGACCAGTCAGCACCCAAACATTCTGGTTTGGGCATGATGTTGGAGAATGATCTGTGAGCATAACTTCATAATATCTGAATCTCATAGGTCACCTTGAACTATGACAATATGGCATTGAAATTTAGATACACAGAGATCAATGACCACTCATTTTTAATGCTAAAATTCTGAAACCACTGCATTAAATTTCTTATGCAACATTTTCCACTGAGCTATGCAGGAGAATATCCATTTGTCTTTGCATTCACTCAGAGACTATAAAGTACACTAGCTATTTCTATCTCATGATCTGACAGTGACTCCATATGAAACAATAAATAATGCAATTCTGAAAATACAATAGAAATGGAAGATAAATTTACTGTTAAAGAGCTACTACATATTTTTAAAGATTTCTTTTTTAATTGAAAGGCAACAAGAAAACCTTTTATTTTCTATATACCCTTTAAAGAGGTTTAACTGTATATCACATAAATGCTCTCAGTTTTTATCCAAATGTGCTGCTAAATTACCCATGTAATTATCCCACGAGAAATCGTTATAGTTATTTTATTGATTATATTTATTGACTGATATAATTTCATTAACACTTTTGTGGGAAGTGTTTGGTGGTATTTAAATTCAGCTACCACAGTCTTTATTAGTACAATTAAAAGGACAATTTCTGTATTATTCTAGAGCGTGGGTCTTTTTGCAGAGGTGTTTAATTACTGAGTTAAAGCAACAACAGAAAGCTAATGAACAAAAATATAGGCAATAATTTATGGTCAAACATGAAACAAACCTAAAATTGTCCCTGATCCCAAAAGTAAAATCTGTTTAAAATGAAAAATAACTGTTGTTAAAGTGAAATAACAACAGTTCTTTCTAAAACAACAACATGACAGCTATATGTCTTAACAAGCCCTCCAATAACAAGCAGTAGAACTAAATTTGAGTAAATAGATAAAATCTGTTGCAAATATATCTTAAAGAGAGGTATATGCAAGTATCTGCTTACAGAATCCTGTAAAGGCAAAGCAGATATTACTTTTGATATACCACTATTATAAGACCTTATTACTGCAATAAATGTGGCACCATTGTTTCCTTGTCTTCTGCATGCACTACAGTGTTACTGAGCCAGCAGGCACTATACTTACATACAGTTCGATTGACTTAAATTGAATAAGACCAAAATAACTTTGCAACTGGTAATCCTGGCATAAAAAAAGTCGAGAATATGGATTGCAAATTAAAATTAATTTCTAGATATGAAGATCAAAACTAAAACAGATGTTCTAAAGAGGGAAACATAAGATCAGACTACGGCTATTAAGAAATTACTCGTCCCAGGTGATGGTGTGAGACTGTTCTTATCTGCTTCAGATTTTAAAGAATAATTTCTATTGTATTGGGCATCCATTTTTGGAAAAATATGAAAATTAGGGAGACCAAGGAATTAGCAAATACAAAAATTCTAGCAAATTCATACTCATTGCTCTTTGACAGAGTAAAATTAATTTTTATCCACAGGGAATATATCAATTTAAAGATATCTGAGGAAAAAAAATTGATGGGGAAGTATAAGACCTCTGACTAGACTCTCCCTCATTGCAGGGGATCCAGAGAGTTTAAGGAAGCATGATGTGGAAAAATTGTATGGAGATTTCATTCTTTGGCTTCTTATTACAGGTTTTTCCCATCAGTGCAGGTGAAAAATCCAGTGCAGATTGATT
Organism: Amblyornis subalaris; assembly: GCA_018881555.1. Lineage (NCBI taxonomy): Eukaryota > Metazoa > Chordata > Aves > Passeriformes > Ptilonorhynchidae > Amblyornis > Amblyornis subalaris. The sequence continues at coordinate 2,488,317 of JACAXG010000072.1, forward strand.
AACTAATAAAATCTTCTAAGTAATTTCACTTCAAATATTTTATGACTGTCTACATTGCAGCACTACAGCATAATTGAATCTTTGTTCCAGATAATTTTTGTACTAGGGGAAAGTACTGCAAAATCATGAAGAAAATAGCCAATCATTTATACGCAGAAAACCCCTGTATTAATTTTTTGCTGTCAAAGCTTCTGTGCACATTTTCTGTGTACAAAAATTTATAATATTAAAATTATTGACATTAATCATTGCAATCAAAACTGTGTTTCCATTTAAATGAATTTGTTGTTGTATTAAAATGAACAAAGTGTGAAAACAGTATCAAGTTTTATTTTTGTTTCCTAAACTGAATAGTATTCTTTAGAAAACAAAAAAATATTTTTGTTTTAAAAAAAAGAAATCAATAATGAAAACATGAAAGAGTTGTGGTTTTCAAGCAAAATGGAAAGACAAAAGTTTAAGAATGTTTATAGATGTGCCTTGTTTAGCAGTTTTGCATGTTGGATGTGACTTTCACAGTCTGTTGGCTATTGCAGGAAAGCCATCACATCTGTGACTTGGCTGTTGATTAATGAGTCTTTCAATTCACTGCTACCGTCTGAAGAAGGGCTGTGGCATTTCTAAGCTTCACTGGTTTATTCGCCTTCAGCTGTAGACCTACCGAGGTATCTTCCATAAAGAAAATCACACCTGGTTAAGGCTAATGAAAACCTCAATATGTCATTTTCTAGACAAGTCAAAAAGCATGTAAAACTAGACAAAAGATGTATTCAAGCAACATGAATGCAGTTTTGTCATAACCTGTCAATCTAAAGACTAACATAAAAAAGCTTTCTTCAATGACATTTTACGGTGTCAAGTATTAGAATGACAATTCTTAATTCCCTCTTTGCTATATGAGGCAGGATGCACAATGGTTTCCCACTCTTCACAAAGACTAAATTTTGTTGTTAGACCCTAGAAAGAAGTTAAGAGGGGAGAAAAAAACCCAATCAAACAGTTTTTCTGAGTTGAATTACCAGTCAACATCAGAAACCCCCAAATCACAGTGTCTAGGCAAATTTTAAACTTACTACCTACTTCACAAAATCTATTAAGAGTTCATGCGAGACTGACCAATTTTGCTGAATCTGCATCATGACTGTAAAACTTTCGGGGTCAGTTTGACATTAACAACTGGACTTGGGGAAGAAGCAATAAGATCTTTGGGACTTTGTCATCCTTTAGCAAGGAGCAATAAGATCTTTGTCATCCTTTCTTAAGCAGGGTGAGCCTGGCAGGACAGAGGAAGTTAATCCAGGAAAGCCATGTGAGAAGCCAGTAATTTTGCGAAAGGCGTAGCTCTAAGAGACAACAGTTATAGCCATGAAGGTCTTGGATCTGCACTGTAGCCACTGCCAGTCCTTAATATTTGCTTTGTGGTTGCAACAGTGAATGTTGCGAGGTCAAGAGAAAGCATACAGTCTTCCCCATCTCCTTCAGAGGAAAACTAAATGGGACTACCATTTCCTTAAAAGAATGCAAGGTAAATCAAATTAGATAAGCATTAAAGTCTCACTAAAGCTGAGTCACCTCCCCTTCGTTGCCACAAAGGGACCATGCATATCAACAGCCACCACAGATTAGCTACTATATGGTAGCTTTGTATCTTAAACTTAGTCAAAAGAGCTAGGTTCTACTCTTTGCTTTGCTACAGACTGATTTTGCAGTGTAGAAGACACCTCAAAAGTGACTTGCATGACCAGATTTTCCATCTGCTTAACTTCGATATTAATACTTCCCCCTCTACCTTACAGGGGACTTGCATGTCTCAGCTCATTACAGCTTGCAAAGAAATTGAGATGCCTATATGGAAATTGAATTACTCTACATTACTAGCACTGCTGAAAAATCTCTTATTTAAAAGCAGCAAAAGGAAGAAACAATGTCTTGATGGACAAGGCAGACTTTTAGCTTCTTGGCTTGTGTCCTGAGCCTCTTCCCTTGCAGGTATAGCAAGAAAGTCTGTAGATAAGATAAGTAGCTAAGCCACTGTGTACAGTTAAGGTAGTCAGTACTTTGAATGCACTAATACACATTTACACATTTAGCAATTCCGCATTAGTATACACTTAAAATCACTATATATCTATTAAGAATGAAAACTTGGATCAATAGGGGTCTGAAAGGGGAAAAAAGAAAAGAACAGGTGAGAAAAACAAACATGAGTATCGCCACTTTCGAATCCCTAGTGAGAACAGGATGTGAGACAGAGTTGAAAGGAGGGCAAATTATTTGCAGATGAAAGGAAATACCTACTTTTAAGAAAAGCCAGCCAAGTCACAGGATACCAATCACCAGGTTAATTAGATAGTAATAAAAATGCCAAAGTGCCACACTTCCAAGTAATGATTTGCAGTTCTAGCACACAAAAATACCTAGTTATTAAGAAAAGATACATACTTTTAAAGAAACCAATGAATCCTAACAATAAATGCACTATTAACACAATACAGTGCATATACCTGGCAGTATTCCATCAAAGCTGTCCTTGTTCCAGGAAGGACAGGGTTAATTTTTGCAGTAGCCAGGAGGGTGCATGGCTGGGACCTTGAGGTTATTCTACACCACCTTATGTCATTTTCTGGGGTTGAAGGAAGGGGTCTCTTGCAGGTTAGTATAGTGTGGTGGAAGGAGCAGCTGGGTATCATCTATCATCAGGGGGTTTCCGTGTGAATTGTTTGCCTCTTTCTTGTACCCTCTGTCATCAGCATCGTTGCTGTTACTACTCACTTTCTTCTTTCACCGCTGTTTCCAGTAAATTACTCTTGTCTCAACCCGTGATCTTTATCTTTCATGCCTTCAATGCTCTTCTCCATACCACAACAGTGGGAGGGGAAGGGGGAAGGAAGAGCAAGAGAGCAGCAGCAGTTTGGAGAGCCTCAGCAGGAATTCTAAACTGTAGAGTACCATTCCTAAACCAAGAAGCATATCAAAGGACATAAAAATGTGGACAAATGTGACCTAATTTAAATGGGGAAGCAAGACACTGTGAGACAGTATTGGAAGAAAGTGGTTTGGCTCACTGGCCTCTGCTCTAGCCAACAAAAGCTGTGCCTACTGCACTTTTGAAGCAAAAGATGCAGCAATACTTTCTTCTTTTTTTATTTGTTTTATTTTCACTTTTTCTAGGGGCCAGGCTCAAGCAATGAAAAAAGCACCAAATTAGCATGACAACTTATTGAAGCAATTTTATACCTGTTAATTAAAAGAGAGCTGGTAAGTACATACTTTCAAATCCTATGTTGGCAAAGATCTCATCATAAAGGACTTCCAAGTATTAAAAAGGAGCTATTATTAACTAAGGTTAAGTGGGATATGGCAATCCTTTTGTTTTTAGCACTTTTTGTTGGAGACTGTCATCAGGGAATATTGTTTTATTCATATGATTCATCAACATATCTGCAGAAAAGAGAGACTGCTAACAATGAGAAAAGTGTACTGTATATGAGAAGCCTCATCTTTAGCCTCATTTACTTGTGAAATTCATGCTATAACTGTATACATAATAGTGGCTTGAGTGGCAGTCAAACAGTATGTAATACTGTTCCCTTTTGCTTACCAATGTATGCTTTAAAAGTGCCAGGCAAGGAACTAAGCCTACTTCTGACAGATTTTTTAAGGTCACAGTACAGTTTGATTAGCTTTGTCAGAAGAGGATAAGCAGACGAAGGATAATCCTTATGGTGACAGATGTGACATATACCTTGTTATTGACCAACTCATTTATAGAAGAGGATCCTTGCTTACCCAGAAAGGTCAAAGTGAGATTTTCCTCAAAATCCCATTGGCTGGTTTTTGGTACATCCAGCAGTAGGGTCTAAACCTGACTTTCTGATCAACCAAGAGATGTACGATAATGGATTAATACCTTCCACCTGCTTCTTTTGATATAAGAGCAATGAGATACTGCCTTTCATAACCTCCCATGCATTTTAGAAAGCCTGTTATCCTATGCATTATAAGGGCATCAATTATAATATCACCAAGCAGGTGATGATTATTACAGTATTAATGGCACCCTAGTTCTTCACCAACCATCATTAATTGTTGACTTGTAGCTGTAGCAACTATATGAATTTCTGACACCCAGAAAATTTGGATGCAAAAGGTCTTGGAGCACTTGTAGTTTAGAAGACAGACTAACATATCTAAAAGTAAACTAGACATAAGACCACCATCCTCTGCAATTGCAGATAAGCTCTCTATCTTGGCATTATGTCAGTAAGTGCTCTTTCATCATTTGTTTCTTCCACAAAGAAAATTGTTAGAGAACTTCCTACCTTTTAATACCCTGAAGCTTTTTTTCACTCATTGCTCAGATTCGGGCTTTTGTGAAGTTTTATAAAAAATCTTTCACAGATAACAAAACAGATGTAGTTTGCTGGCATTCTTTTCAGTTTCAAAACCACAAAATAAATTTTTCCATGTGTTGATAAACTAGATTTTAAAAGAGCGTTTTCTGGATATCTAGATAATCAACAACACAATGAATATAAACATTTTCTATAAATAGTTCACCATATGTCTATCATTCTCAGCAGATGGTGTCTGTGTATTCACTAGAATATACAAGAGCTATGCAAATTTTGCCCTGCAATCATTCAAAATTCTAAACAAGATATTTTGACTTAACTTCAGTTTTATTAAGCTTAATCAAAGGCAAAACACATAATTTTATCACCTAGCTCTAATATGGGGAACAAATGCCACAACTATATTAACAAATGAATTTGTGAAAGGCAATGCAGTCAAAAGGATTGTAAAAAAGAGACACTAGGTACAAGATTTTCTTAATCTTAGGAAAGCACTCTGCTGCTAATGATAGTTTTCACCTACCCAAAAAGCAGTTTCACTTGTAAACAGCCCAGTGGTTCATCAGAGAAAATGCAGTCTGGACTATGTTACAAAAAAATCTGTGGTCCACAGGATGTGAGAGTTTCTGTATGTTTTGCAGCAAATGTTACTAGAAAGCCTATATACTTGATCCAGTTTTAGTAAAAAACAAACTTACTAATTTTTTATAGTTTCCTTAAAGCCAATATAGAAACAACTCCATGTTTTCTACTTGCTTTCAGAAGCTGCTGGATGGTTCAGAATATCTATCACAGGAACGCATGACCAAAACTTGACTAGATACTTGTCTATCCCGTTCCAACTTAAAACTACTTGAGCTTGTATCACGGTATAAACATTTTCTGGAAAGTTCTTCTTAAGCTACATCTGTTGGAAATCATATTCTAATTTTCAGTTTAGACAATTTTCACAGCATTTCTTATCCACTTGAACAAATATTAGTTTTAGTTTCTAGGTTTTTCAAACTTCTTACTGTTTCTCACCTGATGCATTTATAGTAAAAATAACAAATTCCCCTCTCAGTTATTACATTGTTAAGCTTTCTGTTCTGCAGATCTTGTACCTCACTGTCATTGGCTTTGCCAGTCATGAGTTCTTCTCCCTCTGTAGCTATAGCTCCCAGAGTTCTCTCTGGATTGCAGGATCTACATCATTCCAACTAAATCATTACTTGTCCCTGCATCAGTGCTCCATGAAACTTTCCTAAGTGCAGAGGAGGGAATCTTGGTCATTCCTCCTCAGAACTGCAAATTACGGCAATATTGGATAATGGCTTCATATGTTACAAAAATGTCTCATTTTTTTCTCATCATTATAGTGATAGGAATATCTTTACATTATAGTAATGTATTCAATCCACCTGAAAGTCCTGTACAACTGCAGAAGGAAGGTCACATCTCAAAGCCCAGCTAAATAATATTATCTTATAACCATGTACAAGTTGCCAAGATACTTCTCTGAAAATAATTGATCATAAATTTAACTTACATGTAGAGGAGAGTACATAAACAAGAAGGATAATGTATGGTACTGTGCTCTGGATTTGTGGCCCAATGTTGGCAACACACCAGCTTTCTGCCTACTGCTAAATACTTCTTGCACAGTTTCAACATGCTGATTTGGCAAGACAATAACAATTGTTACTTTATGAACAGGACACTAATTAAAATTTGAGATACAGGCAATTAAATAATAATTGCTCTTCTTGCTTTAATATATGTATTAGATGTAAGGAACCTCCATTTGGTATTGAAGTATCTAAGAATGTACAAGTGAGTCCAAGACTTGAAAAAGCAGCATGTATCTGTGTAAGTACCCAGGATATTTTTTAAAACTTGGGTAAATCAAGTTCATAAGTTAGTTGAATGTTAATAGGCTTATTATTAAAAGATACTATTTCAAGTATAATTGAGAAATATGTTCTAACTTTTATTCTTGCAGCTCAAACTATACATATATTATTTACATATATATATAATTTTGTTATGTAAACAAAAATCAGAAGTAAAACTGTGTTAGTCTTTACTGCTCAACTTTATTAGCTTTTCCTGATAGAATTCTACATATGATAATCTTGAAATAAAATAGTATCATTAACATTGTGAGGAGATTGCTGGCTCAGAACATTTCAGATGCATGTGCTGGGAAAGGGCCAAAACTTGCGAGGTGGTGCATTGCTTCATACACCCCACCTCCTGGAGCCTGTAGCCCAGCCCCACAGTCGCCACCAATCCCCGGCACACCACACCAGAGGCAATGTACCACAGCTGCCCCTGGAGCCCTAACCCAGCTCCTGACTGGCTACCAGACTGGAAGTCCCACCTGGGGAAAGGGCCCAGGAAAGCCAAAGTGTACTCAAGCCAGATCACAAGGCAAGTACATGTCTTGACCCTACCTCCCATTTAAGCTGAAACACAGCTGGAACTAGCAGTGGTAGCTATATTTGTTCTTTTCTATATCTAGCCTGCCTTCCTTCCTTCCTTCCTGCCTTCCTTCCTTTCTTCCTTCCTCCCTCCCTCCCTCCTTCCCTCCCTCCTTCTTACCTTTCTCTCTCTTTCTCCTTCTTCTTCTTCTAATTCCTTCTTCTTGAAGTTTGAGTAACTTAAAATCAGAGGGGTTGAAGTTTGTTAAATTGAATGGCCTTAGAGCTTACTAAATTAATGCTTTGTGGAATGCTTTATGTTGACTCAATGTTGCTTTAAACTATTCTGAAGTTCCTTGATTTTCTCAAGTTCGGCAGTTAAGTTTTTGCTGACCTCTTGAGAATATCTTGCTGGTATTTCTCCCCTGCATCTAACTCAGGGTACATAAAAAAACCTCCATAAGCCCCTTTAAGGGACTCAGTGAGAGAGTTCATACAACCATCCACATCTGTAATTTGAAAAATTTCCTAGACATTTTTACTTTGAGGATCATAGGAATGCATGGATTAGATTCCCATCGTCACGTGAAGCCAGCAATGAGTAGTAGACAACAATTCATTCCCTTTTTAACCAGTCCTAAAAGCCTTTTAGTTTCCCCTAACCACCAACCAATTAATTTGCTTAACACTTGCTGGCTCTGGGACAATGCTCTCATAACACCCTCTCACCTAACTCAGTCATTAACTAGGTTAGGGGAGCATTTCCCTTGTAAGTGAGTCCCCTAAGCATTTTCACTTTTTTTCCTCAAAAGAAAGACCACGTTTATTTTACTTCATATGCAGCTGACAGTATTTTCTCTTTAAATATGATAAAAAGGAAATATATATCATTCCAACATCACTGTGAACTGGTAAAAATATTTTTGCCAGCACAGACATTCAGCAAAAGCTTTAGCATGTGTCAAAGAAAGGAGTAATTAAAATATTATGGCACTCCACTTTATAAACTGATGGTTGAGACACAGTTTGAGTACTGCCCTTGGTTTTGTTTAACTCATCTCAGGAGGCAAACAGTAGAAACAGAATAGGTCCACCATAAATGGGAGGTCAAAACAATCACACATTCATTCAGCTTGAACAGGAACTCTTGAGTACAAGTAAGGCTGAAATTTATGCAGTTCTAGGAAGGATCATGAAGAATCACCTAAAGATAGGGCTGACTTGAGTCTCACTGCAAAGCTTGCTTGAGTAGCCAGAAGAACAACTAGAATTGTCCTAGTCATCTGGAAAGCATGAGCAGACATACTTTAGCTACGCTAAAAATAAAGTCACATAAAGACAAGCTGTATTGGAGATGCTGGTTGCCACGGCAGATACTGGATCAGCTGTTCTACTGAATGATCACAGTGGGTCTAAACGATCTGTTGGTCTGTAAAGCAGAGTGGTTGAAATAATAAATCCATGAGCTAATTATTAATGGCTTGCATAACACCACTTCTAGATGAGAATTTCCATACCATGTAGAAAGGCAATGAATGAAGACATTTTCAAATTAGGAAAGATGACAACAATTAGGGAATTTATTAAATAAAAAAAATAGATGATACGACAAGAGTGTAAAATACAGAGAAGGACAGAAGAGGCATACACATAACTTCTTTCTAACCTCTATAAAGAGAGCAAAAGAAAAATGAAATGTATTTCAAGAGAAAAGTAAATATGAAACATCCAGTAGTCCTCTTCTCTCTGGCTCATATTGATGACAGCATGAAGGGAAGTTCAAGAACCAGTTTGAGACTAATACTTTCTGTGACAGTCTCTTTTAAAAGGACAAACTACTTCATTTTTAATGAAGGACATGAGATAGCAATAACAGGAGAACCATCAAAGAAAAAAAAATTAGTACTGAATTGTCTGTGACATTTAACATAAAAATGACACTACTGGGTACAGAGCAAGAAGTCTGTGAAGTTTCACATTCTGTCTGGTAACAGAGGAGATCAAGAGGAGAATTGAATAACAAATTTTTGCTGGCACAAATTTTTGTGCAATTGCATTAAACTTTTGGAAAAGAATAATTTGGTTGGGGAAAGAAGTAATCTTAGCAGAATAAAGACAGAAGACTAGAAATAGACTGGGCAAATATTTTATATAAGAAATGAAGGAAGAATTAAATGTTTAAGACTAACTGCTAGTGATAAATTAAGAAAATGGGATAAAAACCCCAAAACATCTTTGACATGCAAATTCACACATTTTTGAAATTATCACTCTAGTTCCTAGATGGAGAAACAGTCCAGTTAAAAAGATGACTGATAGGACCATATTAGGTATTCTCAGGAGGATTCAGAATTAAGAAAGGAATGTCATAGTTTAGTTTGCAATGTGTAAGTTTTCCAGTTTTCACAAGTGGTAAGTATTAAAAAAATACCCAATTTTTCCACATAAAATTTTCTGAGTTTAACAAACTGCTATTTAACAAGTATCAATTCTGCAGTAAATACATCTGCCTAAAAACTAAGCAGTTAAATTTGACAAGTAAAAAGGCAATAAAATATTAAAATAAGTTTTATTAACTAAAAACTATTATGGAAACACTTTCTATTTCTAGCTACACTTGCCATACCCCCAACTGAATTTAAGAGACTTTGCAACTTGAGTAAATATTCCCTAAATTGTGCTGAAATTTCCCTGAGCAGTATAGGTTTGCAAAAGTTACTAATTTCTTTTCAAAGCATTATTTAAGTGCAGTATCAACATATATTCATATACTTCTGTCTCAGACAGAAAGAACGAATTATACTCTTCAAAACAGAAATTGAAAGCCATACAAGTACGGATCAAATACTACAGAAAAAAAGGAGCTCTGTTTTACAATTGCATCTTTAAAGAGAAAAGCAAAATTTATTTTATAAAATTCACCAGTAAAATCTGTGTGTATTCACTATTATAAAGTCAAAAGGACAAAAGGAAAATGTGATTATTTGCCAAAATCCCATTACCTGTGTGTCAGCAGCACCCTGAAGGCCATCTGATTCAGTCCCAAATAACCTGGCAGCAAGTTTGACCAATCCCAGTTCCATTCAGTAATGGCTGACTGTTGATACATGGCAAAAAGCTAGTTAGTTATTAATCAGCATTAATATGATCAGTACATTAAAGCTACAGCTGTGATATACTAACCAAGGAGGGGGTCTAGAACGAGGACTCAGAAAGATTATATCAATCATGTCTACAGAAGAAGGTTTTTATTCCAATAATACAGCAATTAATTAATTAATTAATTAGGGATGTAGCCACTATGTATAAAAAGATAAATCAGATTTTTGAACCATTATTTTTCCAACTGTTGATGGCACTCTGATCAACTGCTTTGTCTCAGAGCTTGACTCTTTGTCCGAAAAGCAAAATAATTGGTAACTTTTCATGTAATAGCAATTTGCATTTTCTGCTGTCAGCAAAAAGTTTGTCAGGAAAAACTTGGTATAGCTGAAATTCAAGAAGTAACCTGTATCATTAGACTAAAGGTTTAGTTGTCTATTGTTTTGTAAGGCACTCCAGGCACCAGACAGTTCTTATAAACAGCATTAAATCTAGACAATAGGAACAAATGTAACTCCATATCGCTTATTTAAGAATAAAAGCAACCTACAATAGCACTGGGCAAACAAAAGACCACACACATTAAACAGTAAATCCTGTTCCATAATATTCCTTTTCACTGTTAGCGATGGTCAAGTAGTGACTATAATTCAACATTCTTGGGAGGAAATAAATAAAAAATTATTGTTGTAAGACAAAAATAGCACTGAGTAGGTGAAATACAGAGTACAGAAGGGAAATAAGAGTAACAGGAAAGAATAAAACACTGTGAAAGTGGAAAGTGAATGAATAAGAAAAGGTGAACATCTGATAAACAAGAAATAAGATGAAAAGATTCAACTAAGAGAACAGTGTGAGAAGAACATGGGAGAAAACAGGATACTGTTCTACACTCTACTCTGAATTAACAATAGATAAATACACATGAAGGAAGTACCTGTAAAATCAAGAGGGAAAAACAGGAAAAGCTAAACAGTCAGTAGCAACAGTCATGAAAACAAAAAGGGAAATTTGTAAAAATTCTGACTGATAAAAATTCACAGACTGATTAGTTCTGTGAAAAAATCAAGGATTACTTTGAAAAAAAGCCACTTCAAGAAAGGCAAGTAATTTCTTTCTAGCACTGATTGATACTGTCGCACATCCTAGACTTAAGCTTATTAGACAACAGAAGAGCGCAGCACTAGCACAGACTGAGATATCAGGACAAATAGATAAAATCAAGAGCACCAAGTTACTACTTCCACATGGTAATTACTTAAGATTTTTATGAGAATGTAAGAATGAAGTGGCTAAATTGTTAACAGAAATGACACACTTCCTAGAATCAGCTACTGAACTAGACAGTTGGTAAGGTAAGAAATTTACTTATCATCAACAAAAATGCTAGAGTTGATCTTAGAATAGCAGTTCAGTGGTCCTTGTTTCAGGAGCAGTAAAACTCATAGAAACTATGATTAAGTACTTTGCTAAATTTGATATGATCAGGACAAATTAGCAAAACTTTAGAAGAAAACTGTTATGGAAACTTTCCCGTATGATCATTCAGGAGCACTCCAGGCGTCACAATCACACCACCATCAGACTTTAACAGCTGGCACTGAGGCTCCTTCACATCTAGCAAATAAGTTCACGGGTTCTCCACTTGACTCCCTGCACACCTACTCTCACGCAGTCAGACAAGGTTTCCCATGGGAGAGTCTCAGATGTCTGGTTGCTTACAGTAATTTTATCATGATGCAACAACAGAGTAACAGCTTGAGCTCCTACCGGGCTTTAATACTCTCTCACAGTCTAAGCACTCCATAGCCTGATGTCTTCCAGCTGAGTCAGTGGCTCCTGCCATGTCTCTGAATGTGCGGTCACCTGGCTGGCATCATAGGTACTTTGTTGTGCAAAAATACAAGGCCAGTTTATGGACTTTTGCCTCAGGATCCCACTATTTCCCCTACCCAGAGCTCAATCTGCATCTGGCACAGTAGCTCTACCCTGAGCTATCTCCACTAAATGTATTCCCCAACAAAAAGAGTCAATAATGTACAGTGAATTTTACATTTACCAACAAAGAATATAGAGAATGTTCACTACAAATTATCTTTTGGAAAGATTTTGAATTAGTTTAAGAAATCATTTACTGAGGAAGCTAAGAGTATGTTTACATTGCACAATGTAGACATGCCCTTTTATACTTATGTAATATATCTTTATATATTATGTTTTATATATTATAATATGCTGTATAGCATAGTGTAACATATATTCGCTGTTTAGACCTGAAGCACTAAGCAGTATTGTCATGCCTATTCCAATTGGCCCTTCTGAGAGAAAAGTTTTAAAAAGCAATACATAATTAATTAATTGACAAAATACGTTGTGAAACCAGTAGTTTGTTCTGACTTAGAATTTATGAAAGTATAAAATGTAGACTGATATATCTAGTTACAAGAGACTTGAAGAAAATAAAAAATTAATCATGGATTATAAACTCCTAAGCTACATGGCAGTTGCCAACCAGTAACAAATGAATTTAAAAAGAAATACATCCTTTGAGAAGAATAATTGTTCCTTGCCAGTACTCTGGCATCTTCTACAGGCACTGGTAATAGTTTTCACAGGAAACCAGACACTATACTGACCACTGTTTTATAAACGGACAGTCACACGCTACAAAATAAATGTGTAATTGTATGGTAAAGGGAATTAAACTATTTAATAACATTATTAAGCTTGGAAATAGAATCAGAGAAGAGAATCTTAGAATGGTTTGCATTGGAAGGAACTTGAAATATCATCTCATTCCAACCCCCTACCATGGGTAGGGACACCCTTTGACTAGACCAGGTTTTTCAGAGCTCTGCCCAGCCTGGCCTTGAACATTTCCAGGGATGGGGCATCCCTGACTTCTCTGGGCAACTTGTGGTCCATTCCAACCTCATTCATTCTGTGGTTCTGTAATTCTTGATTGGAAGGTCCCTTCCAACTCAAGCTATTCTATGATTCTATTGATTTGAGTATTCTATAAAGCATGTTTCCCTTCCAACTCAAGCTATTCTATGATTCTATTGATTTGAGGATTCCATAAAGCATGTTTCCCTTGAGTGAGAAGCCTTGTGGAATTGGTATTTGTCTCCTTTTTAAGTATATCAACACTTTTATTGCAACATGACAATGATTAAGCATTCATTAAACAAGTAAGAAAAACAAGTATATTTTACAGCAATATAACTGAAACAGTGAAATAGTCCAAAAGAGTCAAGACTGGCATAAGAGATTACACTGTGTATAAGCAGAGCTGTACTGAAAAATGATGCATTTCTACCACAAGTCTGTAAAGTGAATTTCGTGTCACTGTAATACCATTTCTTTTAAAATATTTTAATTGAGGGCTGGAATTAAAACTGTTGATGATGTATTAAGAATATATGAGAAACAATGGCGTAAGATTTTTTAAGTATCAAAGTGATATCAGAAACTATATAGCATTTTGTGTACTGAATTGGTCATGGGGTGCTGCAGCACAGATTTAGGCAACCAGATCTCATTTCTTTAACTGTTCCATTATCAGGAAATTAAATTCTGTGAGTTAATTATAAACCTTGACATATTACAAGCATGATTTAAGGAAGAACAAAGAAACTGATGCTTTCTTCTTTTTTTGTGTGTTTTACCCCTGCTTAGTCTCACTGTTCTGTAAAATATTTGTATTTCCAAAGCATTCTTTACATAACTGTTCAACATTTCTGTGACAGACCCATCAGGAAGATTCTAAATGTGAGCTTAAGAGTTCTGACACGATTTTTCGAAGGACTAAGACTAACCTTATGTACTATGGCACAGATGTAATAAATGTCATTGCCACTGTGGGCTTTCCTTCACTCTACTGAACACAGAAAGTGTAAGTAAATGCAAATTGCTCTTACATGTAGTAATTCTGATAAAAGAAAAGGACGATAATGGCTTTTTGAACATCATGAACATCATATACAGGGTACCCTCATCAGATTATCAAGAAATAATATTCTCTTCTGCTTCATCGAATGTGAACACATGTAATTAATTCCATTTTCTTAAGTTCAGTCTCTATCATTATCATGATAAGATGGACAAGTAAAAATTATACTTTAACCAAGGATTCAGATTTTTACAAACCTGATTGAATACTTTTGCACAAGATTGTCTGTACACATGGAAAGGGTTGAAGACAGGCTGCTCTTCTCTGCCCTTCAGCAAAAAAGGCAGGCATTGACTGGAGGTAACACCTTCTTCAGAAGAATTCTCACAAGACAGCTGCTCTTTCAAATATTCCTTTTGGAAGAAAAAGCAACCAAAGAATAGTACAGGCCACCTAGTGAAATTTCACCTACGTGAAATTTGCCTACATTTCAAGCATAAGTTTACAGTATGTTTCACAGAAGTTCCTTTTAATACAGTAGGGAATAACCAACCTCTTAAAATATAGAAACCTTTTAGAGAACATCACCAGTTTACAACAAACAAGAAATAACCTCCAAAAACATGCACCCAAAGCAAAACAGAACAATCTAACCTATTTTTGAAACTGTCATTAAATTATGTGTATAAGTTCTCTTTTTATATATATATGTTAAGTATATGTGGAAGTGAACAACAAATGTTTTTTATGACTTTCTAATTAAACTTTTTGGACAACATTCAACAATTACTATGTTACTATAAATCAGTTGTTTAATGAACATGTTCTAAACAGTTATTTAAACACAGGAAATAAATATTCTACCACTCTTCAAAGCTATTTTTAGCTGCTTAAGTGTTCAAGGACTAGAAGTAATTTATGATTTACATTGCAATTTTAGAAACTATACTGTAACAGATGCATGATTATTTTGGACACAATCTTTTCTATTTTCACTTCTTCAACTATCATGTAAATAAATCATCATTACCAGCCAATAAAGTATTTTGATTAAATAGAACCATTTTATGAAGAAGTAGATAATGAAACATTTACACATCTATTTGCTGGAAGGACTACTGTGATTAAACAGTTTATTATTATTAAAATGAAGTCCATAACATTGACCAAGTACTCAAGGTGAGTCACTAAGATTGGTGGATGCAAATGCTACTCTTATTTGCAGTACTACTGAGATGAAATAACATGTAAACTACCTGCCAAGGCACCCTGTGCCCCTCAGCAGGTCCTTCTAAAAGAAGAATTTCATCATCTGTTTAAACTTACCCAACTAGGACCTGACCTGAAAGACACAAGTTCCCTTTCAATCCACATAGACTGCAGCTGTTTCTCCCTTGTGTTGGCACTAGCATATGTTGTGAAACCAGCCAGAAAAACAGAAAGGTTTCATCC
The DNA here is from genome assembly GCA_018881555.1 of Amblyornis subalaris. Taxonomy (NCBI): domain Eukaryota; kingdom Metazoa; phylum Chordata; class Aves; order Passeriformes; family Ptilonorhynchidae; genus Amblyornis; species Amblyornis subalaris. The sequence goes on from JACAXG010000072.1 coordinate 2,503,520, forward strand.
ATATAAACCGGCCACATGGTTTCTAGTACTGGTACAAAGCAGGGGGTGAGGAGTGGAAAAGCACAAGGGCAAGAGAAAGAAAAGGACTGTCTCTCTGATGGTTGTCATGACTGACCAAGAGAATCAAAAAATCATCTTAGTGTATGGGGGGAAAAAAAAAAAAGAAAAAAAAATTGAGCTTTTTTGGTTTAAAACAACATAACAAACCAACTGTGAAAACCTACCCTAAGTCTCTTACCTATTTTTTCTCAGCTTTTAAAAATACCTGTTTTTTTACTTCCCCATTCATTCTTTACTTTATGCCATAACAAAGATTTTAGAGCCATGGTGAAGGTTTATTTAAAAGCTATTTCTATGTATTTACCAAATTTTCATAAACGTCCTGCCTTCCACGTACACATTTTTACAAAATCTGTAGACAGCACTAAAGCAACCCAGCCCTCTGGATGTAACAGAGCCAGCAGAAGCAGATTGTGTTGCTTTTTCAGTAGCAATATTGGAAATAGCTGTCCATGTGTTGCCAGATGAAGAACTATTTGCTCAGCTGGTGGGAAAATACAATGCTTATTTTGCAAAACCACTAGTCCACAGAACCGCACAGTACTTATTCTGTAGGATGATGTTGAACACTAACCAAGAAGAGGTGCAAAATAATGAACCAGCCTAGGTGTGCCAGCTCAGCTCCATATTTGGTAAGTAGCACCAGTTCATTGGTCAGCTCTAACTTGGGGGTCTACGACCGCCGGAGACCACCAGAGGGACCCCCGGGACAGAAGAACGCATGCGTGAAGGGAACGTGTTACTGGTTTCGGGGAAATGATTATCATATGTATGTTTATTCCGGGAAAATCAATGAATATGTATGTAAAATACAGTATATAAGCAGGAGCTTTTCTATACTCGACATACACAATTTTGGTGGAGATATCCCCTCCTTTATCCAGTGCTGTAATACAGAATGTCTGCTTCTTAACACTTCACTGGTGTTAATAAGGAGCTTGTGACCAATATCTCTAACGTGTGCTTGCTAGGGTTCGAACAATTCAAGTGGTATACAGCTGACCTCAGTACAGGTGCTGCTCTGTCTTTGAGATACTGTGGATTTAGGTTTTGATGAAGAGACTTATTCAACAATGGCAAATACATTACTTTAAGATCTCCTTTAGTATAATACATATTATAGGCTCTGAAAGAGTCATGTTTCAAAAATGTGAAAATATGAAATCACATCTGTAAACATGTGAACTATATACTCACTACACCGACTGGGCATCAAACCAAGCAGACAGACAATTATTGAGCCTGACAGCTCAGAAAAGTTATCTCTTTGGTTGTCACTAGTAAAAAATGCTTTTTAAAATTATTATTATTTTTGACATACACATGAAGGACTGTAAGCTGTTTTGAGTATCTATTACAAATTTTTGTAACACCATACCTCTATTCTCAAATACAGTTTCCAAGAATCCATATCCCTTTTCATCTGCTTTTCTAAGGAATATTATTGAGAACAACAATTTTCTGTCTCATCATTTTGTTCTCTATGTATACATAATTACTAAGCTGTGTAGCATAAAGATCTCTACACTAATTTTAAGAACATAATCCCTTGACAGTCCAAAGAGTTTCTAAACAAAAGGATGAACAATCAAATCTACTTCTTGGTAGTCAGGCACATTAAACATAATTTAATTTTTGAAAAATAATATTGAAAAGTGCAGTATCATCATACCATGCTAAGCATTAAAATTTTGTAATGGTTTCAAAGGCAATTGAAAATAATACAATTAAATCCTTCTGTGAGTCAAGCTGGTTAGGATCTCTTTTCTTCTTCTTTTTTTTAAACAATACCGTTTTTTCCACTGAGAAATGTTCTATTTTTAAAAAAGGTCTTACTAGCTGCAGAAATTCAAGGAGAGACACCTGGGATGTAGAAAGTCAGGCTGAAGTCCCTCTTCCACCTCATTCTCTCAGCCTCTTACCTCCTATTGGAGCTGTTCCACTTTGTATATATAACTGAATAGTCACAGGAGTCACATCTTGGATCAGGGTCTCCAAAACCCAGTATGTGCATTCTACTCCTTCACCTTGAGTATGATTCTATTTTTGACCCTAAAAGTTACAGAATGCATTTTTACAGCAATTTCTAAAAGGCAAAACAACAACACGGGAAAAAGAAGGAATTCCATGCTGATAGCTAATGGTCTAGAGGTTTAGGGAGTTAGTTCGGATGTGGGAGATGCAGATTCAATTCCCTAGTCTAAACCAGAAAGTAAAAGACTTTGAGCTGCACATGCTGTCCCCTAGGTGACTGTTCTAGCTACTGGACTATATGCTATTTTCGAAAGTCTTGCTCATCATCTTTTCCTCACTCCTTTATACATACGAGAAATCCTGAACGTGCTCCGGGTGAAAACGTTTTGTTTATTACAGTAATAATTTTCACTTCCCAAACCAGTTCATTGTTTGAGTTGAAACTTCAAAAGGTTCTGTACTGTACTAATGTTAGGTTGCCATCCCTACATACATTCTTACATATATGCTTCTAATGCTTCCAAAGGCAGATGCATAAAGGTTGCTTTTAAGCCTATACTTAGGAACTGAACAGTTGGATCTGATTTTCAGAAGCACAGTGTAGTACTAAGGTGCTCTCTATGGCCTTCCTACAGACATAGCTGTCTAGTTGGATTTTTTTGCTACCAATTTTTTAAAAAGAAAAATCCTGGCCTCTGCCTATATTTGCATTATTTTGTATTTTACTATAAACACTTCTGTACATTTGCAATGATCTTAACAGCACCTGCCTATGCATTCAAGGAATTTAGTAATTAAAGCTAATAAACAGAACTTTCTTAATTAAGTTGTGTAGATTTGTGTTATCACACTATTTAAGCAAACCTATGTTTATTTCAGTGAATAAAATCAGAATGCTTTTGCTAACTTGGGGCAATTTAGGACAGCCTTAGAAATAAGGCAGTAATTCTTTTACATTGCCAAAATTCCGTGTGCAGCAAATAGGTCTGAATTTGTTTATTGTAATATTAAAAGCACTTTAGCTGAACAGAGTTGTCTAAATTAACTAAGATTTCATGTGGATACATTTACTTCCTCAGTACAGCCACAGGGGTTGGTTTCTTAAATTTTATTTTTTTACTGTGCTCAGACTCCTAAAATGTATCTGTGATCTACAACGTGAAACTGAAGGAGGTTTATGAGTCATACTACTGTCTAAGTACCTAAATAAAATCTACAGTGTTTCCTATAAAGTAATTTTTTCTGCAGAAGTGCAGAAAAGCCTAAACTGAATGGATTCTACTAAAATACAATATGGGATTTTATATTCACTTTAAGAACTATAATCACCTCCTTGACTAACCCTTAGCTGCCAGCAGACGCTGCCCCAGGTCAGTACGCACCTAATTGCTCTGTGAAAAGACCGTTTCCCTACCTCATTGAGCCGGATGATGTGATAAATTTGCCTCAGGTACTCGCTACCACCTGGTTTGTGGCAGATATCCAGGACCATCATGTTTATATTCTGCTCAGTGAATCCAAGTGCAATACCTCCTTCCTCTAACGTTGCACCTTTAACTGTGACTGAGGCACTAGAATATAGAAAAGATACATACAGTCTTCAGTTAAATTTCTAAAAAGCAAAATATTAACACAAACTCAGCTAGAACTACATGCTCAGAAAAATCTGGAAATATTTGACTTGCACAAATGTTGCTGTATATGTATCACACATAATACGTGCTAAATAACATTATTATACTAATTTTAATCACCTTAATCGGAAAGATGAACACATAAAGCACTCCTCTAAGGATATAGAAGTAATAAATATTTTCGTTTCCCCTAGAGAAGTGTCTTTGCTACTAGAAATGGCATTTACGTTCGATCTCTTGTGCATTTTTCTTTGCCTGTCACAGCACGTATTAAAGCCTAATTAACATGTCAGAAAGGTAGCCATTACTTTAAGTATAGGTTAGAAGTTTTAAATTGAAGTATTTTTCTTCCCACTGGTATGTTGTTAACCATTTAAAAGGTACCTATTTTCCACTTGTTGCACTTTTTGCCCTGTACTGTTCCTTGTTTTTCCTGTATTTATGTGAAACTGCTACCAAAGAAAGTCTGAAGGTGACATTCTCAAATGCCTTCACAATTATGTATTCAAATCTCTCATCATTGTCAGACTGCTCTCTGTGCATACAAACATAACCTACTAGCTTAATATTGTTACTGAAAAAGTCCAAGAAAAAGTACTAAAATTTTCCTCAAATACTAGCACTGCAACACAGGTATTTGCACCTAGACACGTATGTGTCAAGAACTCGAAAGACTAACAAGAATATATTGTTCTTCCTACAGACACTATTGGATTAACTTAAAATAAACCAAAGACGCATTCTCAATTTAAAAAAATCAATGTTGTATTGTTTTAGAAGCAAAACAAAAACAAAACACCAAAACTCCTCCAAAAACCTGAAAACAAAACCACTGTGGTAGCAGTTTACTGTTGAAAGTGTGCCATGGTTACAAAGTCCTTCTGAAAGTTGCTGTTTGACCTGCAGGCTCTCCGAAAAGCTGCACAGCTGCTGGACATTAAAGCTGATATTGCTTCCACATGCAGTTTCAGAATTTCCTACAGAGCAAATAGTTTCAAAATATAAACTATAATTTTGTTCTTTGCTGAATGGAAGTAAGTGATACTCTGCTATTATGGTATATTTTACAGAAAAGCTTCAAAGAAATTGATCTTTAAATTAAAGCACACTTCAGGCTGATATTTGATGCCATGTACAGATACAACCTGAATTCCTTGTCAAAATTCGTAGCGACTAACATTGAAAAAACTAAGAACCTCTGACAAAGGAATGTATCAGTGCCAGCACCCAAATTGTATCCTTTATTGCCCGTTACTGTGCAGGTGAAGCAGATGATTGGATTCAGGCAGCACTATGATTAATGACTTCCTTTCTGGATTTGGGACTGCCTATCAATCATGTCATTAGGAAGAATGTGCCCTGAGAGAGGCAGACCTCAGCCAAGGAATAACTGCATTCATCTTAATCTATATATGCACCCAGCCAGCAAGGTCAGGGTCACCATGATGAAAAACAATAATCTTCAATTCGACAAATTACTTTGCAAAGACAGACATTTCTTTTTTTCTCAGGACATGTGTTCTTCAGAATCTAACGTGACTGTTTACAGCTCTGGTGCTACCACAAAGTGAAGGTTATTTTAATGAATAGTAATACTTTCAGGCAGTACACAAAACAGGCAGAGTGCAATTGCCACTTTCTGAACCTTTCAATGAAGACTATAATTTTTGAAATATTCTTTAAAATTAAGTTAATATATAATATTAGACTTTTTATGTAAGTAGCAGTCCTGATAATAAGAACGTAACACAAAATCAAGCAAGAATTTTACTTATAAAAACCCACTGCACTTCAAAGATATTTCCACAGCTGTGTAGGTGAATCCCTAATAAATTTTTGAAATTTACAGGGTTTTTTTTTCTCTCACATGCTGTATCTATCAGAAGTCTATAAACATTTACAAATATGAATATATATATGCATGTGCATACAGCTACACCAAAAAATCCTTTAATTATGAAATGGTTACATAACACCAATTTAGATTTTTCCAATATAGTAATTTCTGTTTCAAATAAATCACATGAACATCATAAGTCTCCTCTTGAAAGATTGCTTTCAGTTCAGTAATTATGTGACCACTACTTACTTTAATTGCATATTTGAATTTCAGCTTTAATATACTAGTTTCTTAATTTGCATTTATAATAACATTTATCTTTACATTTCATATCTTTGCTATTTGTAAATTGGATCCTTTTTTTCCCAGATATTGACTCATAATATTTGAATAAAAAATGGAAAAATCACACTCATGTTAGACTTCTATTGCAGAAATGCAACTGAAGTCAGGGGACTCAATTTCATAAGTGCATCAAATCACTACTCACTTGGGGAGCAGGTAATGTATTCTTCAATATCCTAAGCTTAAAAGTACCAGGCCTAGTCACAAGCTAGTTCCCTCTTTGGTTGACACTGTACACATACAGAAAACATTTTCCCCTGTTTATTTTCTACAGTCTGATCCCTAATGTATAATACAGCATTGTCGTGGTATGTTACAAAAGAAAATAGAATAGAATATTAACTTAAAATTGCCAGCTTCAGAAGATCGGCAAATATTAAAGTTTTAGATTTTAGAGGTTATCCACAATATTGTCTTCTTGTATTTGTATTTTTAAAGAAGTACCTATTCTCTCAGTGACATTAGAAATTGTAATATGGAACCATTCTGTTAAGTATCAATTTGCACATTATCATTACGGGGTTTTTATTCCACAACTCTTCCATCTGGCTTCAATCTTTTAATCACCGGATTAGATCTCATGAATTAGAATTAAATGGAAATGTGAAGATAACAAAGGTCAATGTCAATGAGCATTTGTGTGACACTTAGTGCTACTCTCATTAACTGACTACTCATAGAAACAGGACACTGTCCCTTAAAGCACTGCACGAAAGCCTGTTCACTGGTATCAGTGATTCCAACCTACAATCACTATATCCTTTGTTTATATGGAGAAATCCTGACATGATAGCAACAACTGCAACCCTCAAGAATACTCATTTTAAAAAACAGCAATCTTACTTTCAGCAGTTACAATTCAATTCTGTAAGTCATGTAATTACAATAGATCTAATATTGCAAAGTTGATGAACGGTATTTTTACATAATGATACATGCAACGTTAAAACAGACTGGACTAGGAACACATTGACATGTACACAACTCCTCGAAAAATCACTGTAAAGATCTTAATGTCAAATCTGAAGGAAAAATTGGTATTTTCTCAGAAAGGCACAGCAGGGTATTCTTGTTCTGTTTTGATATACCCTACTTGCCTCAGGGATGGATATGTTTCAGAATGAAGTATGCTTACTTTTTATTCACAGACGAACATTGAAGGCTTTTCAGTTCCTCTCAATTTAATCACCACAATAAAATTAAATTATAAACATATGTAGTACTTGTTCACATTCTGAAAGATACAACAATGGACTTGTCCACATTTTTGGCTTAACATGAAAATATGAAATCTTGTAGTACTATGAAGACCCTGTTCTTATGAAACAACCACGGTGTACTGTTTCAACAGTGCACTTAATCTACAAAGCCATGGCACAAAGCCATCAATATTAAGGACTAATCCACTTCATATACCACCATGGCTCATCTCTTTTCCTTAATATTGAGCAGTAGCCATAAACACGCCAATAATCCAGTAAAATAAAGAGCAAACGACAGCATTTGAAAAATACTATCTTCTTACCAGTCTATGCTCAATTTTCTTGCCTTCAGCAACTGGCTTTCAATCCAGTTTGGTCTTTGCTGTTCAATACTTTGTATAATCTTCTGGGTCACTTGCTTAGGACCACTTTTCTGTTTTCCCATAATACTTTCTAAGCACACACGAACTAAACTGAGTTTTTCTTTGCTCCATCTGTCAAGTGTTGCACCTGTTAAAAATTCTGCAGTATTTCCATCCTCAAATATCCGACATATAATTACAATCAAGTTCCAGACAAGCAGACCAGCTTTCTTCAATTCAGCAAAGTTTCTTGACATTTTTCTCTCAGCCAGAAAAAAGAAGTATTTAATTGGGGGAGGCAAACATGCAATCACTGTAGGTAACTTGCTGATTACAATAGATACTGCCTGAGCTGCAAGCCTTGTGAAGCCTTAAAAATAGAAAGAAAAGATGATATGATTAACATTAACATTACAGTTCTAACACAGTGTGCTTCTGAATGTTGTATGATAATTTCTAGCTTTCTTTTGTACTAAAGATGGGTAAAAAGCTTAAGTACTCAACACTATAGTTTCACTTCTATTATGATTTCTGCACATAAATCCCACAAAATGTAAACAATTACATGACTTAAAATCAGAGAACCTAGAAAATTTAGAACTTACACTGTGACTCTCTTAATTAGTCCTGCTGTGCACATTCGTTGCAGGATTAAACAGGTATTCAGGTATTCTGAATGGTAAAAAGTTGTCTTCAAAACGGTAATATTTTTTCAACTTCACAACTGGAGCATTGCACTAAGTGTATCAGAATACTACCTACATTTATAATATTTAGTTTTTATCAATCCCTTTCTATGATCAAAACTACAAAACTTTGGTTTATCATCTTTCATATAAGCATCTACACTAGACAGCACTGCATTTTAAAGATTCCAGATAATAAAAGTAGCTATGAAAGTAACTAAAGAAAATGTGCTGCTCAAGACATATCTAAAATGAAAAAGTATAGTTAAAGCTGATCCACAACATAGAGTTAAGACAGGATTTAAAAAAAACCACCAAAACAAACCCCAAACAATTCAAGAAAACCTTGTATCATTGCACCTGCTTTCCAAATGTTTTTCTTTTATTAAAAAAGAAGCCATATCTGTTCTAGATATCACATATACAATTTAAATTGCCTTGAAGCCTGGAGTCTTACCTCTCAGCTTGCATATCGGTTCACACTTAGCAACAGCCTAAAATAGCCATACAAGTTCCAGATTAAAGTGAGAGTGCAGTGAAGAGAAGATGCATGGAGAAAAAAAAAAATGGATTGATGCCCTGGCTTGGCCACAATCTTCATACCCAAAACTCCAAGCCAGAATATTCTACAGTATTGAAAATAATCAGGTAATGTTTTGGTGGCAATAATTTATGATTAAATATTTCCAAAAGTTAGCCTTCTGAGCAATGATCTGAAATGATGGATGCTGTAGGCACCGTAGGCCATGAAAATATACACCAGAAATCAACTTCACATCTAATCACCTTCAAAATATCTCCTATTTGGTATATTATTTCTTTCTTTACTGCTTCAACAACCAAGCAGTAGCATATTCCACAACAGATTCAGTACTTTTTTCATTTGAACATAAATTGCTGTGTTGTAAAGTTGGGATGAATGACAGTTCTGACTGAAAAGATGATAATTAAAAGGAAAACTGGTTACAGTCATTGAGGCCAAAGTATAGACATTATTCTTCACTTTGTTTTGAATCCCACCTGACTACTGCCAGATGCTAAAAACATCTTCCGTAGTATTATTATCAATACTATGATACTGATTATTTTCAAAACCTTGTTGATATATGTATGGGTAATAAGACTCAAGAAAGAATAACTGAATTTTAATGCAAAGTACTTAAAAAAGCCCAACCACCAAGGATGTTTGGAAATAGTTTTGTTCATTGTCAAACTACAACAGTCACAAAATCTAACTGCCCAGTTTTGGCATTAAAGGAGTAACAACTTCTTATGACAAACTTATAGGATGTATTGTATACATCGTATATACATATATGTAAATATTACGTCTAAATTTCACCTACATTTCCCAGATTCTTTTCTCTTCATTTCCCGAGGAGTGTAATTCCATTCCTTTGGAACAGTTTTCAGTAAACTTTCAGGAACTATTTGCTTGTGCTGGTACGTTCCATAGTTTTCTGTTGCCTCCCATGAATGCATCAAAGAAATTATCTGTTTCACTATACCCTTGACTGAATTAATCAAAGTCAACTTCAAGCATCTGATAACTTCTGGCTCCGACTCACCACAACTGGAAACTTCAGAAGGAAGAATTATTAAATATTCAGTAAGCGTAGTCATTTGTGTAAATCTGTTTCAGAATTCTTACGGAAAGAAAAGTAACATTATGATTCATAATAAATTAGACCCATTGGTCTGTTACATATTAAAGAAAGAGTATAATGCAAAACAATATAGCATCTTGGTACCAACTTAATACAGTACTGACCAAAAAAAAATCAATTTATTTCCTTCATCCATCAATATATTTATAAAAGTTCAATTTAAGCTGATTAATGTCTTCCTTTTTATATGGAAAACATTTAATTACTTGCTAGGCATCAATGAGGCAAATAAATATACCTTTTTTTTTCTACTTCCTTGTCTTGATAATATTGATGAAGTTGCATTTATTAGATAACCAAACTGTTATACTACAGAGAGTAAAGGGGAAAAAAAGTATTTTGGAAACAAAAATACATACAAATAATAGTAATCAACAGAAACACAGCATGTCATCAGAGATTGCATGTTGAAAACACACCATCCTAAATACAGTTATTGACATTACAACAAGTATCAATCTTCTCCACATTCTTAATACCACAGCAAACTGCAGTTTCTCCATTGTCATGGAGTTGCGATTGTCAGGCAGAATGTTGCAGAGCATATCAGAGATGTGTTTTGACATGTTAGATCCTTTGCTCATACTTTTGTTTCCCTGTACTTTTTGCTGATATAATCATGGCCTTTCTGGAAGCTTCCATGCAACATTTCTCTGTTTTTCTTTCTCTTCCACTCTCCTTCAATGCTTCCTTATTTTTAAATTGTGGGAAAGGTCTGGAGCTGTTAAATGCAGAGAGGCAAAGAACTTCTACTGGTAGAGACCTACAAAAATGTCCTGCAGCCAGCCTACTGGTAAGACAGACACTTAAGTTAATCAGACTCCTGGTCAATGACACTGCTCTGGAACCTGTTGATTCTTCAGAATTTTCACCACTCCTACCATGGCCTGATTCACAAAATGCTTTAATACTACTATAATTTTGAAGTAAGCTACCATCATTTCACCTGATTTATTAAGGTAAAAATAGTATTCACTACATTTCTGAAAACCAACAAGATTTAACACCAGATTTGAAATGCTTATTAATAAATTAAATACCTGTCATATTGTATAAGCAATTCCACAACAGCTCTTTTTCCATGTAGGGCTCAAAAGCAATGCCAAGAGATTTGGGCGATAAAGTGCAGTAAGACAATACTGTGAAGATTGTTTCAATCAAAGTAGGCTCTTTGTTATTTATCTGTTCTAAGAGAGAACTTTGTTCATCACAATTCAGTGCTTCAGTTCCTTCAAAATAAACAAAAACATGGTTGCAATAATGTCCAAGTAATTCAAGTTCTCAGTAATAGATAGTATTAATCAAACAAACTGCAAAATGTATCCAAATAATATTTCAAACAATAACACTTACAAATACTGAAATCTGATCTTTCTCTGCATAATGACAGTTGACTGTCTTCCTGAATTATGTGTAGCCAATAAAAAAAGAGTCAAGCATGTTTTTAAACTACGGAATATGCCTATTTAATTCAAAATTAACTCAGTATGTAATTGGAAATTGGTTATTTACTGAATATTAATCAGAACTAAACCGCAGAATCACAGTCCTGTAAGTATTACTGCTTAACTTCTCTTACTTATATATTAGTCATATGAAATAGTAAAACCCTATTTAGATATAAAAAATTAAGAACAGTAGCAGCTGCACATTCCCTGAACTGTGCTGACTTTGTTTTTCAGTATAAGATGAAACTCAGAATAAAACAGTTCCACAGAACAAAATCACAGTTCTGCTGTGATACAGATTTTAAAGACAAGTAGTGATTATCACAGAGTTCAGTGATAGTTTCTTACAAAACATGTATTTACAAATGTTTCTGATAATCATTATAAAACAATCTCCCAGCTGAAAGACAATGATGTGTTTAAAACTCTCGGAATCAATGCAACTCAATGACTTTGACTTGTGCTAACGCTGAAGACCTGAGCTTTCCACCTAATTGTGGAATATGCTTCCAATGTTAATAACCATAATGAATGACCAGAGCCATAACCTGTTAAATACTTTTAATTAAAATTTCTAATTTGCAAAACTGATGGTTTCTGCAAAAATTATTTAGATAAAATTATACTTTGTCATTGCTTTCTGCCAGTTTGGCTGTCTTTGCCTTTAGCAACCTGTGGAGAAGAAAGAGGGGAGAGGCTAAATTTCTAGGTTGCATTTCTCTAGTGGTTCTAAGCAGCCTTCAAAATCTACCACAGTAGAAAATTGTTGCTTTCAACCCATCTTTGAAAGACTTGAGAACTAAAAAAATCTCATTTTACTCTCTTCTGAATTTCTACAACCTAGTTCACACATTATTGTAAATCATTCAGTCTAGGTAGTATGCAACCTTAATAGAAACAGAGGATGTAGAAAGCTGAAAAACATGATCAGTGATTTAATAACCAACAAGCTGTAGGTTGCTTTTTCCTCCAAGGTAGCAGACAGACAGGCAATAAGAGGTTTTTTTTAATCAGCTTTATTTTTCCTACCAGTTGAGTGAGCTGACATATATTGCTTTCAATGCCAGATGCTTCTCAATGAAGAATCAAATGGATTCCCCTCATTCACTCAAACCAGTGATATGTATGCCAAAGAAATAACCATCAAAGCAGAAAAAGCAGTTCAAGTGGTGAGATGAAAATTTGAATTGAACTTTGATTATATTACTCTAAGTATTTATTTTTTAAATTAATTTAACTGAACTCTAAGGAGGAGGTTTGCTAAGATTTTAAATACTACATAAACTGTCTTTGCAGTACATGATGGGAAATTAGTTTGTTTAAAGATGCTTGTGACTTGAAATTAAGCCTAAATTTTTTTTATGACCATGCAGCATGGAAAGTTTGAGTCACAACTTATTAATAACTTTTCTAATCAACTTAGTGCTACCAAAAGATTTAGATAAAGAGAAAGGAGCATAAAAGATTTCTGTAGAGGGGGCTATATATACATCTTGTAATGACTAGTGTAGAATATAAGTTTTATGCTTTTAAGATCTTCATGAATCCACTGGTAAATCATTCTGTGGCTAAACATAAGAAGATGTAAGCGTTCACCAGCTTTTTCTTGTTTTATCCTGAAGTAAATATTGCCCTTGTTGTAAGAACAAAAAGCTCAGGTTAAAATGAGTTTTCTGACTGGTAAGTGGGCCTGGATCATACAATCACAGAATCCTTGGGGTTAAAAGGGACCTTAAAGGATAATGTCATTTGAAAAGTTTAGCTAGCTGATCAGTATAGCTCGTTAAATATTATGAATTAGGAGTCTACAGAAAGAGATGTAGATTTCTCTTGCCTCAGATTTTTTCTTTTACATTTATTAGCTCACCTCTCATAACATTAAATATTCATCTCAGCTTGAACTCCAATGCAGCCTCGTTATTAATTATCACATAAGAACAGAATTTATATGATAGGCATTATACTGACTGCCCTGTGATGCTTCCTTCTATACATACAACTGACTGCATTTGTATAGCAAAAGCTAATCTGTGAAGGGAACCTAAAGCTCCCATAGGTAACTCAAAAAAGATGATAGTTTAACATTTTAGCAGGACTTAACATTCAGCATTGGTTTTGCAGGGCCTGGTTTTTGGTAGTGTGGGGGGGCACAAAGGTGGCTTTGCGAGAAGCTGCTGGAAGCTTCCACCATGTCCAGCAGAGCCAATCCCTGACGGCTCCGATGATGGACATGTCGCTGGCCAAGGCTGGGCCAATTAGAGGTGATGGTAACGCCTCTGTGATAACATATTTAAGAAGAAATCATAACGAGTTTGTAGAGCAGTTGTAATTATTCCAGCTGGAGAAGAGTGGGAGTGAGAATATGTGAGAGAAACAACAACTGAGGCACCAAGGTCAGTGCAGAAGGAGGGGAAGGAGGCGCTGCAGGCGCCAGAGCCGAGATGTCCCTGCAGCCTGTGGTGAGGACCATGGTGAGGCAGCTGTGCCCCTGCAGCCCACGGGGGCCCATGGGGGATGCAGAGATCCACTCGCAGCCCGTGGGGGAGGTGCCCACGCCGGAGCAGGTGGATACCAGGGTGCTGTGGTCCAGTGGGAGTCCCGGTGGAGAGAGAGGCCTTGCTTCCAGGCTGGAGCAGCTGTCCTTGGAGGACTGCACCCCCTGGCAGAGTGACCCACGCCGCAGCAGTTTTGGGAGGACTGTCTGCCCGTGGGATGGACCCACGCTGCAGCAGTTTTGGGAGTGCTGCTGCTCGTGAGAGTGGACCCGCGCTGGAGGAGTTCACGGAGAACTGTCTCCCGTGGGAGAGACCCCATGGTGCCGCAGGGAAACGACTCCTCTCCCTGAGCAGCGGAAAGAAGATCTTGGGTGATGAACTGACCAAAACCCCCACCCCGTCTCCCTGCACCGTCGGTGGGAAGGAGGGAGGGGTTCAGGGGAGATAAGGGTGTTCTTAAGGGCTTATTGTACTTCTCATTCTCCTACTCTGATCTTGTTAGTAATAAATTCACCTTATATCTTTAAGTTGAGCCTGTTTTGCCCTTGAAGTGTTTTCTCCTGGTCCTTATCTCAACTCATTAACCCTTTGTTAAATTTTCTCTCCTCTGTCCAGTTGCAGAGCAGAGGAGAGTGAGTGAGTGGGCTTTTCATGGGTGCCTGGCATTTGGCCAGTGTCAAACCACGACACATTCATACATAAATGTGGCTATATACTTAACTAGATACCTGCTAAAACAAAAAAAATCAGCTGTTTGTTATTTCCATATAGCATAATGTTCTATATGCACAAAGGATACCAAAACATATTAAAATACTATTGTTTTTAATAAATATATTTATAAGAAAATTATGTATCTATTGAATAACAGCTATGCCCTAACTATTCACAATGAATCATTCTTCCTATGACAAAATAATGCACTAAACCTCTTGGGATACTACCACATATTATAAAAACATAACTTCAGAAAGGCAGACTTACAAGTGCAATTTATCCATATTTCTTTCTTACTGATAGAAATACCACCCAGTAATTTGCCAACATTATCACTCATCCAGCACTTATCTGCTACTAGTCTAGCCATAAAATGAATCTTGCTGATTTTAGAAAAACTGTTACTGACTCTAGACTTTGCTCTCCCTAGTGAATCCATACACGACAGGGAAACTGTACATAGTTATTCTGTCTTTTTTGACCAAAAGAAGTAGTCAAAACTCAAATTCATACAAGCCATTTCATTTAGGAAGAGGAATTGAAGATGGAGCAAGTTATTTCTGATATAGGTCTTTAATTCGCAAAGAGCATGAAACTTCTGCTTTATTGAATGTAAAGGTTTCTTTAAATCACAGCAGCTGATGAGGATATAAAGAATGCAAAAAGGATATGCTTTATTTGTTTATAGAATCAAACGCTTCAGCAGGCAGTCTGCAGTTCACTACATCCTCTTGTAGTCATTGACTTTTTTTCTGTTCTTTTACTATACCTGTTCTGGTAGCTCATTTTACGTTTTGTTCAGAGCTGCTCTTCTCCAATGACAGCTAGAATCTATTGTAACTTTGAACATGACTTCATTTTGGCAGAAAGTGTATTATTTTAGTTTTAAATTCTAAAGATAAGACTCACAGAATATTCTGAGTCGGAAGGCATCCACAAGGATCATCAAGTCCAACCCTTAAGTAAATGGCCAATATGGGGATTGAACCCACAACCTTGTTGTTAATAACACCATGTTCTAACTAACTGAGCTAATCTCAGGGTCATATTACTTTTTTCCTGAATAAAATGCAGATCTTAAACCTACCCATTTCAATTTAATAAATTCCAAATAAAAATAAGCCCTGTATTAGCTCCTGTCTGTGAATCCAATAAATCCTAAATTTCTGACAACTAAAAAGCTCAACATGACAAAAAGGCTTTAACATTTATATCATCTGCCCATAAATTACTAATATATCAGCAAACTACTTCTGTAGCTATATATATTTATGTCACCAATACCACAGCATTTTAAACTCATTCAACTCCATTTAGAATTTTTTTTCCCTAAACAACTTATTTTCAACTATCTGAGAAGAAGCTTCCATTAATGAATTTCTGAGTTGGTGATTTCTGTGAAATCTATCTTACCCCTGGCAAATGGAAAAAAACCACAATTACTGTTAGAATACCTCCAGTACTGATTTTATTGGATAGTATGCAGAAATTGCGATATTCTGACAGCCAAAATTTGATGAGGAAATATTGAATTTAGTCCTATGGCCACACTAGCTCCCTTGTATTGCTCCGTGTATTGGTATTGATACTAAACAGGTTAAGCTCTTAAAACTTAGTCTAGAGCTCTACTGTAGCAAGAAGTTCTTCAGAAATTACCACGTCTTTGAAAAGCTATCCATATGACCATATATCACAGATACAGAGTCTATCACACATGTCAGAGACTATCTTCACACTTTGTCAAGAAAAGGTATGTGATTCGCAGCCGGGCTCCACTACAGTCCAAATAGGAATTCCTATTTAAATTTTCAGAAAGTCCATAAAATCTGTTTACTGTATACTCCAGCTTAACTTGAAAATCACCAAATGGAACAGGATATCTGATTAACATCCCTTTTTTAAGTTATCTTCCAGCTAGAAGTACATCACTTCAGTAAACCCTTCATTGGTTATGCAGGGACCGAATCCAATAAGCTTCTCGTCAGATGGACCTTCTGAGGAGATGCCACTTTTAAAATAATCTTCTAACCATTTGTTGTTAGGCTGCCATGACACAGATTGCTATCATGAAGAGGTTAAGAAGACTTTAAGGGGTACCCACAAGCCTCATATTGAATGATCCACAAATACCTGGAGGAGAAATCCATCTCTGCAGAAGGATATAAATTACGCTAAGAGATTTACTACTGCTCTCTTAAGGAGGACAGGGCTGCAGATTAACATCCAAGTTCTGTGAAGAAAAGCTGCAAGATTATTTTTCCCCAGAATGGTGTGTGGTTGAACCATGGGTCTAGCATAATTGCTGGTTTTTTTCACTTGTCTGATAGACCATGACTCAGGATTATTAAATCCAAGGAGTCATTAGAAGAAAGTACAAAAATATCACCCTCAAGTATTTGAAATAAAAGTGTCAAATTCTTACAGATTAAAACAATGCCAGAATTTTGATGGAGTTGGTAATTTAAGTAAGCGATGTACATTTTCGTTTGTAATAACTCATTACTGTCACTAATAGTTCAGTCTGGTTCCTAGATGAGGTGAATTGTGAAATTATCACCTTTCACTGTTCTTTTAGGGTAACTCACAAAAAACCCCAGTGCTACTTACTCTTATGTGTCTAAAATGTAATTAATTAAGTTTGATTAAAATTTAATTAGTACTTAAAATTTACCTTAAAATGGCACTTCATACATTTTAGCAGTGAGAGAACTGTTTCACAGAGAGCGAAGAACTGGAGTGGGGGAAAAAAAATCTTCCAGTTCTACAAATACATTTTCAAGTAATTTCTCTTTCCAGAAAGTGGTTAATAAAAGCACAGTCTTAGAAAACTCTTTGTATCTATTAGTGTTGAAAGTTGGCTAATAGTGCACCATACAATTTTATTTTCTCAGTGGAAAGTCTTCCTTCCCCAACCTGCTTATATGTGCAAGGTAAATGATCCTTTTAAAGCAAATCACATTTCTTTGGATCCAATTTCAAATTTGCAGCCTTAGACTTATCATAGAATATTTGCAAATGTTACTATCAATTCTTATTTCAAAATTTCAGTGGGGACCAGAATATCATCTAGGCTTAAATGTCCAGACTACACAATACCTCTTCTGTTAGTCTCTCAAATATGTATTGTGCAAGCCAAAAACATTAGGTGAAACTGCCAATGGCCTGGTCCTGCTGCGAACGCCGTTTTCTTACATTATCTCCATATGTCACTATTCCCTTTAAGGTTGTGTGTAGAAAGAGAACTTAAATTTCTGTAACAACTGGAGTCTCATGTATTCACAGTAATGGAAAAGATTATTTATAAGACTATAAAGGAATACATTGCATTTTCTATTGTTCATCATTAACTTGATACTACTATCTCTTCTTAAACAGAAGTATGTATGAAGTCCAAGGACGGACTGAAGGTCTAGAATGTGCCTTGTTGACTTTTTTTATCTGCTATTCATAGGTGACCAGGTGTCTATTGACTGATGGAGTCCCCTTTGGTATTAATCCCGTGTTGGGCCAGTGCAATTCAATCAAGCTATTGCTTTTTGCTTTATTATGCAAAGAATAACTACTGGTTCCTGGAAATAATGACTCTCAAACTAGAAGTTACAGACTGTTCCACTGGCATGCTGTGCATTTAGTGCAACTCTAGCAGAAATTCTCAGCATTCACTTTCATCCTTCGCATTTTCATAGCAGCATCTGCTGGATTCAGTTACTCATTTTATACAAGCACCACTTCCTTTTTTCCTCTATTATTTGTTGCTTGTCAAAATAATCCATTCTGTTTCACATCCATGAATGATAAGGCAATTATGGTATAAAAAGTCTGCCAAGTAAATTGCAAAATAGTTTGTTTTCTCAGAAAATTAACACCATACCAGCTACACTCACTATTTCTCTCTGCAAAGCCACAGCAGAGACCTTAGACTCTTTACTTACTCAAGAACATGTCTTAGAAGAAATTCGTTGAATGTTGGACCTATAGGAAAAAACCTCCAGGTTTATATGGCATTGTAATTCAACATATCTAGGTTATGTAGACTTAAGTTATAGAAGCCAAATATGCAAATCTAATTTTTCAACCATTTTTTCAAAGTTGCCTTTATGCAGTGGCCATACTCACTGGAGACAAATCAATTGTTCAGTTCTGGGTAACCTGATTTATTGCCTTTAGTACTTTTAGAAGCAATAACTTCATATTTCCATATTTTACTTTTTACGTACATTTCAGATATCATATTGCACAAAAAAATGACAAAAGTGCACATTTTGTCACTTTCCTATCCAGATATTGTATAGTTACATACGCGGCGTTCCAACAGCCTCAATAAATATGCTATCCTTCTTATAATATTTAGCAACAATAAATCATGCATGCATAGAGGTTCTCCATACTCTTTCTACTGAAAAAACTTTGCCAATCTCAACTATCCCCATTATGGTGGGGAACATACGTTATGTCTGAACCTCACCACAGCACAACCATGAGAACAGTGGGACTGCTATGAAATTAAATGTGTTTGAATTACATCTACTTTGAGTATCCCAAAGTGTTAATACAACACAGAAAAAATTCATCAATACCTAAAAACATCTACATATTGGGACCACTTTATTGAGATTTTTTGCTTTCTGGCCTGTTTTTCAAAAGGAAAACAAAGACTGAATATAAAAAATGTGAGAAGGCTTTTCCTATCAAAAAAATTCTTATGTAGTTAAATATCAGGAAGTTTTATTATCGCTAGGGCAAACCACTCAAAAACTATGATATACTTAGCTGTACAGGAGAAGGAATAGAGAATATGAACATTTTGTCATTGGACAATTAGTCCTGTTGAACTTAATTTAGAAGATATGGATCATCACAGATATCAACTTCATCTAAACTGAAAGTTGACTCATACCAGTTTATAGTTACACGAATAAAGCCTGTGTAAATGAAATTTTGTAATTCACAGTAACATGGATTTCCCTGAAGCTTAAGAGGTTGGTCAGTAAATAGCCTAACACATTCCGTCATTTATTACCTGTAGTAATTTAAAAAGATAGTAATATTCAATACTTGGTAACACTACAATAAGAATGTGACCCTGATCAAACATTTACCAGTCTTTGTTAAAGATGGCACGTGTTTGAGTAGGCAAGTGTATGCACTGCAGCTCTTAATAAAATGCATGACAGCAGTGGAAGCTGTTGTACTCCTGACAAATATTAGACCATTTTAAAATGACAGAACTAAATTATGTTTATATATATATATAGATAGATATAGAGATATATATATATATATATATAGTTATGTGGACCTAATAGTTTTTTTGATAAGTAGGAAGAATTCTTTTGCCAAAGAAATATAGAAACCAAGACTCTCATATTCCTGTAAAATTATTTCAAACAGCTGAATATACCATTAGCTTTTCAACAACACGATCATTTGATCTGCAAACAATTAAAGGAATGATGTGATAAAGTTTGTTGCTTCAAACAAAATACTACCAGAATGCAAAGAAAAACATGTAGAAACTTTCTTTTATTTATTCTACTTTCAAAATGGCATTAACAAATTAACAAGAGGAAGCATTTTTATGTAATTCTAGAATGCCTACAGTGACAAATATATAAGAACTTACACAAAACATCTAAGAAGCTGTCCACTGTTGAAATATAACTTTGAAAGTGGTCTGTTTAGAGTACTAATCCACACTTTAAAAAATCCATGTAAAGTAGTTGTGGTATCAAAGCTCCATTAAGTTCAAATTCATTTTGACTCTTTCGCATTTATGATAGCAGCTTATTTTACCAAACTGTAGTCTGCTTTGAAATTATTAATACACTGATTGAGCGCAAATTCTCACTAAGAAAGTGGCAAATTCTCACTGAAAAAGTGATGACTTTTCTATCTTTTTACCCATTCAAGAAGTGCCCTACTGATAAGTAAATGGGTACCTAAAGCCCCCCAAAATGATTGACAGCATGTAATTAGTTAAAAATCAATTTGTGTTTCTCACTGACATTCTTATATGGACTGACAGTATCAATACTTACTTGAGCTTGTCAGCAAAATTTTCACTAGGAGACAATCATGATGTAGCAATGTTTCCAAAAGCAAGTTCAAATTACAGTATGGCTGGGATAAGAGCAGCTTCAGCTGACCCTGGGCTGCCATTTCTCTGGCTGATGGAGTCCTTTCAAAATGTAAAATAAAGACAGAATAATATAGTTAATTTATCTATGAAATTAATATCCTTAAATTGCAGATGTAACACTAACTCTCTTAAAGTGTCAGTTCCTCCCAGATTACTCTGAAAATGCTTTCATGCTTCCTTACTTTAAGGCAGCTCAGACAAGGAATTACATTTAATTTCAACTAGTTGAAATTGACAATTGTTAGTCTGCCACAGTTATATCTGATAAAAAGCAACTTTGCTTATCTCTTTCATGTCTTGTTCTACCAGGCAAAAAGGAGATTTTTTTTCTGCACTTGAATAAATGTAAGGGTATTATTTTTTAGTTCACTATTGCAGTAACTGTTGAGTAAGAGATCTGAAGTGTCCATCCTTGCTGAAGTTTATGAAGCTCTTAAGTAAAAAACAGCGAAAATGCTCAAAGAGCTTGCAAAATTCCACTTTAGGCTGATCAATTCTTACACGTCTTGAAAAATCCACATGAATATTAGACTGGTTGAGTTACTGCTTTGCCAGGAGGGAAAAGTGAGAAAATGACAAATCCATTAGCTTTTAAAGAGACTGCAGTTTCTGTTTATTTTCTGTTTGTGGTTTCCATGTTCTGCAAAAATTGAGGTTTCCAAATAAAAATATTCCACGGTTTCCTCTGAATGCAGACAGTGACCCAACACCAATCACTGACCTCACATTACGGTTAAACAAAAAACAAACAAACAAATCTGTCCTGCAAAATGTTTATCACCTATTGTATTTAGTATTTTCTTCTCGAAACATTTTTAAAAACAAGTTTTCAAAGTTGGATTGTGGATAACTTTTTTTCTTTAAAGTTTAAGCTTTGATTAATTTGAAGGTTTTAAAATTAAATTTCAACTGATGTTTAGTGACTGTATTCATTTTTTTGACTACATGTTTATACAACAGTAGTTGATAACATTGAAACTTTTATGCACATAAATTTTACCTGCACCAGTGTAAAGACTTCATATGGACTGATGCATTAACAGTGCAGGTATAAATATTATCTGCCAGGATGCACAAAACACCTTCAGTGTCAGTTAAAACCTTCTTCATCAGGAGGTTTTCAGTCTGACATTTTCCTGTCAGACTAGAGAAGGATTTATAGACTTCTGCTTAAACACTTTTTGTGCCATTTACAAATAACTTTTGGGACAGAACTAAAATGGGCTCATGTGGTTGTTCTAACAGAGGGGAACATCTCCGTTATGTTGCATAATATTACAACTTGTGACTTAGCCAAGTGTACCACCACCCAACTACGCTTGAATGCATGCATAAAAAAAAACAGATGACGGTACAAATATTTCGCTGTTGAGTCAAGGCTGCTATGTATACAATATCATCAACACAAACCTACAAGCCCTGGAAAAGAAAATGTCAGCTGATACACTCCTCTAGTTCAGTCCCTCACATGTCTGTGTTTCTGTTACCAGAAAAACCAGTATGGCATACAACTTGAAGGACAGCCTTGGAGTAACCTAAGGAAACCATAGCACCATTTTCCAGCAGGATCCTTACATCACACTACTGTGACAAAACTCCACTGTAATAATCATTTTAGTAAAGGAAGATTTTAGACACCTGAGTCTTTGCAATTTTAACACTAAAGCAAATACCTCTAAGTTGATAAACAATGTCTATGCCAGGAAACCTTATGTACAGCTGTTGTGACTTTTATCTAGTACTTTATATATAATCACTGACAATGTAGTACTGACTCTACAATTATACCCGCATATTAGCACATACTGGATTCTAGTAATAGTTATCAAAAACATATATACAGATATACATTTAAATCTTGATAGAACTTGCAGTCAAAGTAACTTCTCCATATTTTAAACACATACTGCATTCAAACTTTCAACATTAGGACTTTGCATTCTTATGAGAATTATCTTAATTTCTGTACATTCAAGATTAGCTTTATATATATATATATAATCTAATGTTATGATCTGTTAAGAACTAATCAGTAGCAAGTAATTAAAGTTAAAATTACAACAATTACTGTATTCACACTAGAATAAGTTCTATGGCTGACAGCAAACTCGAGACTTCACTAATTCAGTTAAAATACTCAGGCCAGTTTAATTTTTTTCTCTTCTTTTAATGTCATGTTATCCTATCTAATAAGGTCACCCATTGCCTTCAAACTAACAGAGAAGGGGCAAGTTGGGTCAATTAGATTTATAAAGAATAATATTTTAATTTCCTATAAAATAAATTACATTTTTAGAATATCTGAATTGAAAAAAAACTTGTCTGTCATTGACCAGATGGGAAGTTATCATGTTGTAATATACACCAGTTCTTGGCTCTTTAAGCATCTTGCAAATTGAAATGTACAATGGTGTGACTCACTTGGAGGAAAAATAAAATATAGCAGACATTCCCTACAGCCATGAAGCTAGCACCAATAAATGCACTGAGAAGTTTTGTAACGTGCATATGGAGAGGCATATGTTCTCTCATCCTCATAGCTTAGTACTAGTGAAAATAAGACTAGCCTCAGAAAAAGTGACAAAAGGTGAACTACATATAAATATCACACATATAAATGTCCTGTTTCACACAGTAGAAGAAAAAAACCCCAACTTTGATTTGCAAATGGTATGATTATAAACCCCAGATGAGGCAAAGAATGAATCGCAATTACCACTAAAGGAATATAAATATAATTTATCAGTAATTATTTAGTTTGATAACCAACTATATTATTTTGGTCAGTATTCAAGCCAGAAAGAAAAAAAAAACCCTCAAATGGTAAGTTCAAGATTTTACAAGGCAAATAAACATGCTAATTAATGGTAACAACCTTGACACTGATGTTGGAGTCAAATTGATAAAATAAAACAGACTGTTGCTATTTTCAGCACTGGAAAGTAATGTAGGAAATCAGGTTATATAGTCAAAAAATTAATTTCAGGAACTAGCAAAACTTTCTTTTCAAATACTAAGCTGAGGAAGACTAACTACATCAGAGTCTTCAGTTAAAAATCAGGTGGCCACAGTTGAGAAGTATACAATGACCTGTGCTTCCAATTTTGTTACGGACAGTGAACATATATTTTAATTAGATGTAAGATGTAAAACCAGAAAACAATCCATGAATAATTATGATGCTCTAAAATACATTTTGCTGCAATACTTACACATAATGTGTCTTGTTAATGCTCTAAACACAGTATTTGAAGGGAAAAAAAGTTTCATTGACATAGAGATAAAACCAAACAAAAAACTAGAACACCTGAGAATTATTCATTATATATGGAGTCCTTGACCTTTTTTTTTTCTGAGCAGCTGAAAGGTGTGTTGTTAAAAGGGAACATTAAACATTTTACCAATATAGTTCACTCATTATCACCTGGACAGTATGCAAGGCTCTCTATGTATGGACTGTCCTCACAGGGGTGCACTGACTGTCTCTTCTCAGAGATTTGCTCTCTTTTGTAGTTCTTATTTTCCTATTTGGTGATCAAGACGTTGTGTATTTTATTATCTTTCTTCCAGGGAAAATAAGTGCATACTGCATAGCTCTGGAATAGTTTTCTGCTATTATTCAAAACCATCCTAATTCCATCTCAGAAAATATAATTATGTCAGACTGAAATGGCACCAGCATTTCCTTTACATACTGTTACACAGATAGGGTAATTACTTGTGAAATCATCTTCCAAAACTCATACTACACAGTATAATTTAAATTTTGAGTACTGGCCTTGGAATGAGGGCATCAAAAAGCTTATTGTCTTTTCTACAATGAAAACTTAATGAAGCATAAATTTTCCAGAAATGGACAACTAGATTCCTTTCTATCATTCCCTCTCCTGTATCCCTCCTTCTCCTTTCTCTCCAACCATGCATAACTTAAAAAGCCACTGACAAATTTCCTTGAAGCTTGATAAACACACAAGATCTTTCAAGCTTTATAAGAATTTAAATTACTATTTCAAGCAGGACACATTCTGAATTCACCAGTTATTCAACTCTGTTTGGCATTTAGTTAGTGAACCACAGGACCTTCATGCAGTTACAACAAATACTGCCTCTGGTTCAGCAGATATCAGAGGCATCAGGGAAGGAGATAACAGGATTGATGACATGTAGTTAGGAGTGAAGCCTATGGAGAGAAATCAGCATGCTTTGTGTAGTATAGGGCAAAATTATAGGGAAGATATTTTTATGTACAAGGTACAAGATATTGTGTGTACAAGGCAAGAGGTAATAAACCCAAAGAACATGGGTCATCAATACATCACCACCTATTTGATAATTTATTCCTCCAAAATATAAAAATACTTTCTCAGAAAAAACAGTAACATCTCAAAAAATCAGGTTTTCATGAAAATGGAGAGTGAAAATCTCTCAGGAAATAGCTTTGAAGAGGAGGAGGTGAAAGGGTTACAAGAGGATCTACACTGATGTGGGAGTGCTTCAGGTTCAAAATTAGAAAGCAAATGATAGCACAGCTGGTAGCATGTATCTTATATGTAACTTTTCATTATATGCAGTGACACAGAAAAAGAAATTAAGCTTTTGCCTCTGATCATTCGGTAATCTCCAAAAAATTCAACTATGATCAAGCAGCATATTATTCAAAGTGTTATTTATGTACCAAATATTTTTTTAACCAGCAATGCTAAAAAGAAAGGCATACATTCTTTCTCTCTCCTTAATTATGAATCCTTCAGAATAGCAATTGTGCTGAACTACTTTATTGTCAAGAACTATATACTTTTTAGTTAAAGCCAGAAAACCTTACAGATAATTCAAATATCAAACATAATTAATAGACTAGCAAAACACAGTGCTTTTGGTGTGACTTTTCTTACAGACTCTCAAAGATTAGCGAAATCTGTAATGAATTAAAAAATGCTTCTATGGCTTTTTAAAATCAGAATATTAATTAGACATTTATTCAGATATACTCTTTTCATAATGTTGTAACAATATTTGACTAATACTGACTATCTGGTGATAGTTTTACAACAATCAACTTTTGATACTCACTTCAGTAAGAAAAAACAGGATGATGGTATGCAAAATAACCAGTGTAATGGATTATAAAAGACTTCTGAAAAATCTTGAGGAAGATGTTCATCAGAATTACCCAGAAAGGTCCTGGAAGAAACCAAATACTTCTGAATTACACGGGAGACTGAAAATCCCTTTGGATCGCTAGTACTAAGTATGTATATATAGATATATATATGAACAGAAAACAGAAAATACCTTATGATAAATAGTACTAATATATGTAAGCAAACACATAAATGCAAATCTATTTATCTTACATACTGTTGAAAATATAATTCTATATTTTATTTACTTTCCCTCTTCGAAAAAAATCTGTATCCAATAACTATTATACAAGTTTTCTTCATGTTTTTACTCCTATATAACATGTTTTCAAACATGTTTGAAAATGCATTCAATAAGAAAATTTCTCTTCAGTCATTCATTTCTACAGCTCCTTTCTTCCTGCATAACAAATACACCCTATTTTCAATACTTTTATAATAATAATAAGTAAAGTTTCTTTTGAAATTATAATGATTGACACGCAAGTACATCTAGACTTTGGATTAAACTGGACAAAAATTTAAACCAGAAGCTTTGACCCTTCACTGACTTGACAGAAATTGAATACTGGTTGTTTTCAAAATCAAGGAACTAGAGAAGAAATACATTGTGACTAGATGTCGCTTTTGCAATACTTCACTTACACAAATGATGTGAGAGGCAAAATCCACTGATACTAAAAATTAACTACTTTAATTAATTATATGATAGGATTATAAATACATGTAAGAACAGAATTCTATAATTTAATATTTGCCTTTAATTATTGCCTAGTAATAAATTACTAGTATTTCTACAATTTTCTAGCAACCACTAGGATTCAAGAATATGTGATAGGAATGGATGCTCTTTGGCCTTTTTCTTTTTTATTCTCATTCGCATTGCATACAATTCCAGCAGAGAGGATATAGCCTGTTACATCCATCCTTCACTAACCATAAACAATTATCACTTCACAAATACCTTACTTTTCATGTTACTTGGCTGTGAATTTTTCATCTTTCATTTAAAGTAATTTAGAACTGTAGCTACATGTCTATTAGGTCACTTTCTGCCCAGATGAAAGAAGAGAGAGAATTACACTTTTTCAACAAGAAAGGTAGGTGTATAGTCTCTGAACTTCTCCAAAAGATAGTCTGTTTTACTTGGAAATCAATCTTACAAACACAGAAAAAGATAGTATAAAGATTTTACTACAGATTTGTAAATGATCTCAAGTAAGCAAAATCTGAGCAGAAGGATTAGCACAGTGAATTTGTGCCCTTTGTGAATTCATGTAAACCTGAAGATTAAAAATAAAGCTCAGATTCTAATATAGATAAAGGGAGAACTTGAAAAGAATTATTTTGAAGACAGTAATTTCAATACTATGAGACTAAAAAGAGAGAAATCTTATTTTCTCTCATCCACTGAAATATTTTTTTCTGAATATAGCAAAGCATAGAGCAAACATTCTACAAGAAAGCATGATAGGTAGCAATCTAGTTAAAAAAAGACCACATCTTGTCTATTGATTGTGTAGGAACCATTTGAGAGAATTCTGGGCTAAAGCAGCTTGTTAAGTATGTCTTCTTAGCTGTATCCTAAGCATAAGCACAGGGCAGACTTTTGGATTCTGAGGCTTATAACAAAATCTCTACACAAATTTAAAGTGAGATGAGGATAATCTGAGGGTTTTAAAGATTGTTTAACTATTAGAATAACTTCAACTATTACTAAAAAACCCAGTGTCTAATGATAATACAGTAATTCTCATGACAGCATTTCTTAATGTCCACTGCTGGCTAAGTAATTCTTGCCAGGAAAACCCAATTCTGTGCCAGACTGTTTAACTCAACTACTCTTCTCACAGAAGTATGATAATAGCTAGTAGGACATTTGGTTTTGCTTCATGTTAAAGCAGCTGCCTATCATCTCAAAGCAGCAGATAGAGGATTTAATACCAAAGCAAGATTTCAAGTTACAGTAGTTTTATTCTTCAGTACAGTATGATAAGGTGAGAATTGATCCTGTAAGCCTCAGTACAGATGTGAAGAAATGAGATGCCAACAAGATGCCTCCTATTGGTATTTCCTTGTAGTCTTCATATGATATCTCTCTGTATAAAGAATATATATTACTCAAAAGCAAATTCATGAGTTTTATAACTCATATAGTAAAGAAAAATATTTTCAGTTTTTAATATTGAATGACAGATACTTTTACCCAATAGAGAGCAATTTTGCCAATAAATTCTCTAAATTCTTCTCTCAACATTTAAATAATTTACCTGGCTTCTTGTTGAGCAAGTAAGATACAACAATTCATAGTATGAAATCACAAGAAGATGCATCCACCTTACTCTCTATGTTCTTCCTTTATAGACTGTCATCACCCACTCAGTACAAAGGATGAAAGAATACAGGAAAGCACAAGAATAGATGTGTTCCAAATTGAGCAACCCTCAAACTGAGGCAGAAGACAGTCTCTACTTTGAGGCTTGGATAATTTAATTCTCTACAAACTCATGAGTGAAGAAGGCATTGGATTCTCCTATGTAATTCAGAGGCAGCACTGCAACTGTTCAATCCACTGCACAAAATCCCAGCCACTAGAACTGAGAAACTGACAACAATCTTGTCAGTGAATAAGACAATGACCGGAAATCCAGAAGTTTGAAAATCTTATTTCAGAGGTTTGAGTAAGCAGCAAGAAAATAGCAACACCTGGTAGATTCAGGGAGCACATTCTGAAGACTTCTATTGCTCAACAGGTCCTCAACAACGTGGACAAAAGTGGAGAGAGAACACATATTTAGGACATTTTCAGGTGACGTTAAACTGGGGGAAGTGGACACAGTAGTTAGCACAACAAACAGCAAAGTGCCCAGTCATGGATGACTGGGCCAATAGAAATTCACAAAGTTGACTGAAATAAAGAGAAACTGTTTACTCCAGTAGCAGAATTATAATAACCTAAGCTGGGAACTGGCTTGTCTGAGTGCAAACCCTACTGAATCACAAACCTGAGGTTTATGGCCAGCAGGGTGTTGAAGACAAGGCAACAGTGTATCATTACCAGAAAAAATGCAAACCACACACTGGACTGCATTAGGAGGAATATGGCAAGAAAAATAAAGATAGCGATTTACTTAATCTACTTGGTAACAGTTAAGCCTTACCTAGAATATTTTGTCCAGCTGTTGGGCCTACAGTTCAAGGAGGATGTGAGGAAACTGGAGAAGAGCAGAGTGAATAATCTCTAAGAAATGTTTGAGGGCTCTAGGCTCCTTTGCTCTGGTGAACAGGTGACTAGAGGGTCAATTCATCTAATGGCAGCCTACAACTACCCAAAGAGTAATTATGAAGACAACACTGACCAACTTTTCTCAGCGGGGACTGATGTGATACAGCAAGTCATAGCCAGCAGCTTTTAAGGTTCACACTAGGTATTAGGCAATACTTTGCACTAAGGCAGTGCAGCTAGGGAACTGGATTCATAGAGAGGTTGTAAAACTTCAGTTCCTGGAGGCTGACGCATGTCAGCTGTGTCAGTCAAACACAGTCATGTTTGACTGGTCTTGGTGATTGTTCTGCTCTGAGGAGGATGCTAGCCTAGACGACCTCTAGCAGTCCTTTCCAACCAACATTTTCATTAT
The DNA here is from genome assembly GCA_018881555.1 of Amblyornis subalaris. NCBI lineage: Eukaryota > Metazoa > Chordata > Aves > Passeriformes > Ptilonorhynchidae > Amblyornis > Amblyornis subalaris. The sequence goes on from JACAXG010000072.1 coordinate 2,532,868, forward strand.
GCTAAAAGTACTTCAGGAAGGCCATAAAGGGTGGAGAAAAATTACGTGGACAAAAATGAAGCAGAGAAAAACAAGTATTAAAAACTGATGACCCAAGATTCATAGGTGAATTTCGGACCAGATCTAAGTAGCCTTGTCATACAGAAAAGAAACTCTTAAGTGATAGCTGAATGCATGTTTGATCACAAAATTAGGAATGAGAAAGCATATGCCAGAATCATTTTATTTGAAGTTACGGATATTTACTATTTTGTTCAGTTTCCAAAAAACAATCAAGAAATTTGAGTAATTTTAGTTCCCTTAAGCAATAGTTAATACAGCACCTCTAGTAAGCTGGAAATGAGCCAGTCCTACTACTACACAACTTCAGGAAAACAATATTCTGTCATTGCCACTTTTATGATTACACAGAACTTTCCTGAGAAGTCTAAAGATTAATTGACATATAGTCACCTAAGGGAAAACTTCCAGTACCAAAAGAGAGCATGATAGATTTAAAAGAAAAATCTTTATTTCACTTCCAGTTAATTTTACCAAAAGTTTGAAAGATAAAGAACCAAGATAACAGATGGAAATTGTGATTATACAATATAGTTGTACAGAGAATTGGTGAAAAATTAGTATTCCTTTAAAATCAGGCATAACTTCTAAATTTGTTATTGATAGATTCTTAATGTGATGAACTATGCACACGCCAGTAAACAACAGACCTAGGTATTATGCATAAAATTCACTATATCAAAGTGTTTCCAATTGGATATAGTAATTTAAGAAGCCAATTGGCCAAACCTCTTTTTTCTTTGTATTCCAGACACTGGGTTAGGTTACCTGACAAATATTGCCTGTAATTAAATATACAAAATAAAATAATTGTTTCGATAATGGGGCCTTAGATATTTTGACAACACAAGTTCTGAATACATGTTCATAAGAAAAAAAATCCTTTTTTAGTTACACTAAAACATACATATAGAAATGTTCTTCAGTGTTAATAGTATTTTTGTAACTATACAACAAAATATGACAATTTTTTGTATTCTTTTAAACAAAGCCACCATATTTTGGTTGTGATTTGCACAGTACTTTCTAGTAAATTAAATAAGCTGCTACATTCTGCACATGTCAAGTTTTTGACCTTCAGATAAGCAAACTTGGGTACTGAAATTCATATTCCTAAATATGAAAGCTACATGACCAAGTTGTTTATCTGTAGCATTTTACATAAAATGTAACGCAAGCTGCCTCTTCCTTGGCACTTTGTTCTGAAATTCCATGAGTTCTCAAGTTAGCACATATTTTTTGTCATGCCATGTATAGACAAATACGTAAACAACACTGATTAGTGAAGGAGACTAGAATTGCTAAAAGGAACAAATTATACTGCATATTTATTTTGGTCCACCATTCTAAGGGCTTTCATAAAAAAAAGGTGAAATGTCAAAACTAACAGCAGAACCAGTTACAGCTACTGCAATGTCCTTTCCTGCCTCCATTACTACTGCCACAGCAGGACTACCTAATCTGTTCCTGAGTCACCTTCTAAATTGCTATTTTTTCATAAGCCTCTGTTATATAAGATCAAACATCCAGTTACAATCCACTTTTGCATGTTCTTCAGAGCCCAAAAATATTAAAATGAGCCCACACATGACCAAAATTTTAAAGAAGCTTATATGCAGGAGGTCTCCACCCTAGTACTACCTAGGATTTTCTTACTTAGAATAAGAAAGTAAAAGCCAGTCGAATAGGATGTGGCTTCGTTAGATTGGGGTTTTGTTGTTCTTTTTTTTAATTGGTGATGTCACTTTGTCTTGCCCCTTACACCAAATTTACAGCAGAATTTTGTCAACAAAAGACTCAGACCCAATTTCAGTGCAAGTTAGATGTCTTTTTTACAGTTGTGACTTGTGAAGACGTGATTTTAAGAATATGGGCATTCTATATTTTTCCTCTTTTAACTATATTAATATTTGTTGAAGCATACTGGTCATTTAACCAGATGATCATTTCAGTAAATTATCTTTACATTTCAGTACTTCTAGAAATATTATCAGATGACAAAAGAACACTCTGATTTAGTAGGAAGCTTAAGGTAGACAAGTCTGAACTAGTAAGATGATTTTTTTTCAATTGATGAATGACTAAATCCTTGAAAACCTTGCTAAAGTCTTTGGTACCATAGTAGTAAGTGTTTTTAGATCAATAATATTGTATTTCAAAAGAAATGTATCCTAACTGAAAAATAAATTGCAAATTTGGGACAGTAATTATTAATGAAATTCTACTGTTTCTGTCACAGAGGAAATCAAACCAGACATTAACTATGGTCCATGTTACTAACAGACAAAAAACCGCACAGCACAGGAGTTTGATCCAAGGCCAATAAAATCCCAATGGATATAACTGGGCTTTGGGTAAGATGTCATAAAAATAAGTCCAGGATCAAACTGAGAAATAGTCAAATACTATTAAAGTGTGTCAATTCTACACATTGCATCTGATTTCAACACAATTATTCACCTTGTAGAGCTATCCATGTAAGCTCAAGAACCAATTTTATCTCAAACTAAATGTTTATTTCATACTCACTCATATAAATTCTTCAGTGGTGAAGTTAAAATAGCCAGCACAGAGATCAGACTATTGCAGTGGCTATGTATTTTATAGATCTTGAGATCTCTGTCTTTATGTGGATTCAGAAACTCCTGTACAGAACTACAAATTGACCACAGCATATCTTCAGTGGACATCAAAATTGCTGCAATATCAATTCTGTAGGCAAAAAAACCCCAAGAATAACATTACTTAGGACATCTGGATAGTGGTAAATTTCAATTAAACAAACATTTCCTCTGACAAGATAAAATACCAAAATCATAGCATGGGTTTTAATTCAGTGATGTAGGAAGTCTGCATCCACTACTCTGTAAAAATTCAACTATTCCAGAGAAAAGTTGTTACGGAAACTAGCAAAAAGAAGACTTAAAAAATTTGGAAATGTCCTTTCTCAAAGGACACTGTCACTAGGCGAGAACAATTTACTTTCTAAACTTCAAGTAAATAAACTTATATTTTGTTTTCTTATAATTAAAATGTACATACTATTTTCAAATCCTGATGGAGCAAAAAAACAGGAATGGAGGAACCTTATCTTCAATTTGTAAAACTTCAACTACATGCAACATATTACAATGTGGAACATTTCTGAGTCTGTAATCTGTTGCCTGATTGATACTTGCTGGCAGAGCATCATGGGTCATTGGCCTGAACAATAGCAAGAACCCAAACTACAACATAATCTTACAAGGTTATGCTAACATACAACACATACGAAACATGTGAATAACACAAAAAATATGGCAGGTATGAGGCTGGACTTAAAAAACTACCTAAGCACCTAAAGTCACAGATGCACATGTGATCATGTGCATTTTTAAGGATCATCTTACTTTTGAAAAATCTAGGCAAACACACATAAATGGACATTTGTCAATATTACACATCAGTTCTGTACCATTTCAAGAACCCTTGGGAGAAAAGATACCCCCACAAACTACAACATTATAAAAAGGTATATAAAGCCTCTGTGACAAACATATATTGAATTATATTGAGTAGGTTTTTTTTTTTCATTTATTCATGATTGGATAGTTCCATTTACTTAGTGAAAAATTTAAGAATCACCTTATTGAATCAAACAGCTTTTCTACAAAATGAAAATGTAAAAAATTCTTTCCTGTTCAGTATGTTGAGGTTAATTCATATAGAATTGACTAATACAACATTTAAGAAATATCGTATTTTTCATATTTCAGGGCATTTTTTCCCAAAAAAAATTTCCAGGAAGGTTTTCAGGAAATCTCTCTGTACCAAAAGATATAGAAGAGTCACCTGATCACAATAAGTTAGTGCAGGAATAGATCACACAAACAGGTATGTAGAATAAAATTTTGGTTTTTTCCTACCCATTCCAAGAATGGGATCTTGTGCAATTTACTTGAGCTTTCATGACCATATTCCTTTTCATAGTAAAACTTGAGATGACAAGATATAACTTAGTGCACACAGAACATGTATCTGCTTAGTGTTTCTAACCCTCTAAAAATTACAAACTCTTAAACACTTCTTGTTGGTGATGAGCAATAGGACAAGAGGCAACAGGCAGAAACCGATGCATGGGAAGTTCCACCTGAATATGAGGAAGAACTTCCTTACTGTGTGGGTGATCAAATACTGGAACAGACTGATCAGAGAGGTTGTGGAGTCTCCTTCACTGGAGACATCTAAGAGCTGTCTGGACACAGTCCCGTACCATGTGCTGTGGTATGACCCTGCTTGAGCAGGGAGGTTGGACCAGATGACCCACTGTGGTCCCTTCCAACCTTACCAATTCTGTGATTCTGTGTGATTGTGTTATGCGAAACACACAAATTTATTCAGTAAAACAAGACTTTGGACAGAAAGGACAAAGGTAGGGTCAACTGCCACTTGGAGACACCTGCTTTAGTACTTCTCAAAAAGACCCTCCTCTCTCGCAAAACCTAAGAATTGCAACAAGAACGTCAGTTTGTTATTTCTTAAAATGACAGAAAAAGGAATAGCCTCCTTCTCCTCTTTCCTTCTGCACCACTGGCATCATTCTGGCAAATCTTTTGATGCGACCTTGAAGCTCTTTCACTTGAAATGCCCTATAAAAACACAAATTCTACTGGAACACATTAAGTTTTCTTGATGAATCAACAGCTTGATTTCTAATCCTGATGCTGCCAATTCTGTCCACATTTTTGGTTGCACCACCACTCCTCAATGCACTTTCATTGTGAAGCTTTCAAACCAATGAAGCAGTTTATTGAACAATTTCACTGAGAATTGAAAGAGGTCTTCAATTCTGCCCAATTTATGATATAACTACTAAACATACTTTAATATATAAAATATATTTTATTAAAATGAACATCAAAATGCATAGATTTGGTCTAGCCCCTCTGCAGTGTTCATTAACATTGAAATTTGAATCAAAACGGTGAATAACAGAAAACTAACATTTACTTATTTTATCCATTAAAACAGTGCATTAAATTACCTGATTTGTGGTGTTCTTTTGTAACTGGGACACACCTGACAATATCTGGATGACAGAATATCCAAAGATCGCTCTAGTACGTCCGTAAGAATCTCCCGGGCTGTCTTTGGAGGTAGAATAGTCCATAGATCATGATGAAGAGCACAGCAGAAGTAATGCCACATCTGGACAGAGAATGAGCATCTTTCCCCCTAGCAAAACCACCACACATTACATAACAAAAACACACCTTCCAAAATGTCAATTTAATTCCTGTAGGTCTAATTAATTCAATCTGAAAGGAAATAGCTGAAGAGTTTAATGAATATGATGACCAAAAAATGGTCCTTGACAAGATGTGAGACATCTTTATTCGCAAGGAAACACATGTTGCATTTCACTCGCAAAATTCCAGTTCTGCTAGAAAACCAAACCACAGCATTTGACCTCATATCCTCAATTAACTTATTCTCAAAACCAATAGTGTTGTAAGTTTAGTTTAAAAACACAGACAGTATTCTGTACCCACTAGAACAGTCAGACAAACTTAACAGTTTACTTGTCCACAAAGAAAGTAATTATTTAAATTACTTAAGCGTATGTATTTACCCAGATTCATAAATGTTATGCATAACCATGGTTATGAAACTTTGTTTATATATAATAGATATGCAAGAAGAGAAGAAAAAGAACAATTGAACTATTAAACCAATAATAAGAGATGTCCAGAATTTTTTAGTAAGATATTTTTTCCTCTTCTAATGGTAATTCATTGAAAAAAATATTTTCTGGGAAGGAATCAGCATTGGCATTAATATTTCATTGTCTGTACCCCACTAAGACACAGAAATAAATACAGAGGAGTCAAAATCACAGCAGTTAATCCATACTATCTCTAAAAAGTACATAGGAAAACTCATACTTAAATATTTCAACTAATACCTATTCAGAAAATAGCGTTATTATGAAGCCTTTTGAGAATAGAGACTTCGATCTTCCCACATTCCAAAGGAAGTGAGAAATATTAAGAATTTGTTGATATTTTAGCATTATCATAATTATTAAATAACCCCACGATTTTTAAAACACTTTCAGAGTTTGATAGGCATAGTTTAATAATAAAAGTCCAAAATAATCTGGCTTCTTTTAAAATACACTGCATTAGCAGAATATTGGAAGTTGTCACTATTTGGTTTTTCTCTGACAAAATATTTGCAGTGCATTTTATATTGGAAAGTGGGAAATTATGACAAACAACAAAAGAAACAAATTTTCGACCACTGCTCTTGTAATGAAATTTATGAGAATTTAATGAAATATTCTGAAATTTCATTTAGGAAAAAAAGAAAGAAAACCAAATCATTAGAGCATCCAATTTTTCATGTTTCACTAATGCAGAAGAGAAAAATGTAATACAGATGACTTTCAAAAGAAAATCATATGACTATTCTTTGTACGTATAACCACGAACATTGTATTTCAATAGGCAAACACCAAAAAAAACCCCGTCTAGTATTTTGAAGAATCAAGCACTTCAGAAATGTTTCCATATCAACAAAATGGGATTGTTCTACACTGACCAAAAATTTATATAATCAAATAATGCACTAATAAAAATAATTTCCTATTTTTCTTACATAAAATAAAATTGTAACTGCATGATATATGGAAATATAATAAGAAAGTGCAAGTTTACTTCACAACACAACTCATAGATTCATAATTTTGAATAACTTGAATGTTAATAAGTTTCTAGATGCCTGGGTTTTTAGATGACTACTCTTGGGGTACATTCAAGTAGAAACTACTCATAAATAAGACCCTAACCCTACCTTACATTTTTCTGAGATTTCCCTTTCTTTGCAAAAACATTTCAACTGTTACAGAATAAACTTAACAGATAAAAAATAAATGAATGCCTACTAGAAGCCAATTTATTTTGGTCCTATCTTTATTTTAAAAAGAAATTTAAAAATTTTCAAAACCCATGCAAATATAACAACCAAAAATATAACTCTAATTTGACTTTTTGACATAGCTTATTTATTTTTTTACATAAATGAAAGTTGGCAAGTTTTACTTTTTAACTCTGTAACTATGAACACAAACTGTTTCACTTTCTCTGCCTTAGTTTAAGTAATAGCTCTTTTCCCCTTTTTTAGTACTGTACCTCCACTGCAGAAGCAACAATATCAATAAAGATTTAAAGGAGATTCACTTCCCCTTTCTGACCTGTTTTTCTATTTTTTGTCATTTCTAGACAATCCCACTGATAAACATCTGCTATTTCTGCAGGCTTCATATAATGCAAACAGATGTGAGCTTTTATTTAGCTTATATATCAGGAAACAAGCAGCTGTGTTTTATTACATAAGCCACTCAATATTATCTCTGAACAGACAATTCTTTATTCTTTGACTATTAGAAAACATAAGTTCCCACAGTTACAGCAGATGTCTGCTACACTAAGAGATTCATTCAAAAACATAATCTGGAGAGCTGGCCCAGTGGCACACTCTTCCTGCTGAGTTTAGACGTCGGAAGAAGCCACCTCTCACTGCTGGAAGTTTCAGCAGGGAGTCGTTTCTGTAACAAGCAATAGATCTTAATCCATTCTCTTCCATTTAGGATGCCTACAAGAGGTCAATTGAAGTAACATCTGCTCAGCAGCATGCCTCCTGAAGGAACTCAGAGCAGATCATGGTCCATCCCTGGGCCATCTCCCATGGCCCAGTAAAAAGAGAAGAGTGATGATGTAAAATTACATACTTTTCACCTCAAATCCTGCAAGCATACAGAGCCGAGACACCAGTTTTCCGCATTCCTTCCTACACACATCAGTTCTGTTCAGTAATGATAAAACTGTTTAGCTACTCCATATTCTTTCTTTGTCAGCAACTATTCCTCCACGGTGAAGTTACTGGGTCACTAACAAATAGGACAGCACCATAGGGACTACAGACAACAAAGATCATATGATTTATTAGTTGCCAAAAGCCACTGCATTTCTTAACTTTTTTATCCTCTGGGCTTCCATTCAAACAAAAGTGAAATGTTTATTTACTTGTCTTTGAGGGATGGACATTTTGATAGAGTACTCTATGGTCTGCATGCTCCGTCCAGTACAGATTTTGTCACTGACTCAGCAGCGTTTTATACTACATCTGTAGATTAAATGTATCACACAGAATTTTCTCTCACGTAAGAATTCTAGAAAATGTTTAACAGAAACACACTAATTGTCTCACACAGAAAATGATACAGAGAAGGACAAGATTTTGTCTCCAGGAGATCTCAGTTGTTATTGATTAAAAAAACATATAATACTTCACCCTGACATTAAGTGAAAATAATTTCAAACAGCGTATGTCAATCTGTGTTTCTATCCAACTAGGCTGAAGGAAAAAAATGAAAATAATTTTCTTGATTTTTATTTTTTTTCACAGAATTATAGCTATTGATCAGACCTGTGACTTCAAAATGCAAGTGAAATGGCACTGGTTATTTCAGAAATATATTGTTGAATGCTTAAGGTAATTACATTGACCATCTTTCTTTGTTACACCCTTTACTCACAAAAAGTAAAAAGGGGAACAAATTGAAAATAAAAATCAAAGAATCAGATAAAAAAATTTCCCAGAAAAAGCTTTTCACATGTTACACTTTCTAAAAGAAGGGTGAAGTTCTTAGAGATTGAGATGATGGTGAGTTCTATATTAATGTCTTGACACACAATAAATATTTTATGAAGCAAATGACACAAATATTTCATGGTAACAATCTCTCTCATCTTTAAATGACTATGTTTTGCTACATCATTTCTAGAGAGACATTTGCTTGCAATAATAGATATTTCAAAAGAGTAAATTGCAATAATCCTTATGTAAAAACAATGCTGATCTCATGCTTCTGATTACTCAGAGAGCTGGAAACCAGTAAAACAGCTTTTGTAAAAGGGAAGCACAGTAAACTTAACCTCACACCTCATAAAAATCTTTGTAGTCATCCCAGTGGTGGCTCTCAGCATCCTGTAAAATGCTTGTAGCACAAACTCTGACGCAGTAGTTTGTAACTTGAAACTGGAGAATGTTGATGAATTCCTGATATTGTTGGACAGGCACTAGGAACAGCGGTCTGTTCAGAGAGAATGATTAAAGAGACAATGATTGAAAGGCTGTGCATGAGGAGGTGACAATCCCTAGTACTGCAAATAGTTTTGGTTAGTAGGTATCAATCATTCATTTCTGCTCAGTCCTGTACTCTGAACCTAGCATTCAGTTTTGCAACTTTTTGCTTCAGAAGTTCTTAAAATCTGTCTGCTTGTCTGTGAATTCTCATTTAACCAAGTCCCTGAGAAATAAATTACTTCATCCAATTTTCTGAGACAAGTACATTTGTCATTCACTTATTTGGAGATTCTGTGTTGCAGCATACTTGCATCAGCAATTATTACATCAGCACTGAGTGTGATAAAGAAAACATAAGCACAGAGTACAGGATTGCTTTTGTAGATACGTACTAAAAATCTTTGGTAATACACTAAGTATAATTATTAAGCAGTATTTTGGCTCAGACTTCCCTTTCATAAAGATACACTTCATGCAGGAGAGAGTAAAACATCAGAGGGAAAGTAGCTCAACAATGCATAAAACCACTTAAAAAACATACATTCCTTGGAAATTGTGCTAGTTCAGGATCCCTCCCAAAAAGCACACTTTCTAGTTTTAAATTGCATATGGCCAGAAACATATGGACCAATAAAGAGACTTCTAGTATCTTAAGTCAAAATCTCCTAAATGCAAGTGCAGTTATACTGCCCCCCAGGTCAAACCCTGTCTTTGATTTTACACTCCTGCTTCATATATTCTCTAACTTTTATTCTGCATGTAACAGAAAATAAATTCTAAAACTACCATGGATGTATTTCTTCACGTGTCTGAATACAGATGGTGTAAGGAAAAAACACAGAAATGTATTCTTATTTTGTCCTCTAAGATTGCTATGTGCTAAATCAGATCTTATGAAAATTAAGCTATTGCAAAGGTCAGAAAAGGAAATTATGGCCTTAGCCCTTTATATATATGAAAACAGAGCACATTCAGTTCCCTGGACAATCCCATTTTCTAAAATTTAATAATTAAAAAATATTGAGCTGCAAATCAAATGCAGACCTTACACATAAATAATTTTTTTGTAATGGCTGATTTAGACTATCAGGTTGGCTCAGGTATTTCCATAAATAGCACACATACTGTGTGTGCTAAAAAATATGATGCAATTTGGAAAACTATCACCATACTGTATCACCAAAATGGAATGAAGTCTCATATTATTATGTTTGAATTAAACATTTTAAGTAAAAAGGACATACTTTTTGCTTGTTTCTCTCATTAAATTGCTATACATTGTAAAATGCTGAACGACATATATTGCTGTTGAAAGGGCAGCATACAAGTCTTGCAGGGGACCCTTCAAGGGAACATCTTTGCTCTTCTCCTCTAGTCTTGCCAGGACAGCTGTTGCCACTTTGCTGCAGGCCTCTACAAAGTTTGTTCTAATTTCCTGAAGAGAATCATCTCTGCAGGCCAGAGCCAATGGAAGCAATGTGTCGAGTTCTTCCATGATGTCAGAACAAAACTGAGAGAAATAAATGTGGCATCAAGTTATTTGTATTCTGACAGCACTGTTTAATTTATACATTCTAGGGTCAGATTCTCTAATAATGAAATTGGTATGAAACATATTGAATCAGCTTTACAAACATTTTAATCTAAACAGAGGAGAAACATTTCTTTACAGTAAATGAAATATTCTTTCATTACTTCTTGCTTTAAAGTTGAATATTGTATACTGGGGGAAAAATTAAAACCATCCTGTGCTAGCAATGCCTTCATTTGGTTTTGATGTTACTAAATGTACATTCCAAGCACAAGGTTAATTCCTTGTAAACAAAGATAATTTTCTAAACTAATTTATTTTGAAAAGTACACAACCACATTTCTTAACACTGAATTTAGAAACAAACTTGTCATCTCTTAATAAATTCATACATTGATCTCCCTAAAATTACCTCCCAGAAGCTTATGTGTTATTTTACGCATTCATTAACAGCATTTCAAATCTGTTAGAACAGTTGCAAAGCTTACTAAAGAAAGTCTTTCAAACATACCTTTCCTTACAAAAAGAATTTAATTAATAAATGACCTTTCAGCCAAATCAAATAACTCTAAACTGGCCTTCTTACTGGTTATGCCAATTAGTTGAATGGCATGTCTAATGATATGAATACAGGAAATCCCTTTATAGCCATATTTCGAAGATTTCAACATTTTCCCATTGAACTACTTGGTAACAGAGCAGATACTCATCAGAACGCTTTAGAACTTTTTGGCTGAAAAAAATAATGCCAGTGAAGTTTAAAAGTTAATTCTTTCAAGTACAAACTATGGGCTATTGTATAAAGCTCTGTACAGCTTCACATTGTAATGCCTCTCACTTTCTTCTTCATTCCATTTGTATAAGATATAGAATATTTATAGTACTGTAAGTACTTCAAAGTGTAGATGGCAAACAGCCTTGGCATTCTGTCTCCCTTCAAACTTCAGATCCTTTGATACCTGCCTTAGCAATTCGTTTTGGTTGCTCCTCCTGTTGGACTGCTCTGCAGGACTCCCTCATTTGCTGGTTGTTTACAAGACTCATTGCACAGCCTGCAGCTGAACACTCTTCTTTCTGCTCATGTTGAAGAATTTTAGATGAAAAATCCTCAATTGCTATGGTTATACAGTGAGCCACAGAAGAAGACAGGTCTTTAAAAGCACTTCTCCAGCCAAAATTCAGTAAAATAGGCTGAAATACACATTAATATTAAATAAATCCAAAGTCATTATTGAGTGTTATTATTGTCTGAAAATGAAATGCACATTCATAATTAGATTACAGGACACCATCATATTTTGAAAGTAATTTAAAGAACTTAAAATATAGTCCACTAGCATTGAAATCATATCAAAAGCAGTATTTATACTCAACAAAAATGAACATAAGTCAACATTAAACTTGTCATCAAATTTTTAAGAAAAAAAATTCCTGTTTAAACAAGACAGGTTTTAAAAAAACGTTTCATTTTTACTTGATTTAACAGAATCTACTTTAAAAAGTCAAAAGAATTTATAGACATTTTCAATAGTATAAAAACTAATCTAGCAATGTAATAATTCTCACTGCAAGGTAACAACTGGAAGTTACAAACCATGAATCTGAATGGGAAACAAGAGAAGCTGGTTTTAACACAGCCAACTGTATTTCACTTCTCTAGAGCTGGATTTAGCAAAGGTTAAAATGTTTACATATAGATTTGTAGTCTTTAGCCAATGCTGGCTTTTACTATGGTTTACAGCAGCTCTCTGCCTTCTTTAAACAGAGACTTTCGAGGTCATTTGAAGCATAATAGTTGCCAGAAGTAGACACAGTAGGACATCATTACTTTTCAACTTATCTGACTTTGCATTGCTCATATATCTTACATCAGATTTAAACCTTTCCAGAAGCGGCCAATTGAGAATTGCACCACTGTAACAGACATATCTTAATGACATAAGATGATGTTCAGTAAAGATCTCCACCATGAGGGCATAGTAGGAAAATAGGAAAGAAGGATTCCTAACTATTCCTGCAGCTATAATACTAAATTGCAAGACAATGAAGGATTGAAAAGTGAAGCTCTTCCACTTTATTTCAAATTGGAAGTTGTATCCTCCTTCCTTTCCCTTTCCCCACTCCCAACATTCAACTCCCCTAAGCTCAGAGATAGCCCCCATAGACACACACTTTTGCACTCCCCCTTTTTTTTGGTGGGGGTCAAGTACAGAGCAATCTACTCAAAACATTCTTCTTTGTAATACATAAGAACATTAGTCTCACACACCAATCCAAAGCACATTTAAAAAAAACAACTCACAATTAAAATTGAGCCATTGAGAAATTAAATTCCGCTATCATAAAGTATAAAGACTTGTTGGAGCATTTAGGTCCCATATAAAATGTGGTCCCCATACAATAAAAATGTGTTTAGTAGTAAATGGGAGCCAGATAAAAACTTAATCTTGTACATACATTCTACAAAGCATAGTGCTTATTACACAGTAGTTTGCTGGCATCAAAGAAACTAGACATTGTGTGACTACCTATACCTATAAAAGGAATCATTATGATCAAATTCTAAGAACTTAATAGATGTTCTTGAGATTCTTTAAGATTATATGTACAATACTAAGGAAGAGATCATATTTTACAATTTTTTCCTATTTTGTTATGAGGTATCTTATACTTACATTCTTTCTGTTATTAAATATTAAATACCAACCACTTCTTTGAATGCCATCAGATTTTATTCCATCTTGAATGAAACTTTGCACATAAAAGTAATCACAGTAGCTAAAGTAATAAAACTATGGCAATAGGTGTTTATAATGAACATGGTGAAAGTCTGCACTGGAGACACACACAAAAGAAAACCCCATACAAAGTGTAAGACTCTTTTCATACTCACCTCTTCTACCTGAAGTAACTGTTCAGGAAGCACGCTGGCTTCATTTGCTCTAGTTTCTCCTATTAAAAGCTCCCCACCAGCTCTCTTCAGAACTCCTGCACAGTGTGATAAAAGAGATCAAAGTTAAGATTAATTCTGTAGAAAAATCAGCAGCCTACAACATCTTCTGATATATCAATTTGAAGCATAAAAAACCCCTCAAGAAGATGTAGGGGAATAGCAATGTTATGAAAAAGTCAAATTCAAGTTATACACAGTTCCTTTTATATAACATGATGAAATCCACATCCCATTGTAATCGTATTTTATACAAAAGCACATATAATGTGTAAAATATGGTTTCTTTTGTCATTAATTCATTTTCATACTGATTGTGAAGTCACCTCTTCTTAGAGAGAACAGATAACATTAGATCAGCGTATAGAAATTAATTTCTACTCTTTGTTCAATAAATTATGTCAATTGAATGCTAATATATTTTTACAGTTTTTACTTCTTTGGAAACACCAATATGATAAGATTAAAAAAGATACTTAATTAGTACAGTTATTATAAGCAAAATGATGGCTTATAAAACAATAAAGAACAAGAGAAGCTTCTTAAGAAGGGCCAGTACAAAGCTTGCTCATAACTTAGAGCAATAGGAATATTACCCCAGTTTTGTCAAGGACAAACCAATATCTGGGGTTGATATCACTTTTATCAGTGTTTCAAGAAATCCAGGTCCCTGAAGTGCATTGATGATTCCTCTTTCAAGTGATACAGGCACAAATGGAGGTGCTTGTTTGGGATGTGGAAGCCAAAGGCAGCCTCTGCTGCAGTGACCACGAGATAGTGGAGTTCCAGATCCTGAGAGCAGGGAGGAGGGTGAAAAGCAAGCTCACAACCCCAGACTTCAGAAGAGCAGACTTTGGCGTCTTCAAATATCTGCCTAGAAGAATTCCATGGGATAAGGCCCTAGGTAATGGGACACAAGAAATTTGATTAATATTCAAGGTCACCTTCACCAAGCTCAAGAGAGTTGAAAAAAAAATGACAGAAGGCCTGCATGGATGAACAAGAAGATCCTAGCCAAACTCAAGCACAAAATGAAGCACACAGAGTGTGGAAGCAAGGATGGGTAACCTGGGAGGGACACACAAACAATTTCTGAGCATGGAAAAAGTTAGGGAAGCTAAAGCCCAAATGCAACTAATTTGGCCAGAGATGTCAAAGACAACAAGGTCTTCGATAAGTACACAGGTGACAAATGGAAGACTAGGGAAAAGGTGAGCTCATTGCTCAACAAGATGCTGGATCTGGTAACACAGATATGGAAAAGGCTGAGATACTGAATGTCTTCTTCAACTCAGTATTTACTAGCGAGACCAGCCGTCAGGAATCCCAGGCCCCAGAGACCAGGAGGTAAGGTTGGAGCAAGGAAGATGTACTCTTGGTGGAAGAGGATCAGGTCTGAGAATACTTAAGCAAACTCAACATATGGAAATTCTTGGGCCCTCACAGGATGCACCTGCAACTGTGGAGGGAGCTGGCAGATGTTGTTGCAAGGCCACTCTCAACAATCTTTGATCAATCATGGAAACTGGGAGAAGAGTCCAGACACTGGAAGAAAGCAAATGTCAATCCTATCTTTGAAAAGGCAAGGAGGAGGACTCAGGGAATCAGAGTTTTGTCAACCTCACTTCAAACCCAGGGAAGGTGACAGAGGCATTTCCAGGCACATTAATGACAAAAAATTCATCAAGAGTACTCAGCATGGCTCAATAAGGGGAAGTCATGCTTGACCAGCTTGATAAACTTCTACAAAGAAATGACTGGCCTGGTAGATGAGGGGACAGCAGTGGATATTGCCTACCTGGGCTTCAGTAAAGCCCATGACATTGTCTCCCATAAGATCTTGTTATAGGAAAGCTGTACACAAGCTCTTGATGTGTAGGTAGGATAAACAGCCAGTAAGGTGAGTTGAAAACTAGTTGGATAGCCAGGCCCCAAATGTAGGGATCCGTGGCACAAACTCCATCTCAGGGTTTAATACCAGGTCCAATCCTGTTTAACATCATTAATGATCAGGATGATGGGGTAAAGTGTACCCTCAGCAAGTTTGCAGCTGACATTAAACTGGATGGCAGACGGTCATGGTGCCATCCAGAGGGACCGCAATGGGCTGGAGAAATGGGCACAATCAAACCTCATAAAGTCCAAGAAGGATATGAGCCAAGTCATGCACCTGGGGAGGAACAAACCCAGGCATCAATACATGTTGGAGGCCTCCCAGCTGGAGAGAAGCTTTGTATAAAAGGACCTGGGGGTCCAGGAGTACACAAAGTCGAACGTGAGCCAGCAATGTATCCTTGCTGCAAAGAAGGCTCATGGTGTCTCGGCTCAATCAGGCAAAGAATTGCCAGCAGGTCAGAGGAAATGTTTCTTTCTGTCTGCTTAAAACTGGTGAGCCACACTTGGAGTGGTGTGTACAGTTCTGGGCTACTCAGTACAAGACAGACATGAACATACTGGACAGTCTCTAACAAAGAGCCAAGGAACATGATAAAGGGAATGGATCATCCATGAGGACAGGCTGAGAGAACTGGGACTGTTAGCCAAGAGAAAAGAAGGCTAAGGGCGGGATATATCATTAATGTATATGTACACTATATATATAGTATATATCAGTAATGTATATAACCCACCTGAAAGAAGGGTGCAAAGAGGACAAAATCAGTCTTGCCCAGTGACTGGGCCAATGGCCACAGGCACAAACAGCAAAGACATGTTCCTCTGAACATCAGGAAACACTTTTTTTACTGTGAGGGTGACCAAGCACCACTGTAAGAGGTTGTGTAGAGAAGCTATGGAATCTCCATCCTTGGAGATACTTAAAAGCTCTCTGGATATAATTGTGGGCAATTGGCTGTTGAAGGCATTTCTTGAAGAGGTATTGTAGGACAAGATGAACTTCAAAGGTCCCTTCAAACCTCAACCTTTTTTGTGATTCTGTGAGTCCATATTTCAAAACAAATATAAGAATAACAGCAAACAATATCGTATTTTTAAAATCTGTCATATATCATAAAGCTGGTAAACAACACTGGTGCAGATATTCCTAACATAAGTACTTCATATGAAATTAAAAGAGGGTTTAAATGACCAGGTGCTGCCAAAGCATTGTTAAAGATTATCTTCTAAGCACAGACTTAGACGTCTTCAGTGATCTGCAGCTACTAGTAGCACATGGCCAAGGCTTAAAGAGCTTTTCTCTTTCTGTGAAATTTCCAGCATTTGAACAAATACAGGATTCAACCAAAAATAGATTTTGCCTTTCCCCTAAACAATCTGCGTTCCGAAAATGAACACTCTGCTTTTCACTCACCTCTACAACACTGTAGAGCTTTGAAGTTTTTGTGGGTTTTTTTGGTTTGGTTATTTTTGGTATGTTTCTTTTTTCCCTAATACTGTTTTTGTTTGCATTTTCAAAAGACATTGACAGATTTGAGCTGGGAAAAATGAACGATAAAATGATAGAACATAAAACTGAAAGATATTAACCAGACCATCCAACTCCCTGATCATTCGACACATTACAGACAGCACTATAAATTTACTGGGTTTTCTTCAGTATGTTTTAATGTGTTTTATGATGAAGTTTCCAACAGTTTTCTTTAGAAATTAGTCCAGAATAAAAAAAAAAACCAAACAACTCTGACTGGATATTTTCCCTCTTTTCTGTGCTTTCTGTCTTAAACGTACTTTTTTTTTACCTTTGCAATTCTCCTTTTTTATAGATATATCAGATTCCAACTGTAAGCACAAGTGAGCATCTATATATTCACATTCTTGTATTATTTTCACTACTTAAGTCTGCTATTTATAACTTTTTATATCAAGACTTGAAAGAAAACCTTTAACATTTAACCTAAAATCCTTGTGTATTCACAGCACTGCTGCCTTACTTGTTAAGAACTCACAGCTGAGATAAATAGGTAACTAGCTGATTGTACATTTGTGACTCTAGGATCAGAGGCAAAGAGACAAATGATGTTTACACCTGCATCAGTCATTTTACAGGCTCCTTCATTATTAAATTAACATATTCTACTGGATCGCCCCACCTCCTTTTTTAACTAATAGTCTGGGCACTCTGGCTTTATACTCATGTTTCTATCCACATGCATATATGCTCATACACATCAAAAACTTCACTGGTCTTCTCAAAGAAGCCCCAAGTTCCAGTTTCCCATATACCAAGTTCCTTTGGTTTCTCAAATTTTTGCTTTCTCCACATCTCATCTGGGTAAGGTTGGCGTTAATCTTCTTCAATTTAACTTTCAGGTAGCAAGGGTTCCCTTCACACTTTCTATTGAACATTGTACACCTAGTTGCAGCCCCCATAAAGCCTCTGCTCTTCAGATGCTACTACAACCTCTCTCTCAAAAACTGTTTCCACAAAGATATATAACAAATTATACCCTTCCTGTCCTGCAACTTCTTCATTTGCGTGAGAGACTGGAGGAGATTGCTGGCTCAAAACATTGTGGGTGTGTGTGAGGGAAAAGGGAAGGTTGGGCCTTGTTCTGGTGAGGCAATGCCCTGCTCCACATATCCCATCCCTTAGAGCCTGTATCCCAGTCCCTGCAGTGGCCACCAATCCCTGGCACATCACAGGCGATGCTCCAGACCCTGACCCTGGAGCCCCCTAACCCACCCATCTGGCCCACAGTGGCCAGATGACTGGAACTCCCACGTGAGGATGGGCCCAGGAAGGCCAAAGGGTATTTAACCTGAGACATGAGGTGAGCACATCTTGACCCTACCTTTTCTTGGAATTTCTGTCAGCTAAAACACCGCTGGAACCAGGAGTGGTAATTATGTTTGTTCTTTTCTATATCTTTTCTGTCTTTTTCTCTTTCCTTTTCCTCTAATTCTCTCTTCTCAGAATTTTTGAGTAACCTAAAATTGAGCAGGCTTAGAGCTTGCTAAGTTGAATGGGCTAAGTTAAAGTTTTGAGAAGCGTTTTATGTTGATTGAATGCTACCCTAAACTTTTTGCCAAATCTCTTTGACTTCCTGAAGTTGCCAGTAAAGTTCTTTTTGTTGTTTTGACCTCTTGAGAATATCTTGCTGGTATTTCTCCCACGCATCTAACTCACAATATGAAAAACCACAAGCCCTTCTAAGTGTCGCATCAAGTGAGGGTTTTAGGGCCTTACAACTTGTCTTCTGACTGTCTCACCCTAATCAGCAAACTCTCCGGGGAAATAGAAGTGCAGCTTTATTCAAGGTACAGCTGCAACTCAGCCCAAATTAGTTTGCTACTGCAGACAGGAAGGCAGGCAGCAGGACTGAGGAAGCATACCTATCAAGACAGCCACTTTTCTGACTCTGACTCAAATGCTTGGACTTCCTCTCTTTAAACAGCACACACCAAACTCCATTTGCACAGATAGAAAGAAATGTACGTGATCCTTCTCATATGGTTGTTTAGAGAAGAGAATTAGCAGAAAGAGAGCAGAAAAAAGTGAATGCCGCAAAAGAAGATGGGGGCCTAAGGAAAATATGTCATTTTCTCAAATTTGCCCCCCTTCCAGAGCATATTCTACACCCCCACCGCTCTTGATTATTAAGGAAAACTGGATTAACCACAAATCCTTGCTATATCTTTCTTGAAACTTATGTTCTACAAACTTGATAGACTGCTCATAATTTGTGTACTTCCTTTAGTTTACCAGCCAGGGAGCGCTAATAATTTTAATCATAAATAATCAGAACAACATTATATCAAGTGCTACACTTAAAACTCTTCGGCCAACCTTCCTTGTGTGTATTAAAATTTGTCTGTGATTATTCTTCTCTTCAAAACAGTTCTGTTTGCCTAGGTCTCCTCTGTCTACAATTTATTTAATTCTTTCTCCAATGATTACAAAGACCAAAGAGCGACGGTGACACCTCTTGCATTGTTAATATCGTTCTTTTTATTCCTTATAAGAAGTTCTATTAATTTCTTCTTTCTATAGAATGCCACAGTTTTCTTATTCTTATAGCATTTAGGGCCATAAAAGTCATTGTGATGTCATCTTGCTTGCAGCATAGAATAGCAAAGTATCAAGGAAAGCTGTCATATGACTACTATCTGTGTATAATCGAAGTATCAGTGCCATCAAAGTGGCTTACTAACTGGATTCAGCCAGCTCAGCCAGAACTTTTATTGAAACCATACAGGAAATAATATATTTTGAAGAAATGTGAAGAACCATTTATCCAGCAATATAAAACAGAAAAGTCCAACTAACTATGGATCGAAAACCCCTTCTGCTTTCTATCTTCAATAATGGACTTTTTACTTGTTGTACTCTACTCAGCAAACTGTACTAACACAAATGCAGAAAACGTACATCTGAAATCATACTCCCCTCCTAGTGTAAATTCTATCTTCACTTTGGATTGATCTGCTGAAGCTATGTATTTGTTACAGAATCTAGTTGAATGTCTTACGTTGAGACCAAAGCAAAAATCTCAACTTTCTTTAATCTTCAATTGCAACTTTTGCAATATTGCAACTTTGTAATAAAAGTCTGTTAGGAAGATGCACCACAAAAATTTCATCTACTCTCCTTTCATTACACTTTACAGAAATGGATGTAGAGTTAAGGATTTCTCCTTCAGGTGTGAAGGAAAGACCTTTACAAATCCTTCCAGTCCCATGAGACAGAGCTTGTAAACCTAAGAGCTTGACAACTTTGGCCACAGTGATTTCAAGTGCTCCACTGGCAAAAGCTTTTCTTGGTACTCATTGCCTGATCTGTCCAAAGTTCATCTTTCTCACTGAAATGGAAAAAAAAAGTAAGACAGATGAAAGTACATTAGATGTTTTTTATTTTTTAAAAGTCTTAACAAGAGGCTACTGAAAACCCAAGAGGAAAGAGAAACCTAACTTTAAGATGGAAAGAGAATGCAATTTGGAAGAATTCTAACCCCAAATCTCCTGCTTTACCTTTGATTGTAGGTGAACATGTTCCAGATTGCTTCAAAGAGAACAACCCCTGTGATGCAGCCAGTACTAGGTATGTCAGAACAGCTCATGAATTTCAACTGAATGTAACTAGAGAAGTAGACTATCTCATCACAATAGGCATGACAAGATACCTGCAGAGGAAAGAGTAAAACAGTCAAGGAGAAACTGGAGGTGGTTACTCCTCTAATTTTATGAAATCTAATGCCTGTACTGGAATGAAGTGAGGTAATGCAATATTGCAAATAACTGTTCTGTAAGTATTAGGAAAATACAGATACTTTCTCTGAAAGGAAGAGTAACAGTCTTGTCCAGAGGCCACACTAAAGTTCAGGGGTGGAACAAAACCACATCATCACTTGTTTGTCCAAGAACTTTGCATGATTTTCACCTTTTATCTGATTTAAAGGATAACTTGAACAAGACACTGGTGGAAGATAAAATGTATATTTACACTATCTTTTTTAAAAATTGCGCTTAGATAACACCAATAGAATTTTAAATCAAGCTCAAAACTTGGCCTGTACATATTGCTCATTGAGGAGCACAAGCAAAGTTAGCTCTGGTAAAGTAAAAAAATAAAATCAAGAAGAATTGGGTGGAGAAGAATGAAAAGACGTTAGAGTGAAAAATGCAATTCTGAAAATTTTTTTTCCAATTTATACAAAGCAATTTGTGAAAATGAGGATTCTGAATATATTCCAGAAGATGCCAGATAAAGAAGTCTCAAACTGAACTCAGAGACCTATCTGTATCACCTAAAAATCTCTCTACATCCATCTCCCTACAGAGTTCACTCTGGTTCACTGTTTCCTTTGGTGCTATTGTCTGCCATGGGGTTACCATCAGAGAACACTGGTAGGCAGTACTTCCCTCTAACATCTATTTTCAACGGTCTAAATTGGTCTTCATAGGATTCCATTGTGCACACTGCAAAGAAACTTGTCTTGTTGCCAGCTAGAACTCTGAACTACATGTCTTTCTTTTCTTCACTGTTCTTTTTTTGGTTCACAAGCAACCTCCTACCAAAAGCAGAATCTGCAGAAGAGACTACATCCAAGCAATAATGCAATGAAAAAGTATGAAGAGAAGCCCAGGTGGCCACCTTGCAAATTTCCAATGTGGAAGCCTTCGACCTCTCCGCCCAAGAAGCAGCTATAGTCCTAGTGTAATGAGCTTTACAAACCCTGGGAGCCTCTTTACCCTTAACTACATACGCCTCTCTAATACAATCCCTTAACCATCTAGCTAAGCAACTCTTAGAAGCCATTTGACCCCTCTTAAGACCCCCTAAGAGTACAAACAATCTGTCAGAAGATATGAAATCTTTGATTCTTCTGTGATAAACCCTAAGTGTTCTTCTTACATCCAATTTATGCAGCCATTGCTCTTTGTCATTGCTGGGTTTAGGGAAAAATGAGGGCCAAGAAACGGTCTGGTTTAGATAAAACTCAGATGCCATCTTTGGGACAAAAAAAATTTTAAAAAGAGGAACCATCCAAAGAACTACTTTGTTTCTGATGGAACTTTATGTATGTTCTAAATATCAAGATTGAAGTACTATGGGATATAAAACAAAAAATCAACTAAAACTGACATTGAAACAGCTATACGTGTAAATGCACCACTTGACACAAGCATATGAAAAAAACCCATTATTTTTGTTGCATCTCTGCGTGAGTTACACAGATAAAAAGTCTCCCATGAATACTAAAAGCAACCAAAGAGAAAAGGAAACAAGTACAAGGTTTCTGTCCATCTGATGCCTAGGGAAACTTCAGGTCACTTGGACATTAGCCTACCTTTTATGAATTGGCCATCTTTCCCTAATTTGCCAGCAGTACTACTTGCAGAGCACTGACACTTCGATATCCCTCACTGCAGTGACTGAGGGATAGACTGGATACACCCAACCTAGCTTTAACCCACTGAGAGTATGGGTAACTGTCTAGGACCATCAGCACATGGGTCAATCTGGGGTAATTCGCTCTGCTTCTTAGGCTGGTTCTGCAGCCTATGCTGCACTATAAACCTGATACTGGTATCCAAGTTAATTTAAAGCTGGTTTGGACATATCTACACTCTAGATTCTCTCAAATTAAACATGATTTCTAGTAATAAGGCTTCTAAATAAGTACAGAAGATGGCCATTATATGTTCTAGTCACATATTATGTTCTGATGAAAATAAAACAAGGATTCTAATCAATCCTTCTTATCAAAAACTCAGCCTTCATCAGTGAGAAAAATAAGATTATCAACTCACTATAGGACATTATTAGAGAAAATCTTAAATCCCTTTTGGTACTTAACAGAACCTGGAACTACCGGGAGCATAGCTTTCATTCTCCCACATCAAATCATCTTTCACTTTATCAATACAGAACCGAGATTTCCGACAATATGAAGTGAAAATAACATCAATAAACCCTTCTTCTAGTCAGACCTCTTACTAAAACTTTCTCTGGACATGTCTTCTTTTCACATACTATCTGTAAATACAACTGAGTAAATTTTTGTGAATAGAACCACCTGAGCAGAACAGCAACTCTAAAACCAAAAGTATGTCTGAAGACTTCACTAAAAGCACCTGAAAAATATTTACCTTCACTAGTTTTTCAGGGTAAAAGTAATTTTACATTTTCTTTAGAATGGACCTTCTACCCACAAGACTGGTACAAGATCTAATAATATTTCCCGTTCTGATTTGACTAAGTAGAGGTACCAGCTAAGAACTGACTTGCTACAGACATGATTACTCTAAACGAATATTTCTCAAAGAAGAAGACTTAATACTCTTTAGAGGAACAGTTCTGAATGTAATTAAGCCTGGAAAAATGGCTGCAGGATAAAGTCCTAAATACACTTCCTGGAAAGTAAAATATTTCTTGTTGATGTTGCAATCTTCAAATAAATGGAGATCACATGTCTTAGAATACAGTTACTTAAACATCAAATTCCCATTTAAGGGTTTTTCATTATTTTTCACACTTTCTAACAGAATATACCAATGAAAAGAACATTTACAATTACCCTTACTGAACGTATACCCTGTCCAACACGAAAACTTCACAATACAAGAAGTTTACTCTAACACCTCTTTGTAGGATCAAGGCTATAAAACATAAATCATAATATACTATAGCTTAACAATTCTCAAGAATTAGTAAAACTGAGTGACTAAAGGAGGCAGAAATACATTGAAGCCAGTAGTGAAAATGGAATTTGAATGCAAATTTTATTAGAGCTTTGATATATATTCTAAAAACACATAGGTTAAGATGTATTTCTTTATTTTGGAGTGTCAATATTACAGATGAAAAATATATCAACAAAATGTGTGCAATGGAACTTTTCTTATTTAATATTTTTATTTTCATCAATTTAGTATTCTGAGACTATGTTCCCAAAACACCATTCTCCTCAGCTTGCAGCTTGACTATACAGATAGTGAATATTTGACTTCACCTATCTTCTCTCCCTGAGCAGCCTGGCCTCATTTCTAGTCTGATCTTTTCCTGCAATAGAATCAAAGCTCTTGAAACCACTTCTCTCTGGTGACTTGGAGTCTCTCTACCAGCAGAAGCAGCAGAGTAGAAGAACATTTATGAGCATACTGTGACCTGGAAGGTGTTACTCACCTGAATTTTCATGATATTAGGTTCTCAATTAGATGAAAAAAAGAGTGAGCTGGGAACCTATAGCAAATGCGAACTTTAGGCTTGATCATTTAACTGATATCAAGCCTGCTACTAAAAAACAGCCACTGAAGCCAATGGGATAAGCATGATAGTAAACATAGTGCACATTAGTAAGTGTTTGTGAGAAATATAGGTTAAACAAAGACTATATCCTTAAATATCTAGGTTCATGTATACTAAGATCAACTATACTGATGTTCAAGTCAGTGCTTTTCTCTCTTGAAAAAGGTAGCTTTCAAGGACAAGTTCAGAAAAAGTCAATTTCAAAAAATTCAGACTCCATGTATTGTTGTGTCCTACATGAAGCACATGATTTTATAGATAATTCAGTAGGAGACATCTTGTTACAGTGTTTGATAGTTTTTCATCATGATTCTCCATCAATATCTACAGTCAGTACATCACATTTTATATACATTTTATGTACTTTAAGTACTTATGTACTTTTATATACACATTTTATGTACTTTTCTACAAGTCCTTGTGCTCAAATGTAAATTGCACATTTAAAAAGCTTTTTCAGAGGATACAGTAACACATTTATTTGCAAAATATGATGACATAAACTAGGTAATTAATGTTGAAAATCATACAAAATTATCCTTTTGCACAAAGTAAACCAATAAAGCAGTACAATCATTCATTACCTTGAACATTCTTATTCCTCTCTGTAAATGAAGGCAGCAACAGAATTTCTGTAGAGAGCTCGTCAATTTTTTCCTCCATTAATAAAAAGAGTTTGATAAGTTGAGAAAGACACTTGAGTTGATACAAGGTCAAGCAGAAGTTCCGTCCTTTCCTATGGTATTCCTGGGATGCTGTTCAAGTAAAATTATAAAATAACTTTTATTATAGCTAAAAAAAATGATCCTGCAAAACTGATTATGTAAGACAGTATAATATATCAAGTAATTTCATTTTTCTTATAGCATAACATTATATTTCTCTCATTATACAATACCGTTACATCATTTCTTCCTAAGTCTTCAGCATTTTTCAATTATCTACAAAGTTACAATTGAATTCCAGGTTTTGTTATTCATTAACTAGGATTTTTTCCAAAGCAATGGATCTACTCAGAAACATTCTCACCTGTATTTTACAGAAAACCCACTCTGTTGCAAAAGCCGAAAGGGAAAAAAACACATCATTACTGTATTTTAATGGTTTGGGACATCACATCACTTGTCATTCTGCAAGTCACCTTGTCTGTTTAACAATCTGCTAGCACAATACAGTTGATGAATATGACATTTGAGTGAAAGAAACATCAATCTAACACTCCACAACTTTAAATATATGGGGTTTGAAAACAAGTGAGACTGTCAGTGAGCAAATATCAGCAAGTATTATAACTATAAGCATTTGGTATTTAAAAGAAGAAACTGAACATTTTATTTTGAAAGGTTAACACATGCACTCATAACATATAATCATGTCACATCAACCAGGGAACTCTGATTTGAGCACAGTCAGACTATAAACGACTGTGAGACGTTCCTAATTCAGTATTACCAAACCACATGGGTTTAAGTATTTTAATTTTATAATTTCTTTAAGTGTAATAAATTTGCACTTCTATGCGAATTGTGGTGAGCTGATACCATGTTCCTATGCAGTTCTGTTGCAGATGTAACATCAGCAGAACAGTTTATCTAGGAAGTGTCAGAGAGAGAATCAGAGTAGTTTGAAAGGGAAGCTCTGAAAGACGAAAACAAAAAGAAATTGATTGAAATGTACTTTTATGTGTCAAATCTTTCTTACCTTTGCAAATTTTAAGTACTTTGTACTTTCCTTTTCCCTCAAAGTTTCTAAATATTTTTTAAGCATTTACAAATCACTTTTAAATAGACACAGATCTAAGTAGCAGAGCTGAGCTCTGAATACTAATTTCCTAATTTGCTATTCCAGTTTTGCAGCCTTAGAGATTGGACTGCGGGTTTTGCACGCACATTCGAATTTCCTCAAAGTTCCAAACAGATGTATTCATGTTAGTCCCTTGCATTTCTAAGAATGTCAAGAGAGTTATGCATAATTGCCCCTGTTAGTGTCTTTCCTCTCTGAATAACAAGTAAATAATAAATCTATCACTGGATTTCTAATTTTAAGTCTTAAACCTACAAAAAAATCACATTCTGCTACTCAGAGAATTTTACTCCTTACCTGAAAGCTAGAGAATACAATCTGAGTTTAACTGACATTAAATGACTACCTGAATCTGCAGTGTAAGATCCACAAAACACATCATAAAAATGAACAGAACATTAGTTCTATCTCCTACAATTTGAAAACATTTTGATGCTTTTGCCCTGTCTCTTGAGAAACAAAGAAACCTTCCAATTTATTGATTGCCTCAAATGATATTGTCCTTATTAGACTGAAAGGAAGTGGACTTGGAAGACAAAGGTATAACACAGCAATGCTATTTTGAGAATATATCACCAAACTCAGAAAAAGTAAAAACTTTTACTTTCAATGATCATTCAAAGTATATTTCAGTTTTATTGTTTCTCAGAAATGACAACTCAATTATTTACTGCTTGATGTTCAAATAGCGTGCACACACCTGAATATCCAAGGCTTGACTGAAAGGTCTTATATACATCCAAATTGTTAGGTTTAAAATACAGATGGCAGCATTTAATTTTGAAGACCACTGACCAGCTGCTTGAACAAGCGCATCACAATCCATTTTTTCGCAGAGAAGAATGACAAGGCACTTCTTCTCTGACATTGTTCTGATCGGACAATCACAGGACAGAAGCCTTTAAGAACTGTGTAACAGCCAAGAGCTAACAGCCAATGCAATGACACAGAGAAAATCTCAAAACAGGTTTATAAGTCTCGTAGAAAATTGTCATGAAGAGAACATGTCTCCATCTGGACAGATGTGAAATAGACATGAGGACTAACTGTAATATACGTTCAACCAAACCTTAGTGACATCAACCTGTCTGGAGGAAAATTTGCCATATTCAGACTAGAGTATGGTTACTTCGAAAAGTTACCGAATGGATCACGACTTACAGTATTAGGTCAGAAAACTAACATTTAGCCAGGTGACACTGTACAACAAGAGAAGCACCCCTCTGTGAAGAAAATGGTCTGAAGTTGTTGTAAGCATCCTATCCAATTCACAGAGGACCATACACAGGGTGACTGAAAGCACACGAAGATGACCTCAGCCAGCCATGAATCAGTTAAGCAATCATATACCAGTGTAACTGCAGAATAGAAAGGAGCATGGAGAAAGTTGCGCAATACAAATCAACTGCCTTCCTGAACCACCTACAATTTACTACTATAATTCTTCTAAATTTGATTTTTTCTGCATGTCTGACTTCAATTCATGTAGTCCTTCTACAAGGAAATAGCTGCAGCAGGAATTTTGGGTACAGACAAACATCAATGGGACCTCCATAGCATCTCCTAAAAATAGGACACGTTGACTTCCTGCTAAAGCAATACCTTGAGAGAAGAACTTCTGAAAAGGGATAGAAAGGTTGGTACAGAGGCTACAGAGAGGTGAAGTGCATCATACAGCCTTTGTCAATGTGCCAATGAGCCGATTTTGCAAATATTGCTCTAAATAGAGGTGAGATCAGGACCTAAACAAACACAGAGAAGTAAGAAAAGGTTCTGAGCTAAACATAGCCTCGGCCTTCTGTCTTTGCAGAACAGGAATCACATAAATTTTGCTGTACAAAACCAATGCCTGTGCTGATGATTTCTAAACTGCTCTGGAGGTCAACTCTGGCAGCAGAAACATCCTAATTCAGTACAATGAGTTATCTTTAGCTACAACAAAAAAAGATCCTAACCAAGCACAGTGTCAGAGACCACTGAAGTCTGGCTGCTGCTGGAGGAATAGGGACTAAAGCATGATAATACGGCCAGCAGGACAGGTTCCTTGCCAGCCAGGGTCACATCCTGCAGATCCGAAGAAAGGCAGACCCTGAGAAGATAGGTTTCAACCAAGAATCCAGATCATCAGCCAAGTTCATGGTGATGACACAAATCTGAGGTTGAGTCAGGAAGCTAATTCAGAGTTTTCAGTCTGGATCAGGTTTGGTGACAGTAACCATGAGTCAGGCACAGTTCAGTGACCATTTAGTAGAACCATGGTAGTAAGGCAGATTCAAGCTTGAGGCAGGAAAATTGAATCAATGAGGTACACAGCTCTGGTGGATATGGACATCAGGACACCCCTGATGTAGCTCAGGAAGGGACTGGGGACCCAGGTGCAGCCGAAATACATCTCTTGGGCAGGCTGCAGTGTGGGTCCCTGAAAAGGCTGGTCAGGGCCATTAAGGCTCACTAGTGCACCCAGAGCTTTGTTGCATAGCTCTTAAGGAACTTGAATTTTCAGACTAAAACCTCAGAAAAACAAGTAGTTTCCGGAAAATTGTTTTTCTGCTTCATGGAGGATGCACAATTATTTTGCGAAGAGGAAAGAAGAGAAAGTACTTGAGGTGTCTGCTATCTAGACTGTAGTTCTTTCTGGGGGGTAGGAGGGAGAAGAAGAGGTAAAGACAAAAAAAAATTACTTGAATTAACTTGAACCTGCACTGCATTTATTTGTAGCAAGTAAATAAATCTTGATGGTTCATTACAAAAAACTGGAACGAAGCAAAGGAATAAGCTCAAAACTTTCATGCAATTAACATAACTACATTTAGATGATCTGTACTCTTGACTTCCTACCACACAGAGGCAGAGGAGATCTAAACGGTATTTAATTTCTTCAGCTATGCTGATTTACTACCCCAACTATCTAAAAACATGCAGCAGAAGTCTGTCATCCCAAACAAGGTTACTTAGAGAGCTTTTCTTACAGAAAAAAAAAAGGCCCAGGTAAAACTAATATTGACTGTCTATCAATTTGTGCAAGGTTTGTGTCCTGGTGCCAAGGCAGCTGATGCAGTCATACAACATTGGAGAAACTAGGATACTAATTTCAAGTTTGGCTTTTCATTTTAGCAGAATGGATTGAAGAAACTTTCCTAGGATCTGAAGGACATGCCACCCTTGTCGAAGAATAAAGCTGTCCATTTTACCAGAGACCATTTGGCTGGATGTAGCTGGACAGATGGTATCATAGAATTTCACTTCACCAGTGACAAAGTTCAGAGGTGCCCATATGAATTCTAAGACAGCTAATAAGTTAATTAAAGCATTTTTCAAGCAACATAGAGTGAAAGACATTCTATAAAGCACTCGATCATTCTCCCAAGTACTTAAATTCAGTAGCAAGGTATCTGCCTTTATCTTACCACTTTTAGAGATTTTCCCTCATCTCTAAAAATGAAGAAGCATGAGAAATACGGCTGAGCTAGATCTAGATGACCTGTGTGTATCTACTAACTTGTGATTTTATAGCAAGTTTCAAAAGTGATACTTTCCTCAAAGCTCTTGAAAGCATTAAAAACAGTGTTCCAACTTTCTTGGTTAGAGCCTTGAGGCACTTAAAATCCCAAATGGCATAAGAAAACATGTATGAATGAGACCAATAAGTTAAATGTAACTTTTGTTTTGATTTTTTCTTTCCTTTTTTTTTTTAATAAGTGTGGCACTTTTAATGTTTTAAACAATTTTGAATTCAAATATCTCAAAAACTGAATGGCTAATTCCGATAATTTCACTTATCCAGGCATGTGACACAGTAAAATGTGGTGCAGAAATCCCTGCATCAGAGGTAGCAAATGTTCAAGAATAGCTATGTTATGACAGTGTTGCTCTCAGATTAATTAGCCTTTACTACTCACTGTACAGAGCCACATGGCTAAACTGCTTCTGAGACTCATGATGGAATCCTTGGAAAGCAACCTGATGACTGTTTTCTTCAGTGATTACAGTGGGGATTTCTCCCTCAGCAGGAACCAAGGGTCTAAAATCCTCTTAAACAATTATACTATAAAATACCTCCCCAATACATTAAATATCATTCCCCTGTCCCCATTTCTAAGAGTTGATTTCAAATAAGATAGATCTACAATATTGTTCTAGTAGGGACACAAGAAGGCAATGTCAGGGATTTGATTCAAGAAAGCCATATGAGGAAGAAAATTAATAAAATGCAATATTAAACTTAAAATCTAACTACAACCTGCATACAGAATAAATGGAACTACCATTTTGCTAAAATCTGAAAAGAAATAGCCTAGTAAAACAACACAAACTCAGCTGCTGATAGTCACCATGTATTTCAAGAGGCAAATTTTCAAAGCAGTGCACAGGGAGTTACACACATAAATTCCATTAACAATAACGTGTTCCTCAGGTCTCAGTGATATTAACTTTTAAGTGATGCTATAACTATTACAACAATTTTGCATTTATGACAGCATTCCTCTGCACGTTATCTCCTAAACAGAGCTTATATACAAGTTGTATTATTCTTTCATTTGCATTTAGTAAAGACATATTCAATTTTTATGGATATCTGCTCACAGTTTTCTCAAACTGCATGTTGGTATACATTTTTTAATGCAACAGCTAGGTCTAAATAATTAGCATTGCTGGATATAATCACTAATTTCCTTATACTGTAAAAAGCAACTTACTATTTCTGCATAGCAGATGTAATACACGGTATTACACAGAACTAAATTATTACAAACAGTGCCAGCAGTTTTCTATACACAGTACTTAAGATAATTATAAAAAATCATCTTCATTACTGCAAGCTAGCATTTTTTTAACAGTTTAATTTGGATATGTTACAAGATACATTCAAGTCACATGGATACAATTACTGCAAACCCAAAAAGCTATAAAATGTTCCTAAACAAATCCCTTTGACCCTGTTAATGTCTGTTTCTTATTAATCTAAGGCTACATTGTTTGTAGCGTGAATTTTTTATGGGTATGGGAAAAAAAAAGGAAATCCCTTAACAGTTGTTATTGATTCCACCATTTACTCACTCAAAGATAAGTGCCATTTACAAAGCAGAACAGATGCAGATGCTGACAGAAATGTAAACAATTGTTGCATGGCTTCCTGCCAGATTCTAAGCCAATACATTAAATTCCAAGTGAAGCACATTTTCCCTATAGATTGCATTTATTGCCACTTCATTTCCTATGTGCTCTGTCTCTCTATTGCTGCGCCTGGCACTAAGCTATTTTCAGTTCTTTGGTGACCCCTGAGGCCTAGTCCTACCTCACATAGCCATTAGAGAAGGGAATTGCATGTGTCTGAAACCAATTATTTGATATTTTCTTCAGAATGATGCCCAGCTCTGTTGGGAATGAGCAATCATGAAATAATTTACCTCCTGATTTAATTTTTTTCTGCACAAATTAGTTGTAGCCTGAGCTAGCTATAAACAGCTGCCTGTATCTCTGTCTTATCAAGATTCTACTTGAAACGGTGAAAAAGGAAAGGAGAGAGTAGAGTTGAATAGAATAGGTTGGAGAATCCTGCTTTAAAAAGGCATTGGCAAGATTACCAGATATAACGATCACATGTGCTCTCTGTTGATTGAAACTGACAGACCCAGAAAGAACTATTAGTGACGTAAACTGTTATGCAAGTGGTTAAGGTTTTTTAAACACCTGTCTTGCTTTGCAGCTCCCTGTTAGTTGCTGTGAAATCCAGGACTTTCAGGATAATCTGATAATGCAGCCTTCACAAAGAAATTACCTGTTGGCATTTTTTGTCCCTTTAAAAAAAAAACCAGTCACAGATCTAAAAATGGTAAATATTTTCTTATTAGACATCACAATTACCTTGCGACATTTTAAAGTGCTTATACTATACATCCATACTCTGCGTGTGGCAAAAAAATGCAGTGAAGTGAGGGATCTCCATTTATGTATAAACATGATAAGCATGTAAAAATTTGCATATATTTAATTGAGTGTGTCTGTCATAGAGATATGTCACTGCCAGCTATTAAACAACCCCAGTGAAATCTAATCTTTGGAAAGAGATTCACTATACATGGAATTTTAATCAAATCTGCTCCATAATGTCTTCCCAGTAAAATGAGATCAGTTTTGACCTCATAGTGAAGGTTGATCCCATATCAGATTGCTAGATGTTTACTACCACATGCTAAAGTCCTTTGTTAACATTGCATGTATAAGTCTACCAAAATGAAACTAATTGCAAATCATCTTCGCTGACCAACTGATGAACAAAAGGACAGACTAGTGCTGGAAACACAGGATGGAGAACAAGAACATCAAATCACACTCTGACATCAAATTTATGTCATAATCTTGAGCAAATGATCTCACCAATCTGACTTCTTGACAGCATACAGCTACTTTACAACTCTGATGAACAAATTACAGAGACTTCCTCAAGCACTCTGAGGATAAAGTGCCTGGTAATCATGCTCAATAAAATTACTTTATACACAGATACGTATCTCAGTTTGCTCTGAAACCAGAGATTCAACCTCCCCCTTAATTTTCAAAAATGTGAGTAACTTCTAATAAATTACAAGACATTCTGATTATACATGCAATTCCTGGTAGACAGTGACATTTTAAACAATTCAAATATAAACAAATTATTTAGTTTCTGAATTAGAACTAATTAAGTGATTGGTCCATTTAAGGAATTTAGTAGCTGATACCCAACAATTTTTTATTTTTTATCAAAATACTGAAAGAGTAGATATTCTTTAAACACTGCTGCAATCAAAATTATTTTAAAACTTGTAGATAGACAATAACTGCAGTTGTCTCTAGCAGTTAAGAGTGGGTTTTTAGGTGCTATTCTATAACTGACAATTTCTTCTGAAGTAGCAACTATTATCAAAAAGTCCTTTTAGGAAACTGCAAGAACTATCCTATGACAAAATGTTGCTCTTAGTAATACTTCTCAAAAGAGCTGAAACAATATTCTGGCCTTGCCAATGACATAAACTGGTTCCAAATGAATTTTTGTGTTTTTCTTGCCTACACTGTGGGCTGAGAGAGTTATCGCATTCTCTGAAGTCTTCACACTCACACATAGAAAACACCGAAGTAGAGTGTTTTAAGAGAGCATAAAAACTAAGAAAGCCTGCAGCAAAATGAAAATAGCACCTATATTAAAACAGAAGTCCTTGAAGAACTCTAAAAGTTGATCTTCCTCAGTCTTTGCTGAAAAAGAAGACCACTGCCAGGTCTGTCAAACCTTCTCATGAATTCTAACTTTGATTGAACTTGCATGTGTTTCCCTCTAAACCATTTAAAAACCCTTGGATGATAAAAACAATCCTAATTTGTATTTGAAAACATAGTAATTAACATATTATTTTCATTTGGCTTACATTTCTTTAATGCCTGCAAATGTAAAAATGTCTGCTAGCTGATTTTCAATCCTTCTGCACCTACATTCACAGAGGAATGGTTGGGTCTCTTACAGAGCGGTTCATTACATCAGACCCACTCTATTCAAATTAGATGGTTAAACACCTTCAACCAATCACAAATTTCTATAAAGTGTTGATCATTCTTTTGTGTAGTCTATGCATGATATTAGATACTATGTATTTCCTTAAATAATAGAGTTAATGGCCCGTGTCACTTCTGCTTCTCTTACTCTTCGGACTTTCCAAGATGTAATAGAGCCAGTTCTAATTTGTTCTAATAGGATAAAAAAAATTAAGCTGGAGTCATACTCTTATTTCTGTTTCCTATGTCTTTATATTTCAAAGCCTTAGTTAGTCAAAGTCACCACAAAGTTTTCATGATTATTTTTACAAGGAATATAAACATCAAAAATAAATCTAGGCAGACAGAAAAAAAGACACTGCTGTTAAAAAACTCCTAGAGAAATGTTTCAAAATTCATAATCCTTTAACAAATATTTTGTAGAAGGACTAATATACAAAAAAAGGATTAATCACATCTATCCGCACATATATAAGTTCCCTCTCACTGAGCTGAGATTAGACAATTAAATGATGTTTAATTTTAAAAGAGAGCTCATTAAATTAATGAGCTCTCTTCTTTACAGATGAGCTGATAGTATCGTGCATAACAGAACACCTGATTTCTGTGTTACAGGAATTGCTGGAACTTCCTAGCACATGAACAGAAAATCAGTACGCTGTTCCTCGTGCTAAAGTACAAAGATCTAGTTCTTAGCCAGAGGATGAACAGTGCATGAATTTACTGAGGAAAAGTAAACTCTTCTCGAAAGTCTGAGACCAGTAACTGATCTAATTTCAGACAGTCCACAATATTTATGATCACTAAGTGCTAGATTTCTAATTAAGAAGTTGAACTGGGTTTTAATCACCCTTATCCTCTCTAGATAGGAATATCTTCACTGCCTTGCTCTATTCAGTACATGTAGTGAAAAGTACTATAAAATGACTGAAAGCATTTTTAAAATCTCAGTAGATACTGAGATACTCAGCAGCCCCTTGATAGAAGATAGAGGGATTTTTAAAAATTCTAAGCCTAAGCCACAGTGAAAAGGACATTCCTATTCTAATTTAGCATGTAACAACCATCTTGTGAATGTGACCCCCCCACTCCAATGTAACCATCTATATTTTTTTCAAAACAAACTATTGTCACTGAAATAATTTTGACTTTTTACTGTACAATTTTTATGACAGAAGAGGTTCTCTGTCTTGGCAAAAATCAGTCAAGACCATCTAGTTAACTTGTGATTAAATGATGGCAGATGCACATATTTAAAAGACTCCTGTAACAACATTCTTTGAGCATATTTTAAAGATATTTTTGAATGTGGCTCTTATCTGCCATAGGTCTACACACTCTTCTTCATGCAGGCCCATATTCTGAAGTTAAAGAGACCTTCGTCATAACCATCTCTCAGATTTTGTCACTTTTTATTATTAAACAAAAAACTACATTATATAAATGTCAAACCAACCTCTGAACACTCACAAAATATCAGATGATAAAGTAAATAAGTTTTCATCTTCTACACTTGTGAAGAGAATGCAATGATTAGAGAGCATAGCAAGTTGAATGTTCTCTTCATGCTGAGGAAGAAAATGCAGCTATGCTGTGAAAGCACAAAGGAAGGTAATTAGCTGGTGTTTGCTAATTGTGGACATTTTGAAAGCAAAAAAAACCACCAACCCCCAAGAATGAAACTATATCCCTTTCAATCTCTGCATATTCTGAAAACAGATTTGAGTTCCTGATTAAAAAGATGAAGAACTTCATTAGGACACAACAGTCTAAAAATATAAACCAAAGTATCATCATGACTTTAATGTTTAAAAATATTTAAAT
The DNA here is from genome assembly GCA_018881555.1 of Amblyornis subalaris. Classification (NCBI taxonomy): domain Eukaryota; kingdom Metazoa; phylum Chordata; class Aves; order Passeriformes; family Ptilonorhynchidae; genus Amblyornis; species Amblyornis subalaris. Next base: position 2,568,400 of record JACAXG010000072.1, read on the forward strand.
AATTTGAAAGGTAAAGTTAGTGTTTCCTTATTTTAATAAGTAAACAACAAGATAATAAAATTCTGGACTAGGCATATTTTCAATATGACAGAGAGTCAATAATGAGATTTCACTGCCCATTTCCATATTATGGGCTCAGTAAGTAATTTCAAGCAACTGCTCTAAAAAGATGGAAGGTCTTCAGGCACACTACCAGCTTTGAAATTACATCAGTTCAAATGACATTTCAGTAACTTAGATACTGTTATCTTTCACCCTGCTACAAGCTTAAAAAGTAACAAGCTTAATGCTTTTGTAATCTTTACAAAAATGTCATTCTCCCACTAGAAACACATTTGTGGTCCTAGGGATATTATGTTCACATGGCCTTTAAAAGTGTACCTCTATTTTATTAAAACTTCAACTCTGCATGTTCAAACAGATGGTTTTATTTTCTCCTCAGTACTACTCATATTTCCATTTAATATAATTGTGCAGAAGAAATCAAATACAGTACTTGCAAGGATAAGAAATAAGTAATATGTGACAAAGAAGCTATAAAACACATTATTTCCTATATTATGTTTAAGGATATTTATTTTGTTTCCCCTGAGTAATGGGATCTTGTTGTGGCTGTCAAAATTTTATTGGCTTCCTAAGGAAGACAGACAACTGCAGAAGTCTGCAGCATATCTGTATGTCCACTGGTTTTCAATTTTCACTTCCTATTTTAAATTCCCACCAACACCACTGTTGATTATTTTAAATAGGTGACAATTAAACCTATGGAATATCTTAATGTTGACTGGCTCATAATAAAATATATCTCTGGTATATAGAAAGCAAAAAATCTAATTATTATATCTGCATTTTTACTCAATCCCTGTGTAGTAACCATGTCATTTTTGCTATTGTCCTCATGTATTCTGTGAAAGCAATGTATGCATAAGAGAGAAGTACTATAGTTTTACTTGAAACTGTTACTTCCTCATCTTTCATGGATGGAAACCAACTGGTTTTTCACTCCACCTGTGTAAGATATGGGGAAGATTGTGCCATAGATCACCATGTATGAAGACAGGCTGAGAGAGTTGAGGTTGTTCAGCATGGAGAAGAGAAGGCTCCAGGGAGACCTTTGAGGCCTTTCCAGTACCTAAAGGGGCAACAAGAGAGATGAAGACTTTTGACCAGTGCAGGGAGTGACAGGACAAGTGGGAATGGCTTCAAACTGAAAGAGGGCAGCTTTAGATCAGATGTTAGGACAAAATTCTTGACTGTGAGGGTGGTGAGGCACTGGAACAGGTTGTCCAGAGAAGCTGCAGATGCCCCATCCCTGGAACTGTTCAAGGCCAGGCTGGATATGACTTTGAGCAACCTGGTCTAGTGGAAGGTGTTCCTGCCCATGACAGGGAGGTTGGAAGTAGATGATCTTTCAGGCCCCTTCCAACCCTAACAATTTTGTGAATATAAGTGCAGAGCTGCTGAAGGAGTCAGTAGTTGCAATGCTCACTTGCACACAGGTACCATTCTTTCCAGAAATTGCTTGTATCTTGTTTTATCTAGGCCCCTAAAGCCCCGTCCCTATAGAAGTTATGTTACCAGGCACTCTGCAGAGTGAGAGAGAGAGCAGAAATAGAAGACTGAAGGAGATGCCAAGCAGGCAGAAATATAATGGAAGCACATAAAGATACTGTTGGGCATGCACAAACACAAACAAAACCAGCATGTCCACAAGAGGGGATGAGTAGGTTATTGTGAATCTCTTGAAATAAGAAAAAAGAGAAGAGGAACATGCAAGGAAGCAAGGAGGATGAAGTTCCAGTTTCTGTTATCATTTCCTTGGTTTTGTCTTCATAATGTCTAAAAGTCACTACAGTAGTTATGTGGGTCTTCAAAAATGGTGACGTTTAAATGTATGAAAAAAATCAGCTTCAAGTAACTTCCATAGTTGAATTTTAAAATTTTATAATTCTAAGCATTTGGTCCTTAACAACACATTATACATATAACTGAAAGCTCGCTTGTACTATTCCAAGGATTTGGACAATAGAATCAATTTGATCTGCAGAAGCAGGATGTCATAGCGGATATTATAATCTGTAATCTGTATGGACTACTTTATATTACATGCCTTACCAGCACTTCAGAAAGATGCAATAGGACTTTCGGGACTGAACAGTAGTAAGTCAAGTGACTCAAACACTTTCTCCCTTCATTCTCATACTTCTAAAAAACCAGATTTTTAACAGTGGACTACAGATAAGAAAACATGATGGAAAACCAATTGTAACTACAGCACAAATATTGTAAATTATCTGCTATAAATTGTTATCTGTACAGAAATACCAAAAAAGTTGCAAAGATATAAATATTAATTACATTAATTCAAGTTTGGAATTCTTTAATTTCCAGATATAAATGGAAGGCTAAATTATACTGAAGTTATTGAGTCCTAATTATTCCCAGATGCAAATAATTGGGGTTTTTTAAATCACACAGTCACTAAGCCAGCAGGTATTAATACTCTTTTGTGCGAATTTTTGATAGATAAGACAGAAATCATAGAAGATCAGTTGTAGACCATAATGGCGGCTTATGGGATCACAAACCAAGTGAATGTAAATTATATGGAAGGATAAAAGCAAGTCTGAAACTAAAGTTCTTAATTTCAAAGAGAGGAAATGATAAATTAGGGGTAATAAAACCACATGCACATAAACATAGTAGAGAGATAAAATTTAAGTTAAATGTGCAAAACTCAAAAAAAATATTTCAAGTTAGCTCTTCAGCAAATTGCTGGGAATATGTAAGTATAAGTGAGTTCAAAATAGATTTTCCTTACCAAGTACTTTAATTTAACATCCCAAAGTTGTCTTCATTTCAACAAGTTACTCCAGAGCCTGTTTCCCTTCTTGCTGTCAACTCCACTGCACAAATGCAGCTCCTATAAACAATACTGAGGCCTTCTACTCAAGTTTAGATATATGTCATATTCACATTAGGTGTTCCACAAACACAGTATATTCTGTAGGAACTCATGAATATTTAAAGATAATAAATTTAAAATATCACAGTTTGCATTTGAACATATCTTTATAATAGAATGGAAGTTGGTTATATTCTGGAGAAATAAAAGAGAAAGGAAGCCTGCTGGACACCTAAATAAAAAGATATATACTGGGGTAAAAGTGTAAAATATTAATATTAAAGTATCTCTCTGAATGTGATTTAATGATTTTGTAGCTAAAAATGTGCTTAGTCAAATCTGCATCACTTTAGTTTACCTCCACTTTGCAATAATATTTTCTTAAAAATAATGAACTACTGATATTTAAGAACACAATCTTTATTGGCTCAGATTTTAAAAACAAAGTTCATTTGTGATTTTAAATGTTTAAGGGTCTCTGGAAAGTTTGTGACTATTTAAAAATATTAAGCCAATCAATTTGAATATGTCAGAAAAGATAAAACTCAGAGCTCTGATCTCTGTTGAGTTTTAACCACAGGAAATTAAAACACGGCTAAGTAGTCTACATAAGTATTTATACTCTGTTTATATATGAAAATTATATCAATAAAACCAAAGAAAACCTTCCACTAATACATAAACTGCTCATAATTCCATGGGTTTTAAATTTCTTTGGCAGATGTCTTATCACTTGTAAGAGTTACTGTTTCTTCATCTAACAGATGATGAATTAAGATAGGTTAGTAATGCCTGATTAAACTAGCTTAATATTTTTGTAAACAAAGGAAAACAAAAAAGGTTCAAAAGGTAAAACTACAATACACATGTAGTATACTTACTGCAAATAATTTGTTATTAGAGTAGAAATAATTTCTTATGCAGAGAAATACCACATTGGAAATTGAAGAAAAAAATCATAACGGAGAACCTGAAAACCAGCTCTGATTCTTTCCATGCTAAGTATTGTCAACAGATATTTTTAATATATTTTAAATACCACAACATTATATAAACTTTTGAAAGACACAAATGGTTAATATGATAGAAAGCCTGAAACAAAAAAAATCCCACTAAAAAACCAAAAAACTTGAGAAGGTAGGTTGGGAAACATTCCTTGCATATTAGTCTAGCAGATTGGAAACACCGACTGTGTTCTGAGAGTACACAGAGAAATTATAATTCATGTTATATAAAAACCTCCTACAATAACAGACTAAATATTATTAGCTGAATCCTTCACTGATAAAGGTAATTTAGAGTCACAGATTTAACAGGTAAGAGGATCAGTTATAACATAAAACCACCTGCGTCCATTAGAGTTGGCAACTCAAGATGCCCAGTTCCAAAAATTTGCCTCTTTTTACATGCCATTTTGACAGCTTCTCTGTCAAACTATGGACTTTCTAGGTACTGATAAATGGATACAATCTCTTTACAGTACTTGACAAAAAACAGTTCTAATACAATATGAAAAGAAAAATGTTATTTGCTTACTTCACAAATAGATTATTATACATGAAAAATTTAAAGATAACTCTGTTAAAGCTTGTTATAGACTACCTCTATTTTCCCAACAGAAGAAGGTTGTCTATAGAAAGTTTTCAGAGGTTCTGGTGCTGTTTCACTATTTTCTGTTATTTTTTTCCTCTGCTATATAGTAGGATCAATTACAGCAGTTCTTATGAAAAAAACCCACAACAAACATCAACCAAAAACCACACTACCCTGAGGATGGACTAAGCAAACACAAACCCTTTTACGACCTCTGGGATAACAGTCCCAATTGAATGCTCTAGATTAAACTATTTTGATGTTCTGAAATGTGCTCCCAGAGGGCAGAGGCAACATGCATCAAAAAATAGGAAACACATCTGTCTTTCAGCTAAGAAAAAACCTCCTTCTTTTTCTGTCCTTTCTTCTATATTTATGCATGAAGTTTTTTTGATACTTGGCAAACTGGGTATGACTGTCAAGGTAATCTATTAAAGCTGTCTTCTAACCTATGTAAAAATAGACTTCCACTCTAATTTGTGGGACGGCAACAAAGGTATCAGAATTTATGAGTTTCAAGCAATAAAAGTCACTTGACATCAAGAACTTGTCTACCATTACAAACCTCTTAAAATAGTTAGTCTGTAGGTTTTTTTTCCCAAATAGTTATTTCACTGTGAACTGCCTTGTTAATTTTAATTCTAAAGGGAAAAATGCCTTTTTCTAACTTAGTGTGGTACAAATGTAGTATATTCATACATTTACAGGAGAGAAATCTCTTTCCAGAATAGACTTCATATGCAAGCTCATATACAAATAAACTAGTCAATAATAACTGTTTTAGTAATGATACAAGGATAATTTTTGCTTGAGTTGATGAATAATATCAAATAATAGGCTATGACACAGCCATAAAATGAAAACAACCCACATCACACTCAAAACTTCACAACCACGACTTCGTATTTTGCTCTAGCCTGCTGATTTCACTATTGGTGCATTATGGTTTGGCTGCCCAAAGTCTGTAAGAGCAGATGATTTAGAGCAGTCTGCTTCTGCAGAAAACTAGTAAGAGAAACTGTAGGCTAACCAATACCTACTTCCTCTACTAACTTCTTGAAGTTATGTGAAGACATGAGCATGACAGCCCCTGTGAAGAAAGTGATTTTGAGGATTAAATGATATTGACAACCAGCAATTCTAAACACATTTAATGGGTGCTAAGGAGATACCTGCTGCACTGGCAAATGTGCACTGGAAATCTGTACTGATAGATGTGCTGGCACAAGTCATGTGCCAGCATGCCAAGTCACAACTTGCAGCAAAAAAAATTTAAGCAGAGGAAGTACTGTATTAGTAGATTGAATGACTGTTCTCTTCCTTCTTGTAATACAAAATTAGAGTATGGTTTTTCCAGAGAGACACTTTTGTGATCACGTTAAAATCCATGTTTTAGATGTAAAATGGAGATAACTGAACTTCCCCATCTTTGTGAGCTGTTTCGAGACTGAAAGAAAAATTAAGTTACAAACTTCCTGTTCACTACAGGCAATTTTTTTTGTCAGTGAATCCTTTTGCTGACTCCCATCTTACTACGTAATTTAAAGACACATTTCTTGTTACTTCATACCTCAGCAGTGCTCTGACACTACTTTGCATTGTTTCCCACCAACACTCCATTCCACTAGTATATACACTGAATTTCTCATCCTTTCAACTTATTTGTCTGCATGCTTTTTCCCTTGTCTTTCATATATTCCACATATTCCTCCATATTTCAGCTTCTGTTGAAAAATTATTTTTGCATTTCTTCCACTGGAATTTTTAGTTGACTCACACTAATATGTGTGCTGAATTTAAAACTACCAAGAGTGTAATTTTCTTCTGTATAGACCTGACAAATCATCACCTCATTCATCCTTTCTCTATATTGCTCAACCCAAAGAGCTTCTGTTTCTGTATTTTTCACATGATTCTAAATTTTTAATATTTTCTGTCTGCAAATCACCTTTATGGAAAACTATCCTTTAAACAAACAGCTCCTGCACAGAAGAGTGCTCAAAACTCTGCATTGAAAAAGCAACTACATACAATTGTGCAATTATGTTAGGAAAGTTTCTATTCTGTATGATTTTTTTCCAAAGCACTGATTCTTCCCTTTGGAAATTAGCACGTCAGACTCAAAAACTGCAAAAAGCATAGAAAATACTACATCAATAACAGATTCCTCTCCTGCTTGACATTTCTTGGAACAACAAGAAATGACTAAGTGGTATTAACTTACTCTACCTTCACAAGACTAGAAAATGTAAATGGGTTTTTTGTTTGTTTCTTAGTTTGAGAATTAGGATCTGCCATAGGGTCAGCTCTTTTGTGTCAGCTCTGATGTATGAATCAGTATCTGTTTCATGGACACATTACTGTACAGTCTTTCCAATAATCTCCTTTAAATGTCTGACAATTTGAAAAAAGAAGCAGGGGTAGAAGTCCAAAGAGTTTGTTTTTACTCAAATCTGGAGTAAACAGTTCTTATTCTAGCACATATTTCAGCAGTTGGAGTAAATCAGGCTGAAAAAAAGTACTATGACATGAGAGTGTTATCCAATGAATTATAACGGGGTTTTGGTAACTTACATAAATTACATTCTTTTACTTTTTCATCACAATTTTGACACAGTCTACAATTCAACTGCAGTAATGTGGTTGAAACATAATGCTGTAATTAGTAATTTCAGGTCTCCCTTTTCATAGAAAACAATCAAGTATATTGAAAAAAAAAGTAGCATAATTAAAATATTATCTAACTACAAAGAACATAAAATAAGACTACTAACCCACAGCGTGAACTGTTCCTCTATGCCTCTTTGAAATCTTGTTTGCTTTAACTATATGTAGAGCATTTTCTTTGAACTGCAGCTCACAAAGTCTTTCAAGAAGAAGTGTCATTTCTTCAGTGACGGTATCCAGGTAAGTTTCATTAATAAATTTTAAAGACGAAGAAGGATCAATAGTTCCACTTAATATATACAAATCCTCTTTTATCATTGTGCACAGTCTGGGTATGGAACTTTGGTAACCATGAACCACCTTATCAAAATTTGTTTCACCATAACTAGACAAAATACAATTCTGTAGAAGATCACTAACCAGTTTATTCTGCATATTTTGATACTTGGTTAAGACTTCTGATTTGGGATACAGAAACAAAAGCTGCTGTACACACTGAGTTTTAAACTCCATTTGTTGTTGCAAAGTATTAGTGTTTGTTTCTTCTTGACTTTGCAGTTTATTTACTAAAAATTGTCGAAGATGCAATCTCACATCATCCCAAAGGGATTTCACATCCACAGCTGAATCATCCTGAATGGTATGAAGGGAAGACGTTAACTCAAAAGACGTCCCACTCGCAGTACGGGGAAATGAGACACCACACTGACTAGAGAGATCCAGAAGAAAGTGAAGTACCATTTCTTCTTGATTTTTCTCATTCTTCAGCAAGCTTTGCTAACAAAGGTAAATGAGACAGCATTTTAGAAATTTTGGTTAATTCTGGTTCATTAAATGAACAGCTTGATACTAGAGAAAAAACCGTGTTTCCAGTAATTATCTTAACAGCAAATAAGATATGTAAGCAACAGAAATTATAAAACCTGGGGAAAACAGGATTTATAAGCAAAATAATTTTCTTGTCTACCTCTGCCAATAACTCACATTCCTCTTCCCATGTTTCTTGTATCTCCAACCTCTTTTCTCAATCAATTTTAGAATACTGTTCAAAGGAAACCCTTGGCAGCCTTTTTGTTGTGGTCACACACCCACATCTTTGGAAGAAAATTGTATGAAAAACGACTTAAGATTTACACAGACAATGACAGGTTTTTCTCTTAAAACCAAGCCAGGAATTTATAAAATGGTCACTTTCTATGGCTCAGCAGGCAACCATGAAAAAGGTCGTTCTAAGGATGAAATAGTCTTCCCAGGATCCCTTTAAAGAACTAAAATTGAAAACTTGTTAAGAATTAAAGAGGTTTAGATCACATAGGACAGAAGAATAAGAAGCTGTGTATCCCACCAAACCAATATGCAGACTGATACATTAACAATATAGTGACCTCCATATACATCTAAGTTATATGGGTTGGAGGAGGTAGTCAGTTAAAGCAACCAATATGCAGACTGATACATTAACAATATAGTGACCTCCATATACATCTAAGTTATATGGGTTGGAGAAGGTAGTCAGTTAAAGCAAGTGAAACCACACAGGTGCATGTGCTGTTCCTTCTTCATTCAAGTCTGAAAAGCTCTCTCTTGGTCCAGAGCCAGGATCTCTGACCTCAGAGCTGCTTCAGCTTCAAGAGGTAATGCAGCAAATGGCAGGTTCTCTTGTCACAGCTCAATGTTCCTGTCGCAGTGACAAGAAAACTGAGTGTAATTGGTAGCATTCTTGATTTTCTGAGTTTCAGTAAGCAAGCCTTAAGTGAACAAGGATCTAGAAGCCCTCTGGCTTGCTCCCTCACCCCATATTGCTTCTCTCCAACAGAGAAAAGCATTGTGGCAAACCACCTCAGGGGGGTTCATTCCAATCATGTCCTTTATCTGGGTCTCTGTCATGGTTTCACTCCAGTCAGCAACCAAGCCCCACACAACTACATGCTCACTCCCCCACCAGCAGGACTAGGGACAGAACTGGAAAGGTAAAGGCTAGAAAACTCATGGGTTGAGAGAGTTAATAGGGAAAGCAAAAGCCACACAAGCAAAGCAAACCAAGGAATTAATTCGCTGCTTCCCATGGGCAGGTAGGTGTGTTCAGCCATCTCCAGGAGAGCAGGGCCCCTTCACATGTAATGGTTACTTGGGAAGCCAAATGCCATCACTCCAAATGTCCACCCCTTCTTTCTTCTTGTCCGCACTTTACATACTGAGAATGATGTCACATGGTCTGGAATATCCCTTTGGTTAGTTTAGGTCACCTGTCCCGGCTGTGTCTCCTCCCAACCTGCCATGCACCCCCAACTTCCTCACCAGCATGGCAGTACAAACAGCAGAAAAGGCCTTGGCTCTGTGCAAGCCCTGCTCAGCAATAACAAAAACATCACACTATGTGTTCAGCACAAATCCAAAACACAGGCCTGTACTAGCCACTTGAAACCAGAAGTCTCCAAGTTATCCTGCATCCTATAAAGCAAGGCTGGTAAAGAAACTGATGGCAACCTTCCACCTTTGGAATTACTGGTTTATTTCACTTACAGTATTTGAAGAAATGATAAGTTTTATTTCTCTTCCCATTTTGAAAGAGAGATAAATTATCCAAGTTTGAGTATGGTATTGCATAAATATAACAATTTCCAAGTACAAAATCTTTAATTTTTCCACTCTAGCAAGCTTTTATCAATAGATAATTATGCTTCAGAATCACAAAAATTTTCAAAATCAGAACTCCTTTCTTTGTTCTGGATGTTTCAAATCTCTTACACCCTTATACAGGAAGAGTTTAACTTTTCTGTTGCCCTCTACTCTGGAGTGTTTCTTGACAAAAATTTGAAAAACAAGACACTTTCACTACAGTACCTAATTCTGAATAACAGACTGGGAGCATGATTGCCTCTTATAAAGAAACTCTTAAAAATAATAGAATACCTATTTTTCTTCCATTTTAGATCTTTATTTCAAAATCATTCCTATTAATTCTTTTTACTTAAAGACATGTGGGAGACAGAATAATAAAGGAAATTATCAGTTGAATATCATCCTATAAAAGCAGATGCATGTAATAGAAATATGTGCAACTACTTAAAATCTTAAATCATACATATCAATAGGAATATACTTAACACTGATCTGATTTTCTTTATTATCTACTGAAGTATTCTTTAGAGTTTTTTTTGGCCCCAAAGAAAATGTGTCTCAGAGTGTAAACTGAAACTGATCACTAACCACTGTATTGAAAAGTTGACCCTTCACAGGTAGACTTCTGGATTTTAAATGTTACTTTTTTTCATGAATCATGCTCAAATACTAAATTCTGAAATGTACAAAGGAAGAGAAGCTGCCAAAACAGTGTGTGTACCTGATGCCTTCAACGGTGAGTTCAAATGATCTTCCAAGCAAATCCCTACTGCTGCTTTTTCAGGCAAAGCAGAAATATTTTTAAATATCTAAGGACTGTTTCAAGCCCTTTGCAATCTAAACTAAAGCATTAAAAATAGGAGCTCACAGATGCCATTTTAGACAGTGTTACTCAAAAAATGAGTACCTGAAATGAACTTTGAAGCTCTGAGAACAGTGTCATCAAGTGTCTTCAAATATTGCCCATATTGATAAAGGCTTTTCTATTTAAAAATTAATCTATAAAAATATTTCAAAAGACGATGTCAACACTATTTAAGAGAAAAAGATCGAAATTAGTATCCAAGGGTTTTGGAGAAATATGAAAAGTTCTCTTATGAGCATAGAAAGCTAGTGACAACAATAATATACGGAAAACCGGGTGCAGTTTACCAATTAGACTAATACCTACTACAGACTACTATCTACCATATCAATAAACAAGTACTGTAAGAAGAAGACTTTGTGAAAAAAAGAATTTGCCATTATTTTAGTAGGAACACAATTTAATGAAGATGTGTTTGTGCACATATTCAGCTTTTAAATATTTAGTTGGAAGACAGTACACAGGAATGACAAAATTTCACATAATTAACACTTTCAGGATTCATGAAGAAACTCTCGCTATTTTTCGTAAGTTTACAAATGCACGATAGTAATACTAAACCTAAAAACAGCACACCAGCGAAAGCACAGGAAGAACTTTGCACTGTTTTTTAATTGTCCTAGCATCTTAAAAGATAAACAAAAATCCTAACAAAAAAACCACACATAATAAAGGATAACAATGAACAGGGGATATTGTCCTGAAGTAGAAAGACGGTTCCTGTTACTGAATATGTACTATATATACTTAATTGCAAGCATGGAAGAAGAAATTAACTGAGCAATTAGTTCAATGGGCAGAGATATACATTTAAGAAAGGTCAGATCATGAATGCTGAGTGTTATTGAAAATAGTTTACTGTAGACCTGTTTATGGAACTGAAGATTATCTACTGTGAATATAACTTCTTAGAGACACACAGTAGTACAGTCAGTATTATAGATACAGACATACAGTACAGATACATTTTTAATCTGTAATCTCATCTATACAACAGGCTGGATTATCTAAGAAGCCATGAGCCTGGAAATAGTGATGTCCAAGTTCCTGAGCTGCAAAAATGTTTTCATGATAAATGGTGCCGAATTGAGACTTGCAGGCTTTTCACACTTTGCTGTCAGTCTAGCAGCCTGCCACAGAGCCATTCTCAAGGCTTAACTGGATACTATAGCTCACAGCAAGACCATCATGCAGTTACTAAGTTCCTGGGAAGCTGGAGAGCTAGAAAGCACATTTAGTGTAAAATATTCCAGAGATGGGGACATTTTAGTGTTTTCCAAACAAATGCCGCCATCTGGTGTTCAGGCATATGGCTTGAATAGACCTTGGAGAAGGAAGTAAGCAGGGAATGGACACAAGTAAGTCATCACTGCCATGCCACCTTCTGAGGGAATTAAGTAAGGATCTAACTGGACTAAGAGGACTAACAAAAGACTTTCCAAGTCAAAAAATTCATAGTCAGCATTTTCTGGGATTCTTTAATTTCATCTAGATCAAGTAGGACATGTAGCAGTCTCTTACACTTTCAAGTGGGGTGATTATTAACAACAACATTCATACTGATCATTTGTGTCAGAAGAGAACAAAATCACTCTTCACCACATAAACATTAAAGACCTGATGTCCCTAAAGTTTAACTCCTCATTTGACACAGCTCAATATCCAGTGGATTCAAGGGTGACCGAAAGAGCAACAACCAGTTCTAAGGGTTAAAAAAACCAAGAAATGATTTGATTAAGCTTGTGCTCCAGTCAGAGACAAGACTTCTTTACAGTTTTCCTCTTCCATTACAGCTAATCTTAGCCTAAAGCTGTTCATGGTATACAACTAAACCATGACATGGAAGTGACAAAGAATAATCCAGTGGATACTGTTTATTACTTTTGGCACTCATACATATATATTATATCATATGCACACATATATAGTTTATATATAAACTTCAAGACTGTCATTGACTGAGGTATCATCTTTCATTTATCTTGCCTATTCAATGTACCAGACTTCCATCTCCACATATATATTGAAACGTAAATTTTTAATAAAAATTTCGAATAAAAATACCCCATAACATGATGGTATTTTCATTGAAGTAAAATTTGAATTCTGGTTGCATCTAGTTGCATCTGGTTGCATCTACCTACAACTTGGTAAGACAAAGGATGTAGCTCCCACATTTCTAATCGAGAAGGGTAGAATCACAGAATCATTTGGATTGGAAGGGACTTTTTAAAGGTCATCTAGTACAATCCTCCTACAATGAGCAGGGACATCTTCAATTACATCAGGCTGCTCAGAGCCCAGGACAACTTGGCCTTGAAGTTTCCAGGCCTATCCCTATTTCCAGGGATAGGTCATCTATCACCTACCCCTCTGGCCACATAGCAAGTAGGAAGTTTATGCTTAAATAATGCATAAAGGACAATAACATATATTAGATGAGTTAAATTCATACTGATACAAATGAAGAACACGCAGTAACACTAACAGCCTTGCTGTAGACAGTAACTTCCAATGTTTTTTTTTTACCAACATGTGTTTTATAAAACAATCCTAGCAGTGCTGAACATATCGTAGCATCTGTGAAAAGATTTTGTCCCAACTTTGTCTACTTAAGGCATGATCAAAAGGAAACATAACACCCTGCCACAGACATGAATTTCTGAACTATCCTCACAACAGTAAAGACCAAAATCAGAAAACTAATTGAACTCACCCACCCACCTCAGCCTCCCACCTCCAATCATATAACCAATTTTCCAACATTAAAGTCGTTAATAAACAATTTTTACCAAAGTCTTAAGGAACTCCAGCAGCTCTCCATGGTCTGTAGAAGAAGGTCTGAGAGAACTAAAATTGCAGTTATTTAGCCACTGAATGCAGTCAGTTGTGCTTTGTAGTACCTCATCAGTACATATTTCATTTACATCTGATTGCAGCTCTTTAAGACACTTTTCTATGCTAAAAAAAAGAAAAGAAAAGAAAAGAAAAATCATAGGATTTTTCTTCATTATTTGGAGATAAAAGCATTTCATATATTCCATATTTAAAAAATAAAAACTAATTAAAATTAAGGTAACACTAGTTCTTCTTATTCATAGATTAAACTACCCTCACAAAATAAGACCTGAATTTGCACAATTAACAATTAACATTTAAATACAGTTTAGCTAGAGCTGAAAACAAATGTCCTCAGGCCAGACTGTACCACCCTCAACAAGAGTATATACAGCCTCACTTTCAGACAATCTTGTTCTTTTTAATAAAGTAGTTAATGAATAAGATATCATCCAACCTAAGATCTGGTCTTTAGTGCTTAATTAGCTAAAGCAGAGACTATAAACTGAATCAACTACTGTATTCAAAGGTGAATGTGTCATTTTGCTTCTTTAGCAATCAGCAGTTGTTTTATAAAATGTAACATATATTAATAACTTCTTAAATACCCATTGACATCACAGAAAATGTTGAAAAGAATTTTAGAGCCAGTTGTGCTGAGAAAGCAGATCTTTTCTTTCTTGTTTTGTCATTAGAATATTTGAAAGAGAACAGAGTTTGTTTTCAAGGAGCTGATCCACTCCTTAACATTCATCTAGAATCACAACCCTTTTTATGAAACCAGATGTGTCTGTTAGGTTATTACAGTGATTTCTGTTGCAAAGATCACAAGAACAACTGAGTATCTAGAATTACTTTATTTCTCTTGTGTGGGACATTTAGGTGAAAACAAAACAAAACAAAAAAATCCATAACAATCTAACTCTATGTATTTTCCTACAAAAACATATTTTCAGTACTTCATGCCTACATTTTTTTTCAAAAGCAACACTTAATATTTCATACAGTTTCAGTTACAAAAACAGTATTTAGACCTAGGCAGAACCAGGTTTAACTACCCAGCCATGAATTCCAGTTCTAAACTTAAAAGACTGGCAAATATCTTTTTAGCTTGTTCAACCTGTTCTCAGGACTATGAAACAAAATGCCTTCTTCATACACCTCAACTCCTGGGACACTATCCAAGGCTTTTATTGTGGTGTGCTGATGTGTCTCAAACATACCCAAATAGATTACAGCAATGAGCAATGTAAAAGGCACTACTTGTTAAAACTGTGCCAATCTGCTACAATTATGAGTGCAATTTTACACTCATCTTTGACATATGAATCTGTGTGCAAGCGAGTAAACTACAAGCTATGAATAAGCTACAGCCTTCTCAAGACCAGACATTTTGGTAATTGGTCCCAATATTGATAAGGGGATTAAATGGATACATTCCAGTGCCACTCCCCTGCCCTTCCCTCCCCCACAGGTATAAATCATGATAATTCTGTTCATTTTATTTTATCCTTTTATCTCCCCAAAATACACATTTAATTAGGGCTAAAGCTGTTTTTGACGGAATAAACATATTTTCATCCTGTTTATTTACACCATACAGAATACTGTAGGTAAACAGGGTCTCAAAACCACTGCTATATCTTATTAAGCTGTTTGTCAACACTCAGTAATACAAGAACATGGTTAATTATAGATACTTACTCCTTTACATGAATTACATGAATTAAATATTTAGGAATTTGGTTACCTCTCAAAAAAAAAAAAAAAAGAATGTGTATTATCTGGATTTAGAAAGCAAGCATTTTAAATAAAAGACTTCTGCTAAATACAATTAAAATTATTCTCACTACCTAGACTGGTATTTAACACTTTATAATTTCATATCAGTGTAGGGAGAATGAGACTGGTTTCCTGGATTAGAAATTAAATTTGCTGAGGTTTCAGAAACTGCAAATAAAAATGTAGTTTTGATGTGAAAAATACGCTTATTGTATTTAATTAATTTTACTCTTAAAAGTGCAGTTTTTAAAAAAGCCATATGAAATGCTAAATTCCTTTTTTTCCAATAATATTTTTTCATTAAGTGCAAATGTATTTTTTTTTTAAGTTCAGAGCAGTAAATTAGTTCCTTTTTGAACATACTGAGGCATTCATCCAGATAATGTCAGCTGACATTATATACATACGGCGGAAGTGCAAATTTAACAGCTCTCAATTAATTTTTCATCCATAGATGTTTCAACTGTTTTTTTGGAACCTGCAGAACTATTCAAACACAAACAGAAAACAATCACCAAACTACTAATCAAGGAGTGGAATACAAAAGCTCAAAGAAAAAACAATAACCTTTCTCTGTAGCAAAGAAATCTGATATTTATGCTAATATGGGGTTTTTTTAAATTGACCGATTTTTCAAAAAAGAAATCTTTAGTCTCAAGTAATAACTTGAGCCTTTGTGGGCACATCATTTTTTGTGGCTAGTACTACTAGCATACCATTATGCAAGTGAAAATTATTTGACTGAAGTATCTTCTCCTTTTTACAGGTGAGAGTGTTTGCAGTTTTTTTACAAACCAAAACAAAGTTCTGTTATATTATCTGTGTCCACATTGGAGTGCTTTTCTGGAGTAGCATTTGGTAAGTAATCTCACTGCAGAAAGACAGTCTCAATATAAGAGCCCTTAGGTGCTCTTATTTATTAAGTTAATGATAGTTTTTACAAATAACCTAATCATGTGGAGAGACTGCTTTTAAGTGGCTTCATAAATGGACAAACAGTTACAAACCAAGGACTATAATGGAACTGATAGCGTAAGCACTATCATACTATCCTACAATGTCATACAACATTATTTTGAAAAGTACAGTAACAAAATGAGGGTTGCCCTCTTGATGTATCATTTTCCATTGCCTAAGATTACTATGAGTAAGCTGAAGTATGATCTCCTAACTCCTTTCAATTTCTAACAAGCACATTTCAATTTATTTCATCTAGCATATGGAGCAGCCATAAAATGACAATGACACTGGTTAAATTAACCTGCTAAGCCATAAAGTGAAATTATCTTTTAACCTCATGTTCCTTATTCTTAAGATCCTCATATTCATGGAAACCCAGCTTGAGAATCAGTTTACATGTCTTTTATTCAGAACAGACTGTTTTAAAATAAATTGTTTCCACTGCTGTTGTAGATATAACCACTGTCATAATACTACTTTGTTATCACTCATTAAAAAGCTTGACTGCTAAAGGTATAGCACATTTTGTACAAAAAAAACCCATATCATTTGGAAATCTGTGTATCAGAGGATCTGCTGTGAGTAGTAAAAAAATTTGGAGAAAGACTTTTACTAGTATAATTCACACAGCCATTTTCATTGTTAGACTTTCTCTTAATCTTGAACCTTAAGATGTAAACCAAAGACACAGCACCTGGTAAAAGGATTTTGCAAACTATTTCATCTCTAAATTACCTACTTACAAAACATATTCACCGAAACTGTAAAGGAACTGCAGCATTGAAACCACAAAATATAGAATGGTAATGACTTTGCTACACTTTACAAGAGAAAGTTACTCAACAGCTTAACCATGGTAAGAACAGTCAGTTTAAGAGAACCACTGCCTACCTTTAATTTCCAATCTTGTTTTAAAGGCTGGAGATATTACAGCCACAAAATGTAAGTTTTGTCTTGCTAAGTTGTTTCAGAAGACTGGCAGTAAAACATGAGTTTTTCAACTCTATTGACCCAAACATGACAGTGACAAATCATCAAAAAACCATCACCTCTTATATGCTCATATGAAATGAAACAGGATATTTTGCAGGGCAGTCAAAGATCTGATTACAGCTTCTGTAGATGTAGATGACAGCTATCTAACCACTTAAGATACTGACCAAGTGATAGTCACTGAATATTTGAGTAAAGAATTTGTGTGGCAATAAAATAGACAATTTCTGAGCAACTACGCTGTCCAACGAGGCAAGTTGATAAGGAACAAGTAACCCAAACTCAGTGATTATGCACAAAGACAACACAGTATGCACAGAAAAAAAATCCCATTCCTTTCTCAGTTTATTTACTTATTCCTAGCAATTAGTCCAGTGAAGTGATTAGACAACTACTATGCTGACAAAGATTTTAATAATGTTACTCTAATGCCTATCTTTATAGGCATCAAATTCTCAGGTAAACACCCGAGCAATACATTTGTACAACAAGCAGGTTATATTCACCCAAAAGAGTCAAATTCTTTTTGACAGCTGTGATAAATATTAAGTCCAAGTAAAACTGATAAAATCATTAATTTTTTTCCTCTACAATTAGCCCTAGTTTGAAATTCTCCCAAATACTCAACCACTCTTGGCATTTTGGTTAGAGGTGCTCAGATTTTGCTAAGTCTCTTCACTTACAGGAACATGAGATACAGCTGCTTCCTGAAAATTCTGGAGCAGAACAAACCAAGATTTTCTTCAAAATAAAACAGAAAGGTAACTCTTGAAGCACATTTGAGTTTAAAAACACATAAGCCCTTGCACACTCCAGTTCTGATACAGGAAAAAAGAATGAGATAGCTTGACTTAATAAACTGTTAGAAATTCCTCCATCCCTTTGTTGTAAAGTTTTGATATTGGGAAGCATTTCTTGGCAAATCAGCGAAGTTATGATGAACAGCTGGACCACGTCACACTAACATTCAGATAGTCTATGATTCAAGGTGAAGATCTTGTTAGTTCTCAAAAAATTATTACAATTTATATTGAACAGTTATAGGAAAAGAAAAAATGCTATAAGCGCTCACTAGCATTGACCTCATGCAGCCCTTCAAAAAAGACCTTCTTCAAAGTCCTTGATGACTAAACTACTGTTAATTAGACATATGGTCAGGCTGAAGTTTATCAGATTGATGTCAAACTAAGCCTTTGTGAAAAGCTTCCCAAAGTTATAGTCTCCAGTATATTGTGGGGATACAATTATTAGTAAATAATTTTGTTGAGTTGTAAGCAATTGTTCTGTTGATGAAGACCTAGAATACCTCATACTGTCCTACTGCCTCACAGAATCTTCTTGCTTTATCAGAACTAAAAGGAAGCCAACCATTCAGTGAAGAGAAAACTGAATACACACACACACAAAAAATCAACCACTGAATAGATCTCATGCTTAACAATCACTTCAAGTTATAAACTATAAGCTTGGTTTCAAACTCTGTACTGTATTTCCTGCTTAGAAGTATTAAATATCATCTGAAAGTTTAGTTCTGTGGATTGCTCAGAAATTAACTCCACAATTTTAAAACCACCAATTAGAAACGTAAACCAAATACTTGGTTTCGATAAACAGTAAAAGTCAAAGCAAACATGAAAGGAACGAATGAAGAAAAAAGGCCATCCTGAAGAAGACAACTTCATTTTTGAGAATAACATAGGACTATCACTGTACCCAAAACTGGACAGCAATGAGAATAGTTTTGAGAATTCATATTCACCTGCTTCTATAAACTGCTGTAAAAATAAAGTTAACATTCAACTGCAGTAAGAGTTCTGTTATATAATAGTGAATGAATGAACCACTTACTATCTTAAAACTTGCATATAAAACAATTTCACACAGATGGCCTTTTTTGTTATTGTTATAGCACCAAACAGAATGGTACAGTACAAAAATACTGAAGGTAATTCAACTGGTGAAAACCGTATCTGATTTGTCACATCACACAATTTCATAAAATCTGTTCAGTTAGAAGGCAATAAATGAGCGGTCAAATGATTTACACACTCTTGCCTCATAATTTTTTACACAATGTTTTATTTTTAAATATATATATATGCTGTATATTTTATGTTCATTCTCTGTGGTCTAATAAAAGCATAAATCTATCTGATGAGAAATGGATCGTATTTCAATTGTATTACTGTAACACAGAGAGCTGCTCTTATCATACCACTTTAAAAGATCAATAGTAACTTGAAAATTATTTCATTCTATGCTACCTCTAATGTATTAGCAATAAAAGGACTCTTTTTAATTTAAAAGTCATATCAACTGCTGTCCATCTTATTTTAAACTCTCAATTTCTGAAACTGACATATTACAGGAGCAAAATAGCACCTGGTAACTAAAAAGTTACTTTCTGTTTTAGCTTGGGAAAATAAGATTAAAACTAGTTTAAGTGTCAATTCAGCAGAAATACAAAACTCTTCCTGACCTGCATTGCTGTGCACCATGTCCTAATCCAGTTCCTGCTCTCCTTTGATAAAATATCATTGGGATCTTACAAAACTTGTAGTAAAAGCTCCTTCTAATTTGTAAGACTAGATACCTAAGACAGTGACAATCAGGCTTCTTCAAGAAGACGAAGATACAAGAATACAAGAAGAATACACACAGTTCCACTGTGATCATGTTAATGTGAAATATAATATCAAATGTTAAGTTGATATAAAGTACCACTTAAAGGAATGAACAGCTGGCTTCCCTTCCCACAGTCAAATGTTTTCTCAACAAGCAGCATACATTTTTCAACATTAAAACCAAAAACAGTAGTAAAGCATTCATTCTAAAGGTTCGTTTTGATAATAATCTTCCTTAACTCTCAGGATATCACTGCACAATGACAACAAAATCACTTTTATTTGGTAGTTGAAGAGGTGACAACAGTTACACTAAAAATGGTGATGCTGTTTTTTCCAGATATACAAGACCATAGACACTGAAAATTTAATTACCTGTGTAATTAACTGTGTTACGACACCAACTAATCTCTAAGTATCTACATTTCACTCATGTCAACAGGTGGAAAACTGTAACACAAAACTGTTATGCAGTGATCCGCAACAGCATGTTTACCAGATCTTCACTAATATTGCTCCCCTGAGATTATTAATATTGCAAGTACTTATTAAGCACTACGTTTTTAAATGAACATGTGAGATAAGAGTAATACAAATAAAACCCCAAGACAACTTTTAGCCCAGCATAACCAATATAACAATAATTGAGAAATTATCTAAGTCAGTTTTCAGTGACATATGGCAATCGTTTATTTCCATGCTTCCAGAAGCTGTTTGGGAAAAAAGACCTCCCACAAACGTGGGCTAGATTAAAACGACACAGTCTTAAAAGAGATGTCATGAAGGATGTTCTTTGAAGTCATACAACTCTCTATAAGATGCACTGTTATCCAAAGGTGAGCATTTTCAAAATTTACAATAAAATCATGCCATTTGTTATATCTCTGAATGTACACTTATTTTTTTAAATTGACAAAAACTTTATTTGCTTAAGAGCATCTTTCAGAGATAAAAGTATTACAAAGGTACTAAAGAGTTAAGCTACAAATCAGGCACAGAACCTTGAGCTGATTATTCTGTAGTCATGCAAAAAATCTACAACAACGAACTTTTTGAGTACTCCACTGTTCCTATAAAACTGATTTTTGGAAGTCAGTATGTTACAAAGAAGTGGATAAAGAAATATATTACAAATTGCAGTTAGAAAATGTGTTATTGCAGCACAAGAGTTTTAACTGAAATAGTAAAACAATGGATTATGTAAGAAATATATATACACATACACATATATATACGTATATTAACTTAATTTGTTTTTCTACTTCCATTAGAAATCTTAACGAACTTGCTGAGTTTAAATTTTGCTTTTCGTCAATAAAAATTCTACCTCATTAGCAGGAAATTCTATCTCATAGTAGTAGGAAATATAACTGTCATGGGAATTCATGTTTTCTTCCTTCACTATCACACCTACTGCAATAGAACCTAAGATTAAGATGATTCAACTGTTAAAAATACCGTAGAAAGACTATCACACAATAATTATATGGCATTAAAAATTTGTTAAATGCTTGAGTGGTTAAAATAAAATTACTGCTGAAATATTTATCAGAATTTTAACCTACAACTAGAAAAGAAAGGTAAGTCACATTTCTTCCTAAATGCAATGACTTTCACTAGTATTTTGGATACAAATAAAACACTCTTTACCTGAAAGAGTTCTTCTTTATTTTCTCATCAAGATCACTAAGGATTTGCTGAAATTCCAATTCTCCAGGGAGGACATTTAATAAACAGTCTAAATTGGAAGAATCGAAAGAATACTCTCCTCCCCATTCCATTTTTAGGCTCTGTAAAACAGGTTCAGCAAAATGGTTAAATAATGAAAAAATGCAGATTAGAAGTACCAAAATACACAGTATTTGTTTTTTCGAAATATTAGATTAATAAGGGAAACATTTATGCATGGAATTATAAAATCAGTGTTGAATAGTAAACCTGGTGCGTGCTTCTGCACAGAGCGCTGCAGAGAGAAACCAAGAAAACAAATGCTGAGGTAAGTTTCATAGGATCTTGCATTTCTTTAGTTTGAAGCAATCAGATCTTTTACCTTAATCGCAGTACTAGCTTTTTTTTGTCTTGTAAGATTTAGAAAGAAAATTCTCACTATTACAACTGGAAACTAAAAATAAACACATTACCGGGTAAACTTCTTTTCTGTGTACTTATAATTTCTGTACAAGGAGTAACTGTTTTCTGGAAATTTAGCACATCACTGTAAATACATGCAAGCATAAAAATCCAGACTAACACAAGTTTCATCTTGCTTTGTACTCATTTTACTAAACACAGCTGAAATCCACCGGCCTATTCAAACTAATACACCAAATCCCTTGAGTCTTTCTATCAGAAGCAAAGCATTGGTAGTTTTCTTCCTGTTTTCTGTTTTTTTCTGCATCATCTTTTTGAGAAATAATGAGGTGGATTCTACCATCAGTGATGGTAGATGACTTACTACCAAAATTAAAGAAAAATATTATATAAAAAGTCAAAATTTCCCAATAACCAGTATTTTTAATGTCTCCTATTTAGTATTTCCTATCTAATACTACTATTCATATTGCAACAACAACATGAGGAACAAACATAATATTCAGATGCATACAATGTTTGGGCCACAAAATATAAATTAATAAATACCTTCTTCTTCTTGCAAGCAATATTATTTCACAAAGCAACTACAGTGTTGGTTGGTAACCTATCTAGAGCCACTATTAGAAAAATAGATTGAGTTTTTCTAAGTGAACTGTCTACAAAACACATGCTTAAAAAGAACACCAGAGATTTAAGATGCAAGGTCAAGATGATCATTTTTTGGTCATATATGAGTGTAGACCTAACATTAGCAGAAACACAATTTCTGCTTTTGCCCTTCCAAAGCATTGGTCAAACAAACATGAAAGTCCTGTAAAGCCTAATATCTCACACATCTCAATTAACAGCACAACACTACGAAATATTTCAAGGATATTGTGTTTTCTTAAATTCTCAGAAGCTACAGAATACCCCTTTGCAAATAACAATTCAAACACTTTCAACATTTTGGGATGTAGCTGAAACTCAGTCACCTTGCTGGTGAAAAAGCCCAGATGTAAAACAAATACATCTCTTAAAACACTAACGAAATATCAGTCTTTCAATATAAGAGTTAACAGATGTTACTGCAATTAAAGACACAAATTAAAAGCAGAAGTTAAATGGAAACCATTAAACAGTGCTTTACAGAACTGAGATAAAAGGAATACTGAAAATACAGTTCTTTCTTCAAGTATGATACCACTTTACCACAGATGTGGTCATGCACTCCCTTTTCTCGTCAGAAATACAAAGAGTTTACACAGAATGTGATTCTAACTCTATTCAATACCTATAACTCAAACATATTTTTCATTCAACTGTCTTGTAGAACAGTAAATGATTGGTGTAAAATGAACTGCATAATAATAGATATATATATAATGCAAAAAAACCAACAGTTTGGAATGATTTAGAGTTTTCATAAAATAGCTGCACAATCAAAATCATGTATTTATATTTAATCCTAACTCTCTCCCTTAAAGAATAGCCAAAAGAAGTTGAATTTCTCAGACAAACTATCAGTATAGTTTACAGACTAGTGACTGTTTGAAAAATTCATCAAATGAAAAAAATCACCTTGTAAACATGACAGCCTAGTTTTCATGTATGCACTCCTGTAAGACTTCTATGTCATACTTCTTTGGTTCACTTGTCAAAACAAAGCAATTATTCCTTTCAGTCTTGGTTTATGGAAGAAAAGCCACATTTGATTATTCAGTTTTTAAATACTGTTTTAGACGGTTGATACTAAATTCTGCTTCTGAAAATCTAAACCCAAAAATGTTTCAGAAGGAAAAAATAAGAACATCAAGATATAAATTAGTGCAATTGAGAAGAAGTTTTACTGTTATTTAGCACAACCAGTGTCAGGCTCTTCAGTACACTAACAGAGTCTAACTGATGATCCAGACTACAAACGGAACTAGACTCCCATTCTGGCACCTGCCCTACTTGTTGCCCCTGGCGGCAGCAGGATGGGCATCAGCTAGCAAGGTACCTCCAGTGCCATTTGG
Organism: Amblyornis subalaris; assembly: GCA_018881555.1. Classification (NCBI taxonomy): domain Eukaryota; kingdom Metazoa; phylum Chordata; class Aves; order Passeriformes; family Ptilonorhynchidae; genus Amblyornis; species Amblyornis subalaris. The sequence continues at coordinate 2,592,340 of JACAXG010000072.1, forward strand.
GTTTTTCCTCTCCTCTCCTGGTGCTTCAAAGAGCAAGATAGTCATTGATGCTCTCAAAGAGCCAGTATGATGCAACCCGCCCACCTCTGATGGCAAAAAACCCCAATGTTTGTTATGAAAGAGATCCATTTCTTAAAATTTTTATTTGGAATAGTATGGCAGAAGAATGCTGTTTTGAAACTTCAAATTCTGTCAAAGTATTTTAGATACTAATAACCCAGTTGTTTTTTTTTTCTGTAAAGGATAATAATCTAACACTTTTTTATTAAGCTGCATAAAATATATCATTCCATCATGTTTCTATTTATTCTTACATTTTAAGACAAATGATTTTAGAGAACGTTCTTCAGGTGCAACTTTCTAAGTCCCTATCTTAATAGGCCTAGTTCTTTTCAAAACATATTAGAGGACCATTCATCAATATTAAAATTATGTAGCTGTCTACTTTTTCAGTGGCTACTCAAGAAACTTAACCCATGTACAGTTTAGCTCAAAAAGAAATATTTTTCAGGTATCTTTCAAACCATGGTATCACTGCAATTTGACTTCACTGCAATAATTTCCCACTTCTAACAAGTGTAACATTAAGAAACATTTTTTGCCAAAAATCATTAGGCCTATTGGAAAAAATATTATGGAACACTCAAGTTGATACAACAGATACTTCTTGCTTTTAAAATTCATATAGTGTTTACAATTGAAGAGCACTTTTTTTCTATGTGTTTTCGTTTTCAATGTCAAACAGAAGAAATCTCCTCACGGAAGTCCTATAAAAATGACATTTAGTTCCAATTGGGTATTTCTTCATTCTGATAAAACAATTCAATTAAACAGAATTGTAAAAACCCTCTAGTACTAACATATATGTGAAATTCCATGGGATTTCTAAGAACAACTTGCAATATCTATATTTACCATAATAAGCCTTCGTTCTCAGACATACAGTTTCTAAAAACAGTGTGGACCTAAATCTTGAATACTTTTTCATGAGCACATCTATTGAATATGCACATCTCAGTACCTCTCTATATATGTATAAATCACAACATTAAACTATATATTCAGAAACTAAGATACTTTAGAAATGCACCTAATAGACATTGACTTTTTGACACACTTTCTGACACAAACACTATTCTTTTTAAATATAAGTTATGAGTCCTTCATTACACTGGGTAAAACATTACTAGGTCATATTCATAGCATACAAATTCAGTCCAGCATTTTTGGAAACTTGGTGTTGACAGAGGAAGTTACTGGTAAATACACAGCACTGTTACTCCTCTATTTCCCTATGCACTTCAGCCAGTTAGGATTCTTCATCTTCAGAAGGTTTCAAATATGACAGGACAGCATCAATCACAGAGAATGTCAGGCAAACTTTTTATTATAGTTAATAGAAATCCTTGGGGGCAAAAAAAAAATCTAAATATAGTTTTAAACTTCACTTCACCTGTAGTTTTCTCTGAATCAATTGCCTAAGTCTAGAGGAAAATTAATCAGTTGGGCTGTTGGGCCCTTTGAAAAAAATTCTAATACGTATGTACTCAAGAAAATCATGGCAGAACTAAAGCAGCCAAGTTTAAAGTTAGATGTGGTTTCTCATAATGATTGATAGCACTTTGGTAAACTTACAACTAAATGCTAAATTTTCATGTGTGTCCAAATGCCCCGTACACATTTATGCAAATGCTAAGTAAACTATGGACCCTTAGGCAGTATAAAATTTCATATAATGCAGATCCAAGGAGATCTGTCTTTGAGTACTGTAGTACCAACTTGAGTAAAACACACAGGTTTTCAGAAAAAAAGACAAAACAAACCATTAGTGTTTCAACAAAATCAACAGGTAGGCTTTTATACCCACACTACTGTGTATGAAATAATCCAAAGAAATTACCTAAACCTAAACAGAATTTACTGCTTAGGCACTGGCAGATATTTAGTGGAGCTCACAATTTATTTAACATTAAGTAACTGATACATTCTTAACACTCAATGTTTATAACAGGCTACGGCCGGAGTATGAGCCAATATATAACAAATTTATTCCAGAAGACTAAAAATTAACAATTAACAATCAGCTTACTTAAATGAACCCCAAATAATTTTAACATAAATATACTTTTGACAAAAATAGCGAATAAATACCAAGTTGTGTCTAACAGCTGAAGAATTAAAAAACCTAAACAACAAACCCTCAGAAAACTCTTCAACTTCATTGTGATAATTTAGGTTCCTTTTATTACATAAAAAAATATTTTGGTTGTAGCCTAACTTCTCTTACTCACCACAGTCAGCATACATATGTAAACAAGCCTCTTCAGTGGATAAAAAACTGGCACACTGGTATTTTTTGTTTAAATCACTGATTTCTAAACCAGGATTTGCAAGAACTAATCTAATTATTTTAAAACTTCATGATTCAGTCTTTAAAGTCATTCAAGAGTAAAAGAACTCATGACCTGTCGCTAATTTCGTTCAGTTAATGCCAATGTACTATTTCAATTCTTGCATGAGACCCTTACTTTCAAATACTTCAAATATTACTTTCAGCATCTTTCAAGATAACTTTCAAATAACCATTTATATTTTTAATTTAAACAATAACTTGCATATATGAAACATTCAGAAATTATAACCTAGTACATTTATTAATTTAGCAACATTTTTTCCATATATAATATTCCACACTTCAGTACATAATGCATTGTCTAGGTACAATCCAAGCACCATGGCATGGTTTGTTACTTTACAGCCAATCTTAATATTTGAGAACAACTTCAGCATTATATGAGTTTTACCCCTAGAGTTCTGATTCCACCCATATCCAGGACAATAAAAGAATATTGTTAACATTAGGCACTTTTTTAAAAAGAGGATGTCAATGTACCCATATTTGAAAACAGGGATTTGTCAAACTGCAACACTGTAAGTACAAAGAATTAGCCAAATCACTGAAACTTTTTTCTGCTACTGCATCTTATCTTACAGGAGATATCTCTTTACTGCCCTAACATCCTTGCAAAACTAAAAGGGGATGAGAGAATTGAGAAGATTTTTCATCACTTAGCTTACACTTTCAATTAGACCTTAACAATGATTTCCTTTATCTAGCTTTAGTTGCGTAACTGTTTCCAGCCACTTTACAGCACAGATGTCATCTGCAATCACACAGCAGGCAGTAAGAGAGATGGCAATGGCCTGAGATACTACTATTCAATGTAAAATTCCTACTGTTCTGTATATTTAAATAGTCTGAATATTTAAAATTATTTTGAAAACCACATAGAGTGTACACAAGAAATCCATTTAAAAACTGTAATTTCTTGAACTCTACTCTGACGCAGTAAAACTTTTTACCCAATTTTCAACAGTAAAAATCCTTTAAAAACTGTTTTATTGTGTAAAATAAACCTGTAAAAGAAAAGGAAGAAATTAAAAATTCTCTCTGTAAAAGAACATGACTGATTTTTGTTTCTGCTAATGTGTATCGAAGATCTCTATTTAAATTATCCAAGTTGCCTTTCACTTATTTTCGACACTTTGCTGAAGCATACACAACATTTACAAAAAGAATACCATATTGTTCCAGTAAAAAAAAAAAGGACATTTAATGCATACAAAAAACTCCCCAGCAAAATGGAGCCACCAGTTTTCAGGACAGTTTTATTTACTAAATATTTTGAATGTCACAAATAACTTTGAAACAAGTTTTATTAAAATCATCTTGTAACATTCCCCCTGCAGACCTTCCACATTTGATGTTGTCATAAACTCATATTTAAATGTTAATTTTACATTCATAAATTATTATCCACCACACACTTAAGATATTTTCCTTTATATTTTTTTAAAGAGAGATTCTAAGTATCTATAATTAAATACTCATTTGTAACCCTACTGAATACAGTTTTTCTCCCAAACTCTGCCATAACAACAGTCAGCAAATAAGAGAATGGGAATAAAATACAACTAAAGAAATGCAGTCCTCACTGGGAATGAAAGAGAAAGCTATGCCTTCCGTCTAAAGCTGTAGTATCAGAATGCAGTGCTCTGATCTAAGGCAGCTATACCAGCCCTTGAACCATAATACTGACAAACAGCACAGTGAAAATGCACGTTTCTGACAAACAGTATATGCTACTATTTTAATATCTGCTTTTTTTTCAAACTATGTAGCTTAGGCCTGTATTGTAGGCATATGTACATGCTAGAATTTATAACTAAAATCCATGAGTTCTCTCTATTGTCTCCCTCCCACTTGCTTTGAGCCACAGAAAGTGAAATGCTGAGAATAGAAAGCAAAGGAATCAGCACTGCTTTTTTAGATTTGTTGCTACTTGGGACCGGTAAAAAACGTTCAAAGATAAGAATAGAATCCTCATTTACATAAATTTATTCAAACACTATTGGTCAAAGGCAGTGACTTCAAAAGAGAAACATGCCATCTGGAGTTGCAAGGAAACTCCTGAGTAGTTATGTCAGAAGAAAGGAATAAAGGATAATGTGATTTCATAACCTTCAGTAAAGAAGAAATGGCCATTTTCTGAGAAGCTCTTGAGAGAAACAGTCCTATATCATCTTCAGCTCTCAGCTGGTTGTCCTGCAGCTGGAATCTCACAGTGTACAACATCCACAGTTCAACATTTATAAACAAGCCACTCTTAGACAAGTAGTCCACAAACATTAAGAATCTTACCTCTAAATCCAGTGGCTTTCCCTACCTCTTATTAGTCTATACAGTTACAAAAACCGTAAGTGTCACAACACGTAAGTGTGTCTGTATACTCTCATCTTTTTTCTTTTTTTGTGCCTGCGGTTCTATTATATTTAATAAGGGGTCTTTTTAGAAAAAGGATAAACCTGGTGCAATGTTGTCTTTAAATATGTTTAAGGCCCTACAAAAAAAAAAAATTACTCATCCATTTTTCTGCCATTGCCACATACAAACAGAGGACAAAATTACTCTGGCATTGTCTCTGATTAAGACTACATTGATGAATCTCATTGTCAAATGAAAATACTTTATGAATGATGGATGTTTTAAAAATACTTTCCTATTTAAACAATAATTACCAATCAGTAGACTGAAGTAATCATTAATGCACAGAAAATAGATTCTTACAAGACTAATTAGAAATACCTACTCTATATCTCCTTATAATCTTCTTAGTCAAGTAAATGTACAATAAACAGAATAATTTCAAAATCGACTATCATATCTAATTTATTTTCTACTGCTCCAGATGAGCAGCATTGAACAAATTTTGCATAGAGGTATGAGAAAATGTCTGAGACCAATAATTACTTTCCCCAGAAAGACTGAATGGCATTGGTTTTTTTCCTGAAGAACAAGAACGTAAGATATGTATGAGAGAAACAGTGTATCCTCTGCAGAATTGTCTTTCTAATTGTGGCAATAAGAAACGCTGTTTAGGTATAATATTTGAGTTTTCTCATTTTGTGTCACTTACAAACTCAGAAAGAAGAGGCAATACTTTATAAATCCCCCAAATCCCTCACAGAACCATGCTCATGTCTGAAAAACACCTCCTACAGCATTTCTACCTTGCTCATCATTAATGTCTACAACTGCACAGATTTATAAGGCCTGTTCTGAAAGAACTTATCTTTTAACACACTGGTAAAGAACCAAAAGTATACAATTTTCAACTAAAACCCTGTCATAGTTTGACTCGGTGTGAAACAATTTGATTGGTTAAAAACAAGTAAAAGACAGTTCTGTAAGCCATTTAGTGATTCTGTGACATCTCTGTGAAAGGAATGTTATAAAAAAAACCCCTAGGAAGTGATGTAAGATTCACTTCCTCTCTTGGTCCCTGACTCCCTGCTAACCACTAGCAAGGGAGTGGCTCTCCTCCCAGCCCCTGGGCCAGGGTCTCACGGCCCAGGGGGCCGGGTGGGGGGCAGCCGTCCTCACTCCCCACTGATTCTGTGCCGTTTGAACCTGAGAGGAGCCTGGTCTATCACCATCTGGACCAAGGCCAAACAGAGAAGCAGCTAAGATAAACCGAGCCGAGAAAGCCGACGAAAAACCGAGAGAAGCTAAGCCGAGCCGAACTACACAAAGGGAGTCGAGTTGGTGAGATCGAAGAGTGACCTTCTTAGTTCTTGATAAGAGTTAATAGCAGCCAAAAAAGACTTACTAAAATTTGGATGGCTGCCAATGAAGAGGATAGTGGGGGGAAAAAAGAAGCCTTGGGGAAGCAAATCCCGGCTTCACTATCTTAGTTGGGAACGTGTAACTGTTATAAATACTTCTGTAGGCATTTTCTACAAATATTAACCTCTTCTCTAAGCTAGAGAGAAAAGAAAGCAGTCACGTGAAAGACTAAACATGGAGCCAGCAACCAAACGGAAGAAAAGGCAAAGAGTGGCAGGAAGTGCCAAGGAAGCCATGTTTACCAGCAAGGAGATTCATCTATTTTTCTGTGAGCTGTGCTGTGTGATCTGAAGTAATATCAAACTATGTTTCTCTTTAAATCACAATATTAAGCCATGGGGGAGCGAGAAATTTACAGCCTAAATTAAAAACATTTTCATGTTGTGTGCAGATGAAGCTTGCAGCCTTTGAAGATTGTAAAGCAGGAGCGTGTTACCTTTGGTGCCTTTAAGCTGGAATGACTTACTCTTAAAATTGTTTAACCCCAACAGACTTTTCTTGTGACCCACAAACTGCAGAGTGTTTGTGGGAGAAGATACACCACTACAAAAACCTGGGCGGGCTGTGGTGTTTCTAGCAGGTTTGGAACCATGCTGAAGTCTTCTTGGGGAACTGTCTTCCGTGGGATAGAGCCCACTACACTACAGAAAGAACTCTCTTTATCCTATGAAGTGGCAATAAGAACTCTTAATCATAAGATCAGAATGTCATGTTTATGTCTTTTATGTGATCAGTGAGAGGGATTAGAATGTATGGAGGGAGAATGATATTTGTATATTATGCCTTAATATTTTCATTATTTTTTATTGTTTCTATTCTTAGTAGAGTTAAGAAATAAATCATTTAATCATTATTCAAGTTTACAACCGGTTTTTGCTGTCTCTTCTCCTCTAAAGAACTAAGCATGGGGATCTGGAGTTTGCCTCCAGGTCAACCCATCACAACCCTTACAAACACCTACTAGCTCCTTCTATACTAGACCATAAAAGCCTTTTCTTTTCTTGTTTATGGGAAAAATCCTCCATCCTAACACAATATACTTTAAGGACAATGATATTTAAAAGACAGAAATTTCAAGACTTTTAAGGTCTTGTCATTCAGTAGATCAGACACAGAGTTGCTGGAATTTTAACAGGAAATAGCCTTCCAATGAAATGATTATTTTTTAAAAGAATTACAAAAAAAGTCTGTGACCACAGCTTTTAAAAGGTAGGTTGCATTTCAGTCCCTTCATTCCCACACATTCTATTTTCTTTCATTACTACTAAATATAAAGCTGAGAGCAAGAAAGATGTCCATTTTATAAAAATGAAATACAGAAGCTCTCCACAGAGATTTCCCTTAAGTTGGTCCAAGTTTATAGACACAGTCTTAAAAGTTTGTTTAGTAGTCTAAATGTAATAGATTTGGGGTTTTTTCCTAAATACTATTATTATTAGTACTACACAGGGCCATGTGAAACATTTTACTAGCCATTAAATTTCTTTTTTTATTGTCTTTTTTTTAAATGAAATGTTTAAACTTTTTTGCTGCCCTTATTCAGCTTGTCTTGCTTGTAAAGCTTCATGCAATACTGCCTAATGTTCAATGCGTCACTCAGATTCTACAGCACAATGCAGTCAAATAATGCTTCTCATTCACCTATGTTTTTTCACCTTCAAAAGCACTTTTAAGCATCTGTTTCTCTCCCCTTAAAAAAAACCCCACCCCATAAGTAAAATAATGACAATCTAACTCTTTTTACCATGTTGTTGTGATTTAGGAATGGTGTTGCCCTAATTAGTGATCCTATTGAAAACACTCTAAACCATGCACTGTTTGCTCACTCCATCTTCCTACTTCTCCTTTCCCCACAGCAGGATAGAGAGAAGAATTGTAAAAGGTAAAGATTACAGGTTGAGAAAAGGGCAATTTACTGGAAACAGCAATGACATAAGAAAAGTAACAGGAACAATATTACAAAATACCCAAAGAGTGTAGAAGAAAGGCAAACGATTCACACGCAAAGAAGTACATCACACGGAAACCTGCCCTAGGCAAAAGGCCGGCACATTACCCACAACCAGAAAAGATGCCCTTACCCTTGCCCCCAGCAATGATGTAAGGTGGTATAGAATAACTTCCAGGTGCTAGCCATGACCCATCCTGGCTACTGCAAAAATTAACCTTGCTGAAAAAACATTATCCACTGCCTATTGTATACCATATAATTCATGCCCAAATCCTACACCTTCCAACTATACACACACACACACATATCATATATATATATACACATATACACACATAAGCACAGTTACCATTTTCATCGTCAGTGGCCGTCCCTCCAAGATATCTGTTGAGTTCATGTAAGTCATGACTGTGGGTTCTACCTGTCCTGGATGTCTTCCAGGGCAGCAGAGCTGGTGTACTGCCAACTGGTTGTGAGCTGCATCAGGAGCTCATGACTGGTATATCTGGAGCAGTCCACACTCACTGTCCATGGCAGTAGTATCATACAATGGCAGGGTCATTCAGCTACTAATATTACACATCAACATTACTGACTGTTTTCACCTAAAATTCTCTGGAGGTACACATTGTGGTTGCCCATCCATCTGCATTACCCACAAAGTGCACCCAGGTCCTTGAGCAAAAACAATCCCACAGATAGGTTTGCCTTTGCTTGAGGCAGGACAAATCCAAACTGTCTTCCCTAACACATTCCTAATATGCACCACAGGAACTTTATCCCTCTCTTTGGTACATGGAGATTTGATTGGGCAGGGCCAGGTTGATTCATGGAGCATCTAGTGTTAACTAACAGATGGCCTTCGCTAAATGCAGACCCCAATGTTTGAAGGTCCAACCACCCATTGCTTTCAATGTGGTATTTAGCAGTCCATTGTACCGTTCAATTTTCCCAGAGGGTGGTGCATGACAGGGAATATGATACATCCTACTTAATACTGTGCTCTCTGGCCCAGGTGTTTATGAGGCTATTTTTGAAATGAGTCCCATTACCTGACTCAATTCTTTCAGGGTGCCCTGTCACCATGGGACTTGCTTTTCAAGGCCCAAGACGGTGTTCCAGGCAGTGGTATGAGACACAGGGTGCATCTCCAGCCATCCAGCAGTTGTTTCCACCACTGTCATGAGGTAGCGCTTGCCTTGGGAAGTTTGCAGGAGTGTGATGTAATCGATCTGCCAGGCCTCCCCATATTTATATTTCAACCATTGTCCACCACACCACAGAGGCTTTACCCACTTGCTTAACTGCAGTGTACATTTAACTTATGAATAACCTGGGAAATAGTGTCCATGGATAAGTCCCCCCCTTGATCACACACCCATCTGTGTGTTGCACCTCTTCCCTGATGACCTGAGGTGTCACAGGCCCACCAAGCCAGAATTAATTCACCCTTATGTTGCCAGTCCAGATCCACTTGAGACCCTTTAATCTTGGCAGCTTGATCCACCTGTCCATTGTGATCTTCTTTTACATACTTTTACAGCCACCTTCTCTACCTGCATAGCAATATCTTGCCACACTTCAGCAGCCTAGATGGGTTTGCTCTGTTCTGCCAATTGGTATTCTTCCATCAGTTTAGGCATCCCCACAGAGCGTTTGCTACCATCCATGAGTAGAGTGCCGGCCATTTCTTTCATTCAGTGATACCTACGCTCTATTCCAGTGCAGTCTGGATCAGTCCAAGGCAAATAGTGGGGTTGTGTTTCCAGTCCTGGGGCAGCTGGTTGCACCCTCCAGGTGAAAGCAAACTGTGGGCTGCACTCTGCTTCTAAAGGAATGGAGTAGAACACATTTGAAATATCAATGCTGGCACCACGTTGCTGCCTTGGACTCCATTTCATATTGAAGTTCAAGTATGTCCAGCACAGCAGCACCCAGTGGTGCTGTGACTTACTTCAGACCACAAGAAGCCCGTCAGCCTCCACTCTCCAAGGGACTTACGCACTGGCCATACAGGACTACTAAAGGGTGAGCAAGTCTTGCTGACCACTCCCTGGTGCTCCAGTTCATGAATTATCTCATGGATGGGGGTCACGGAGTCCAGGTCGGTGTGCTATTGTCAACACTGCACTGTTGTGGTAGTGATCATTACCTGTTGTTCAGCAGAAGGGTCCTCTGAAAGACCAGGCAAGGTATTCAGCTGTTTAATGTCCTCTGTCTCTACAGCAGTGTGATGGGTTGACACTGGTTGGATGCCAGGCACCCACCAAAGCCTCTCTATCACTCCCTTCCGCAGTTGGACAGAGGAGAGAAAATACAGCAAAGGGTTCATGAGCTAAGGACCAGAAGAGATCACTCACCAAATTCCACCACAGGCAAAACAGGCTAGAATTGGAGATACTGATTGAATTTATTACTAACAAAATCAGAGCAGGATAATGAGAAATAAAATAAGACCTCAACATCTGCACCCCTCCCTCTGTCCCAGCTCTACCTTCTCCTCTAGCGGCTCACAAGGAGATGGGGAATGGGGGTTATTGTCAGTTCATCAGATGTTGTTTCTCCTGCTGCTCAGGGAGAGGAGTCCTTCCCCTATTTCAACATGGGGTCCCTCCCATGGGAGACAGTTCTCCGCAAACTTCTCCAACATTAGTCTATCTCACAGGAAACAGTCCTCCCCAAACTGCTGCAATATGCGTCTCTCTTGCATGGGCTGCAGTCCTTCAAAAACAGGCTGCTCCAGGATGGGTCCCCCACAGGATTACAAGTCCTACCAGAAAACCTGCTCCAGCGTGGGGTCTTCTCCTCACGGGTCTGCAGACCCCTGTCAGATATCCTGGTTCAGCACAGGCCTCCCATAGGGTCACAGCCTCCTCTAAGGCATCCAACTGCTCCGGTACGGGACTCTCCCATGGGATGCAGATGGATCTCTGCATCCCTGTGGACCTCCAAGGGCTGCAGGGGCACAGCTGCTTCACCATGGTCTGCACCATGGGCTGCAGAGGAATCCTAGCTCCGGTACTTGGAGCACCTCCTGCCCCTCTTTCTGCACTGACCTCGGTATCTGCAGAGTTGTTCTTCCCACATATTCTCACTTTGCTTTTCTCTGGCTGCAATTCCAACTGTGCAATAACTTTTCTTTCTTTGCTTCTTCTTAAATATGTTATCACAAAGGCTTCACCACCATTTTTAATTAGCCCAGCCTTGGCCAGCAGCACGTCCATCTTCAGATCTGCCAGGGATCGGCTCTGCCAGACATGGAGGAAGCTTCTGGCAGCTTCTCACAGAAGCCACGCTTGTAGCCCCTGCTACCAAAACTTGGCCATGCAAACCCAATACAAGCAGCTATGCCAAAAGTCCAACAATGCCCTTTCGTGTCCTTGAAATACCCTCTTCCTGAAGTAACCTGTGCCCAGGATGCATGGGGCCTCTGGGCCAGTCACAATGGGGTGTTTTTGCCATTCACTCCCAGTCAGGGTCACTTCAGTCTCCAGTACAGTCAGCTGTCGGGATCCCCCTGTCACCCCAGAAACAGAGATCGATTCTGCCCCTACATATCTTGATGGCCTTAGGTTACATTGTGCACTGGAGTCAACTAAAGACTTAGATTGTTTTGGGACTGATGTGCCAGGGCATTGGATCCACACAGTCCAGTAGATTTGATTCTCCCTTTCCTCCACCTGGCTGGAGGCAGGGCCCCTCTAGACCTGATCATAGTACTCATTGCTATTTCTTGGAAATACGAACTGGAGGTCCCTTCAAGAGGATTGGAAGTAACATCAGCCCTTCTAGACTGTCTGAGGACTTGCTCACTTGAAACTGGAGAAGCATTTATACTTGAAGAACTTTCTGTGGTAGTTGTTCTTCCTCTCAACTCACGTACCCATGCTGGTAGGGCAGAGGTGGGTTTTCTACACCACTTCCTCACATCCTCTCTGTAGTCATACAGCAAAAAACACAGGTTACCTTGTGGTGTGTACCCTCTCTCTTGAGCAGGGGGCCACTTGCTCCCAATAGCAGAGACTGTGCTCCATACTGGAGGGGTATGGGACATTTTCTCTCTAATTTGCTCAAGTCTTTCAAGTCTGTCCACAGCCTTGGACAGACTGCCAAGACGCAGGTTGGTAAAGAGGAAAAGAGACAATCTTCTTATTGCTGGAGTCAGGTAGTCACCTGAAGCAATGTTTGTTCTTCTTTCACTGACATCCAATGAGTTCACGTACAATGATGACGCGCTCCATGGAAACTTCCACCACATGGATCGTGTACACTGGACCTCATCTGGATCTACACAGGACTGCTCGTTATTTAAGTCCTTACAGATTACCTCCAACACAGTTAATTCTCTCAGGTACTGGATAATTTTCTCTGTGACATCCCACCTGCCTGGGCACACTATTAGATCCTCCTTGAGAGAATACCTTTCCCTCACACTTGACAGGAGTCGCCTCCAAAGGCTGAGAGTTCTGCCCTCTCCCCAATCCCCTTGTCAATGCCCACATCCTGGGACAGGATTCCAGTTGTTTGGCTTTACTACCATCCAGCTTCGTATCAGGAGCCATGATATCCCAGCATTGGAGCAGCCAGGTCACTAGGGGCTCACCCAACCAGCGGCTGAAATCTTCTCACATACTTTGCAGGTCACCCAGGGACAGGGATCACTGATTATCTCTGGCCTTGCCTCTGCCTCCTGTTCTATCAGTATGGGCTGTTCCTGTGGTTCAGCTGCAGTTTGAGTGGCCACAGTGCCTATTGGTCTGATTTCCCCCTCTTACCCCTGATATCAAGAAGTATCCAATAAATAGTAGCCAAGGCCCAGCATGTTGCATAACTTTGTGCCTCTCTGGAACTGCCACAGCATTTTTCTTTCAAATATTCTGCCACTTCATCAGTGTTCAGGAGTGAACTTCAAAACCATTGGAGAAGAATAGACCTCCAAATGCTGGTCCATTTTCTCCCACATTCCATGCCACTCATGACTACATACCCTTGGTGCAGATGACCTTCTTAAAAATCTCTTTCTTGAACATGGTCTAGACTGCACTAGGTCTGCCAAGTGCAGACCTAGCAGCAAGAACATGCTTTCCTTAATACCAAAAGGGAATTCAAAGTTCTTAAAAGCTGTTGTAACAGGCATGAAGCAGCAATAGAAGGTGAAAAGGTGAGGAAAATCATCCTTCCCTGTTCCCCTTACAGGCTGGGTATGGTAACTAAAGAATTCCCAGAGGTAGCACCCAAGGCCAGGGTAGGAGAGCAACACTGAACACACATTCCAAATGACCCTCATTGACCTTGATGTTGTCATGTCATGAACTGATATCACAGTAGAGCAACAAAGCAATCCTGATCCCTTACTCTGCTCTGAAAAAGAGCACTGTGGTGTACACAGAGTGCACACACGCAAGTACATACAGGGTTAGGCACCCCACCCATGTGAATGGATCACATTGTGAGCACTGGTTCTGTACCTAATAAAACAAATGCTTAGATCAAATTTGTTTCCAACCCATTCTGGTCAGATCTATTGTTATCTCAACCCTTCAACCCTATGCTGGGCAGCAAATAAGGGTATTGTGGTTTAACAATGGTGTTCCCTAATGTAGTGCTCTCACTGAAACACTTCAAACCAAGAACTATTTGCTCACTCGCCCCTACCCTGAAATAGGGAGGAGGATTGGAAGCACAAAAGGTAAAGAGTATGGGTTGAGCTAAGAAGAATATACTGGAAACCAATGAAATAAGAAACTAGCAGTAACAGCAACAATATTAATAGAAGGGTGTACAAGAAATGATTCACATGCAAAAAAGCTCATCACATAGGAATCTGCTAAACATGAACAACCTCCACACTACCCTTAACCAGCAGAGACTCCCTTCCTTTGCCTATGGCAATGACGTGAGGTGGTATAGAATAAATATTTGGCTACTGCAAAAATTACCCCAGTCCTGTCCGTAACCAGGACATAAACACAGTGGAATATATATACTGGAGCACACACAATCTAAAATGTGTTAGGTATTTTCAAGCTTGCAAGACAAGCTTCAAACAAAAAGCCTGAATAAAAAGCATCTGCTGTTTACCCCATACTCCACATCCAGGAGTACGTCAGCCTCTCACCCAAACCTTCAAAGCAGCCAACAGATCAAATCAGACTTAAGGACTGAGCTCGTAAGAAACGTTCACTTCTCTTACTCAAAGTGCACCAACAAATTCGTAACAAAGCCCAGAAGAGACAAAGTATTTTGGCTGTGAATATTTGATTACATACAAACGGTAAGAGGATAGCAAAACAAACTAAATAATCTTAAAGGCATCTGTACTACTTACTTTTAGAAAAAAAGCTTTTCACCATAGCATATGTGACATACCACCTACAATAACACTTTTCTCCTCAGTGTCTACGGCCTCTTCTTCTTTACAGCAAACTTTGTGAAATGTAGGTTAAAGTTTCCTACTCTTTTTTATACCAAACTCAATTAATTAATTGCCTTCTCAATTTCTATTCTTCTAATTAACTTTTTTTATGTTCCTGCTTTTCACTCAACTTTCCAAAAGAAAATGGGGCTTATGAAACCATTGCCTGGGTATTTATTTTTCTCCAAACTGTCTCAGGCACACCCTCTTCCCCATTCAGCCAAGTTTTACAAAGGGTAAAAAACTCAGAGATAATTTAATTGTAAAAAGTTTCAGTAAAATAGTTGCACAAATGGAAAGGAAAATTCCTATAACTGACGCTGCTGAACTTAGCCAGATTTTGTAATCTAATATAAGAGCCAAAGTCTTAAAACATTAGGTATTCCTAATTAAAGACGTAATCATGCTTTGATGCTGGAAAACACGGAAAGAGATCACCATTGATCCTTAAATGTCAGGAGCAGAAGAGGCAGAAGTACTTCATGAAGACATATGATAAATATCATTCCTCCTGGAAGGATCATGATAGGACACACAGCTGTGTCCTGATTTCAGCATTCAGTGATAACAGCCAGTACCTTCTGTGTAGACAATTCTTACTCCGATTTGTGCTGTCTTGGGAAGCAGGGAAAGAAAGTCAGTCTCCAAAGACTTTTTCACAAAAAGGAACTGGATGAAAGTGTCAGTAAGAAAGAAGCACAGTCTGCTTATAGTAAAGGCATAGTTAGGGTCTGCAGTCATTCTCATAAGGATTTGAAAAACACCTTACCAAAAATGAGGACACATCTCTAAAAGACTCCCTATTGTCTAACTGCAGGAAATGAATGGATTGTCCCAGGACAACTGAATTGCACACAACATAGTTTCTGTTTGGCACATGAATCACATGAGAAATTTTTTAAATAGGAAATACCTCTGACAGGCAAAATCAGAAAAGCCAAACTGAAGGAGTCTGTGTGACAATTTGGGACCATTCATACTTGTTGTGGTTTGATGCTGGCCAGATGCCAGACACCCACCAAAGCCACTCCCTCACTCACTCTCCTCTGCAGGTGGACAGAGGAGAGAAAACTTAATGAAGGGTTCATGGGTTGAATTAAAGACCAGGAGAGATCACTCATCAAACACCATCATGGACAAAAAAGGCTCTAATTAGAGATATAAATTAAGTTTATTACTAAAAAAATCAGAGCAGGCTAATGAGAAGTAAAATAAACCATTAAAAACATCTTCCCTCCACCCCTCCCTCCTTCTCAACTCTACCTCCTATCCCAGTAGCACAAGGAAACAGGGAATGGGGGTTATGGTCAGTTCATCAGCCATTGTTTCTCTTGCTGCTCAGGGAGAGGAGTCATTCCCCTGCTACATCATGGGGTCCATCCCACGGGAGACAGTTCTCCACAAACCTCCAACGTGAGTTCATCTCACGAGCAACAGCTCTCTGCAAACTGTTGCAACGTGAGTCCATCCCACAGGAGACAGTCCTCCCCAAACTGCTGCAGTGTGGGTCATTCTTCCATGGGGTGCAGTCTTTCAAGAACAAGCTGCTCCAGCAAAGGCCCCTCTCTCCAGTGTGGTCTTCCATAGGGTCACAGCCTCCTCTAAGGCATCCAACTGCTCCCTTGTGGGCTCCCCCACGGGCTGTAGATGGATCTCTGTGGACTTCCATGGGCTGCAGGGGCACAGCTGTTTCACCATGGTCTGCACCATGGGCTGCAGAGGATTCAGCTCCAATGCCAGAAGCACCTCTTCCCCCTCCTTCTGCACTGATCTTGGTGTCTGCAGAGTTAATTCTTCTCACGTCCTCACTCCACTCTTCTCTAGCTGCAATTACAACCGTGCAACAACTTTCTGTTTTTCTTCTTTCTTAAATATGTTATCACAGAGGCATTACCATCGTTTCTAATTGGCCCAGTCCTGAGCAGTGGCACACCCATCTTTGGAGCCACCAGGGATTGGCTCGGCCAGACACTGAGGAAGCTTCCAGCAGCTTCTCACAGAAGCTACCTCTGTAGCCCCTCCCCACTTCCAAAACCAGGCCATGCAAACCCAATACAATACTACACAAGCATGTTTGCAGTAATTTTGAGTACTGATGAGTAATGTCTGCCACATCCAGGAGTGTCTGGTTGACTGGTCTCCTCCTCATACCAAGGAAAACAAGGCTATCTCTGGTCCTTCAACTTACTCAAATGTTTGAGTAACCTGCGCTGCAAGCTGTGTACTCAGAACACAACATGAATGACCAGTGGCATTGGGAAGACCTCAGCACATTCAACACAGTGTTTTAAAACAATCCTGAAAGGCATTTCCTGACAAATCTCTTTGAAAATGTCAGCTACTGCACCCAGAATGGTCTGCTGATAGAAAGGACATGGATCCTGCAAGAGCAGAGTCCCAGGAATAATTTCAGAGATTTGGCACTTTTGAAGCCTCACTCAGAATGAGAAGCTAAGTAAGTACGACACAATATACCAGTCAGAAAGACATTTTTCCAGTGAATCTCAGAACCATGTCAACCTTCTATGTCTTTGTTTCTGAAGAAGTTTTCAAACCATGTACTTGCATCTTGCTGCTTCATGCACAAGAAGTTATTCAGAAACACGGGGCAGAGGAAGGGAGGAAAAAAAAACCCAAAGAAAAAAAATCGAGAAAATTATATGAAGATATGTGTGGATTCTTCTCAAAAATAATAAGTAAGTTAAGTGCCAAAACCACAAGAGCCATGAAACTAATGGCTATGATGTAGTTGAGAAAAGCATCATTGGTTTACATAACTGAGAGGAACTGATGCAATGTCAGCTCCACAGTGGCCTAAATGTTAATAGATAAAGCATGAGAAATGGGAGGGCAGAACTGCAAGCGATATTGCCTTTCATTACTGCCCTCCAAGTCTCACCCACAAGAATTCTACCTCCTTCAGCTGACAATCAAGAAACAAACCTGATTTGCTTAGTAAGAGCTGTCAACTCAAAGACTTCTACCTAATCATCACTGAAAGATATGTGACAACACAAAAAGAATGAACTAGTTAAGGCCTATATGTTCTTTCTTACAGAAACTCCTGTACTAAGCTGGATAACATAAAAATTAGCATGTCATTCTGTGACAAAGGTTGTTATCCATTTTCTAAGTAGTTAAAATGAATAATCATGTTACAATTCTAAAACTTGCCAAATGACTTGCTAATTCTTGGCATACAACTAAGATCCTATAAAGAATATAAGAGATTTTTAGATTTGTACTATTTCTTAGTTTAGCTAATTAACAGAAAGTTTTTAATTACCAAACCAGAAAAATATTTTTTCACTTTTACTTTGAGAGTTCATTATTAAAAACATTGTTTATGCCTTAACTTTGATATTTGTAATTAACAAGCATGCAAGATGGGAAAGGGAGAACGTGAAAAAGGGAAGAAAAGGGGAAAAGAGCTTGTCATGGTTTAGGAATGGTACTCCCTAATTCAGTGCCCCCACGGAGACTCTCCAAAACCATACTGCCACTCACAGTTGCTTCCCCCATTTCTCCTCTCCGCCTCACCGCAGCAGCAGGATGGAATTGAGAATTGGAGGAACATAAGATAAGGATCGTGGGTTGAGAGAAGAACAATTTACTGGAAAGAGCAATGAGTTAAGAAAACAAACAGTAACAGCAACAATACTAGTGAAAAAGTGAGGGTGATTTACATGCAAAATGCTCACCACAGAACCTGACCCAACTGCAGCAGCCACTTTTTCTCGACTGGAAGGAACCCTTCTCCCTGGAAGAGAGAGAGTCTGCTTCCCCCAACCCCTGGCATGGACATGAGGTGGTATACAATAACCTTGGGGCCTTAGCCATGCTCCCTCACAGCTACTGCAAAAAATTAACCCTTTCCTGGTCAAAACAATCCTTCTGATTTGTTCATGTTGCTTTCATTTTTTTCTCCTTTTAATTAAGAAAATTTTTGAAACCTACATTTATATCATAATGAAAAGGCTAGACTTTGTCACCTTCAATTATATTGAATCCAGTACTGATTATATTGGGAATGTTTTATCTAATCCTTGGCACACCAAATTAGTTTAAATATTTCAATTTTGTTCTCTGTAATTTTTTAAAATTTTCACTGTTTCCAGAAAAGATGAAAGTCAGTCACTGAGAGACATTCTTCAGATACGGGAATTTTTATTCAAAACTCCTATATTACACAAGAAATAGTGTACTTCTATAAAAAATGCAGTGCAATAAACATTTCACAAATAAACATTATGCAAATATTTACAATTTTTAAAAAAAAACATTTTAGAAATTAAATGTCAGTGCTTTCTCTCTTTATAACCAAATGTTGCCACATTGTGAGAAGTATCCAATTACACTAATTGTTGGCATTCCCCATGGTTATGGAGTCTTAAATTATATCATGTTATTCACTGGCTATGTTCCTCAAATTCAACTGCCACTCTATTGAATACAGCAGGCTAAATGGGCAAACAAATTCTCAAAATGCAGTTTTCTTGCCTAGCATTGTATTCTCAATCACCACAAACCATGATTATCTAGACTTTTGTTTTATCCACAGATAGGACCACAGACAAAGATTGCTATAAAAGAGTAAGTTTTATAGACAGCTGATCATGAGAACTATGCTCGGATGTTTCTGTGCTGGACATCCAAACACCAAAAGTTCATTCAGACACAATATTAGGGAAGAAGAATAAAGAAAAATTAGACAAATTACATAAATTCTAACATTAAAAAACGAATACATAGCTTTTAGAAAGGCGATTACATAGAGTAAACTTATTAATAGTTTACAAACACACATTTTCTTAAACTTACACACACTTTCTTAAACTGGGTAAAGATCCAAAGAAATAAATTTTTGCAGCACTGAATTTTTAAAAATTCTTCTATAAAAGTATCTGTGTTATGTTCATGTTCCTGTCAGACAGTTTCAACTAGATGACTAGAACAAATAACTCTCAAAACATCCAGCTAGTATTTCTACCTTTCAATAGCTGCTAAATGACTGAGTCTTAAGATTTTTCATAAACAATCATATACTCTTGTACTCAATCAATCATAACTGGAATAATTGTTCAACAAAGGAGGACAACACTATTCCACATGTAACTATCTTGGCTTCCCAGATCACAGAGCAGTTTGCAGTCAATAGCTTTTCAACCTACAGGCCTATTTCAGCTTTGGAAAGCAGTGTAGTAAGTCACATTCTGAAACTCAATACTCTGAAGGACGCAGAAGTAGAAAAGACAGCTCTTGACAAACTTTACTAAAACTTACTTTACTCACCACAGAATCAGAGAATATTAAGGTTGAAAAAGACCTCCCAGATCATGGAGTCCAACCTTTGACTGAACACCACCACTGTCAACTGAACTAAGTGCCACGTCCCATCCTTTCTTGAACACTTCCAGGGATGGTGACTCTACCACTTCACTGAACAGCCCATTCCAATATTTATCAACCCTTTCAGTAAAGAAATTCTTCCTGATGTCTAAACTGAATCTCCCCTGACACAGCTTGAGGCCATTTACTCTTGTCCCATTAACTGACTGGGAGAAGAGACCAACCCCATCTCGCTACGACTTCCTTTCAGATCGCTGTAGAGAGTGATAAAGTCTCCCATGAGCCTCCTTTTCTCCAGGATAAACAATCCCAGCTCCCTCAGCCACTCCTCATATGACTTACTCTCTAGACCCTCCACCAGCGCCATTCTTCTTGGACACACACTCCCGGCACCTCAATGTCTTTCTTGAAGTGAAGGGCCCAAAACTGGACATGGGACTTGAGGTGCAGCCTCACCAGTGGTGAGCACAGAGGGACAGTCACTGCCCTGGTCCTGCTGATCACTCTATTTCTGACAAAGGCCAGGATGCCATTGGCCTTCTTGGCCACCTGGGCACACTCTGGCTCACGTTCAGCTGCTGTCAATCAGCACCCCCAGGTCCTTTTCTCCTGGGCCGCTTTCGAGCCACTCTTCCCCCAGAGTGCAGTGCTGCATGGGGTTGATGAGATCCAAGTGCAGGAAACAGCACTTTGCCTTACTGAACCTCACACCACTGGCCTCGGTCCATTGATCCAGCCTGTCCAGATCACTCTGCAGAGCCTGCCTATGCTCCAGCACATCAACACTCCTGCCCAATTTAGTGTCATTCATGAACTTACTGAGCGTGTCCTGGTTTGAAAGACAGGTGTCTGCCAAAGAAGGCAGGAAACCTTCCTGGGACAGAAAGGATGACCCTCCTCCCTCCTCCGAATTACTAAACCCTTGAAATTATGGGCCTCTCATGCAAAGATGTGGCAAAAAAGAAAAACAGCTCTTTACCAGGACTATATATCTATATATATATCTAACAAGACAGATAAACGGCAACACTAAGAGAACAGACAAACCAGTAACAGTCTTTTTGGGCGATTCTCTGTTGGGGCAGAGAGGCTGTGGTGACTCCCCCGCGGCTGCAGGGGGCGCTGTGGCGCGAGCGTGGCAATGGCGATTCGGGCAAGCGGGAGAGGGGAGGTCGCTCCCGGTGTGAACTCCCGGGGCAGCAGCCTGTCTGCACCAACCTCGGCAGCGGGCAGCAAGCAGCGCAGGCAGGCAGGGTTCACTGGGGAGCGATGGACCTCGGTATCACCCACCAAGAGGCCAGCAGAAGGCAGGAAAAGCAGAGACGAGCAGACCCCAGCGCCGACGCACGTGCAGCAGAAACCCAGGCTGGTGGCAGAGACGGCAGAGGCAAGCAGCTCTGGGCAGCGACAGTTCCAGCATAACGCTGCACCCTGTGCCGCAGGAGGACCCCCGCGGAGACATCACAGTGTAGCAGTGCTCTGGAGAAAGCCGGCGGAGACGTCACAGTGTAGCGGTGTTCCTGAAGCAAAATCGGCACTCGCTGCAGACAGGACCATCCGAGCCGAACACTGAGTGGAGAAGAGCACAAAGCCGGCCTCCGCCCCCTCCCACTAAAGTCTCGAAAAGTCCCCTCCCCTCTCGTGATGATAAGCTGCAGCCTCTGGGCAACAATCCCCCGACCAACACTACCAGCTCTTGTTTCTTTAACTTGGGAAATTATTGTGGCAGGTGGGTTGGGCAGGCAATCCCTTTTGTTCTTAAGTACCGCCCATTCTGGGTGATTGTTGTGGCATGCGGGTGGATAGGCAACTTGCTTGGTTCTTAAGTATCGCCCGTTAGTTCCCGGCCAACCCCTCCCCGCCCACACAGGTCTCCCTGCTAGATGGAACAAAAAAAAAAATTAATTTCTCAAACCCATAACAGAAGGTAAACTCAATCCCTCACTCACCATCACACTAAGGACTGGCCCCAGTATTGAGCCTTGGGCCATCCCACTAGTGACCGACCACCAACTGGATGTAGCACCATTCACCCCCACTCTCTGGGCCCAGCCATCCAGGCAGTTCTTAGCCCAGCAAAGAGTGCCCTTGCTCCAACCATGGGCTGCCAGCTTCTCCAGGAGAATGCTTCGGAAGACAGTATCAAAGGCTTTCCTGAAGTCTGCGTACACAACATCCACAGCCTCTTCCTCATTCCCTAAGCAGATCACCTGGTTGGTGAGATTGGGTTGGTCAAGCAGGACCTGCTATTTCTAAAGCCATGCTAGCTGGACCTCATCCCCTGGTTGTCCTGTTTGTGGGATATGATTGCAATCAATATAATCCCTCCCTGGCATCAAGGTCAGGTTGACAGGACCGCAGTCCCCTGAATCCTCTGTCCAGCCCTTTTTGTAGCCATGTTGGCCAATCTCCAGTTGTCTGGGACCTCCCCAGTTAACCAGGACTGAGTATAAATGATGGAGAGTGGCTCTGAGAGCTCTCCTGCCAGCTTCCTCAGCACCCTTTGGTGAATGCCATCCACACCATAGACTTGTGAGTGCCTAAGTAGCACGACATGACTCTACTTCCTTCGGCATTGCACAGAGTCTATTCTGCTCCCTGTCCCTGTCTATCAGTCCAGGGGGGATTGGTTGTCCTGAGGGTAACAGGTCTTTTTGTTAAGGACTGATGTAAAGAAGGCAATTAGTACCTCAGCTTTCCCCTCATCATTGCTGACAATGTCCGTCCCCCTCCCCAACCAATAATGGATGGAAGTTTTCCTTGGATCTCCTTCTGTCGTTAATGCATTCATTAAAATACTTTTTATTGTCTTTCACAGCAGTGGCCGGATTGAGTTCTAGCTGAGCTTTAGCCTCTCTTTCTCTTTACATGGCCTAATGACATCCTTGTACTCCTCCTTAGTTGCCTGATGCTTCTTGCAAGAATCATAAACTCTCTTTTTTATCCTAAGGTCCAGCGAAAGTTCCCTGTTCAGCCAGGCTGGTCTTCTTCTCCCACAGCTTGTTTTTTGGCACATAACGGTGACCTGCTCTTGCACCTTTAAGATTTACATCTTTCCAGCCTTCCTGGATTCCTTGGTTATTAAGATCTGTTTCCCAAGGGGCTCTCTGAAACACTGAACAGGCAAAAGTCTCCTGAACAGGCCAAAGCCCACCCTCCAGAAGTCCCAAACAGAGGTTTTGTTGACTCCCTTCCTTGCTTCACCAATTCTTCACCAAGAATTGAAGACTTTTATCATCTCACAGTTGCTATGCCAAAGACGGTCTTCACCCCTCCCATCTGTCACCAGACCCTCTCTGTTCATTAAGCAGCAGGTCTAGCAGGGGACGACATTGGCAGGCTCACTTACTAGCTGCGCTATTTTCCACACACTCCAAGTATCTCCTAGACTGCCTTCTCTCCACCGTGTTGCGTTTCCAGCAGACACCTGGCAGCTTAAAGTCTCCCACAAGAATGAGGGCTGGCAATCATGAAACATCAGCCGGACACTTAAAGAATATTCATCCACCTCTTCATCCTGGTTGAGTGGTCTATAAAAGACTCCCACCAGGATGTCAGCCTTGTTGGCATTAACCCTGATTCTTACCCAGAAGCACTCAATCTTATCATCACTATCCTTGAGCTCTATGCAGTCGAAGCACTTGTTAATATACAGACCTACCCTATAACCTCTCTTTCCTCGCCTGACCCTTCTCAAGAGCTTCTAAACATGCACTGACTCACGTTAGTCATTCCATCATGTTTTGGTGATGGCAACTATGTCATAGCTTTTCTGCTGCTCAGTGGCTTCCAGGTCCTCCTGTTTGCTACCCCTACTTGTGTGCATTTGTGTAGATGCACTTCAGTTGGGTTATCAATTCCACCCCAGCCACCGGCATGCTGCCCTCAGGCTCATCTCTAGTAAGCCTGGTCTTATCCACTTCCCCCTTCAAAGCTAGTTTAAAGCCTTCTCCATCAGCCTTGACAACTTAAGGGCTAGAACAGTCTTTTCACCCTTTTAGACAGGTGAGCCTCATCTTGTGGAGGAATGGCTAGCAGAAAAGGGACATGTAGACGTGCTGCAATTGACCGAGGGACACAAGGCAAAATATTGGACTCAGCTAGTTTAAGTGTATACGTGCAGAATGACAAGTAGGTATTGTGCAGAAAGTCAAAGCTATCTCGTCCTGAACTTTCAGGAGTTACAAAATAACAGTATATGAATGGGATATTGTAGAGAGAAGAATGAGAAAGGAAGAAGTCAGCAAGAAAAACCATAGAAAGGGCGTAACAGCTTGCACAAGGCAGAACCTATGATAGAGCTAGTTTACAGAATATGTATGATCTAATTATAAACATTATAAAATGCGCTTGTGATAATCAATAAACAAAGTTTGCTTAGCACTCATATTGAGCTTCCAGCCTCTTCCCTCGCCGTGACAATAATGGCGCCCGAACAGGGACCCCATCGGGGGCAATAGAGCCTGCGTGCCACGGTCCGGTGCAGTACCGAGTCGGTCCCTTGCAGCACGGGAGGTGGAAGAGCCGGTCTCCGCACCCTGARTGCCGTACAGACGGATCTCAGCCGACTACGCTGCCGGTGTCTCTAAGGGCTGCAACGTTCTGCTTTTAGCCTAGGCAAGTATGGAGAGACAAGCAGCGCATGATTTGCTCCGATGCTTTTTAGAAAAGCGGGGAGTTCAAGATATAGATTTACGTAAGGAGTTAGAAGGGTTATTAACATATGGTACCGCGAAAGGGTGTTTTGCGGACCCTAATACAGTGTTTGATGTCGAGGAATGGCGTAGGTTCCGGGATAAGCTATGGACTGGGGTGTTAGATGAGGATAAAACAGCTAAAAAGTTAGGAAAGGCGTGGCGAGCGGTCATGAATGCACTGCAGCGACACCATGCAGAGCAGCAGGCAGCTYGTGCAGCCTCTGAGCGCCTGGGGTCGGCTGCGRGCGTGGCGGCRGTGGGGGGTGTGGAAGATTCAGCGTCGTATCCCCTGCCCCCTTCCACAAACAAAATTCGGCTACCCCCTGGTGTGCTGGGAGGGCTGGGAATGGACCCCTCAGCGCCTCCGGCGCCCCCGTCGCCCCCGCCTCCACTGCATTCGTCCTCTCCTTCTCGGGAGGAGGGCTGTCCCACAGCAGCATTAGGCAAGGGAAAAGAAGGAGGCTGCCAAACGGCAGCCACCGGGCTTAGTATATCTGAGGCTCAGCAGTTAGCTGCCGAGAGGTGAAAAATGTGGCAGCAAATTGCTGGACAGGCTGTGTCCGATGGGGATCAAGGTGCCATAGAAGCGCTGACTCAAGCCTTCCCGGTAATCTATGGCCAGGCAGCTGATAGAAATATCAATGCGACTATTACCCCCTTGGATTGGAAGCTGCTCACACAGCTCCGGTCCACGGTTAACGAGTCTGGAATTCACGGGGAACCCTCCCGACAAATGCTTGACTATATGTGGAGTCAGGGTCTGCTACTGCCTGCAGACATCCGAAGCATTATGAAACTTATTTTAACGCAGCATCAGCAGTTGCTATTTAATGCTCATTGGCAGGCAGTCTGCCAAGAGTCTGTGGCTGTAGCAAGACAACCTGGCRACCCCCTACATGGKGTTTCGTTAGAAGAATTGTTAGGATTGGGAGCATTTTTAAGAGTAGAAGCACAGGCACTATTAGGACCCGATAAGTTACGGGAAGGAATGAGGCTGGCAAGGATGGCTTAGACCGTGTTAAGTCCCCTGGAGGAATTCCATCCTACATGGGAGTGAAACAAGGGACAGATGAACCATTTGGGTCCTTTGTGGACAGAGTGGCTAGTGCTATACAAAGTGCTGGGGTTCCTGAATACATGCGCGGAGCCCTGTTAAAGCAATGTGCCCTGCAGAATAGCAATGCTACCACCCGTAGTGTCATAGCGACGCTGCCAGGTCATTGGAGCATCAAAGAACTATTAGAGCGAATGGCACAGRTACCCACTGGCCCACAGGCTATGCTAGTGAATGCAATTAAAGAATTAAAGGAAGGCCTTAAAGAGCAGACTCAAACAGTGCAAGGTCAGGTATTAGCAGCCCTTGCGCCCTTGCGGATGCCGGCACAGAAGACGACGGGAGGAGGCAGCACAAAGATTAGATGCTTTCGCTGTGGACGTGTCGGTCACATCAGACGGGAGTGCAGCGCAGGAGCAGTTTGGTGCCAGCGCTGTCGCAGTGATACCCACGACGCTGTTGCCTGTCGTCGGGGGTCGGGAAACGGGAAGACCAGCACGAGGGGGTCCCGCGCGCCGACACAAACAGCGTCCCCAAGCCATGCAGCCTTCCCTGCGTCAACCCCTCAGCCTTGCGACCTGCTACCAGCGGAAGCYTCGGCTTGGACCTGGCAACCACAGTAGAGTGCACCTTGGTAGACAACGGACCTCAATGCGTCCCTACAGGAGTCAAGGGGCCACTGAAGATCAACAATCAATGCGTGGGAGCCTTGCTCATCGGTCGGTCATCTTCTACCATGGCTGGACTTACTGTTTTAGTGGGACTGATAGATGCTGATTATGAAGGAGAAATACAAGTTATGGTTCAGACACTTTACCCTCCCCTGCAYATTCCTGCTGGGTCACGCATTGCCCAATTGATCCCATTGCCTCWTTTAGCCAAGGCCCTGGSACCACCCAATATAGCTYGTCAAGAYAAAGGCTTTGGCTCCACGGGGACTATGAACCTACTGACTGTTGATTTACGCCACCGACCCAGCAAGCTGGTTACAATAGTGTTTGCCGGACAAACGTTGTCCCTCATGGCACTTCTGGACACTGGTGCYGATGTCACCGTGGTGGCTGAGCAACGATGGCCACCGTCCTGGCCCACAACACCTACAGGTCAAACGATAGCAGGAGTGGGAGGACTCACCCTAGCTAAGCGATCGCACCTGGTGCAGCTCACCCTGGGGGACAGGACGGTACACTGCACGTTGTCTATCATTCCTCTCCCACCCAAAGTCAATGCGCTAATAGGACGTGATGTCCTGGGACAGATGGGTGTTGTCCTCACAACAGACCACCCTTTATAGGTGCGGCTGTTGTTTGGGCTTTCCCAATCCCACTCCAGTGGAAAACAGAGGAGCCGACGTGGGTTGAGCAATGGCCGTTAAAACAGGAAAGCCTGGTGCAAGCGCACGAATTGGTAAAAGAACAATTCCAACAAGGGCACCTGCAGTTATCTACGAGCCCATGGAAYACACCTATTTTTGTAATAAGAAAAAAGTCGGGAAAGTATCGCCTTCTACACGATCTTCGCGCAGTCAGTGCACAGATGTACCCTATGGGGGCCTTGCAACCAGGCCTCCCAAATCCTGCCATGTTGCTTGAAGGATGGCCTCTCCTTGTCATCGACCTAAAAGACTGTTTCTTCACTATCGCACTCCATGAGAGTGACAGGCAGCGCTTTGCCTTCACGCTGCCAGCCATCAACAGAGAGGCACCTGCACAGCGCTTTGAATGGACAGTGCTACCTCAGGGTATGCGTAATTCACCAACCCTCTGTCAGCTGTATGTTGATGCAGCACTTCAACCTATCAGGAGGGCATGGCCAGATACCCTCATATATCACTACATGGACGATATCCTTCTTTCTCAGGCTAGGCTGTTCACGCCTGCACAGCTACAGCACCTAGCAAACCAGTTAAAACAACAGGGGCTAATCATCGCCACAGAGAAAATACAGGAATCAAGTCCGTGGAAGTACCTTGGGTGGAAAATTACTGATCAATATATCCAACCACAAAAGCTCGAGATAGATGTGGAGGTATGCACCTTGCATGATGCGCAGCGCTTACTAGGAGATCTGCAATGGCTGCGACCAATTGTAGGCATTCCGAATGAGCTCCTAGATCAACTACGTTCTCTGCTGAAGGGAACAGACCCCGCTGCTAAGGTCATGCTTACTCCTCAGCAGCGAGTTGTTCTTCAAGATATTTCTACTATGGTAGCTGCTCACACCACTGACCGCCGGACGAAAGATCTACCTCTGAATGTCACCATCCTCATGGGTCCTCGATTTTTAACTGGAGCCCTCACACAGCATAAAATAAAAACGRGGGAGGATGCCCAGAAAGTATTGGAATGGTTTGCTCCCCCCCTACAGCCAAGGCGGACTATACAAGAACAGATACGGACATTAGCTGACCTMATCAAAAAGGGCAGGCTCCGTGTGATTCAGATCACGGGTGAGGAGCCAGRAGAAATTCATGTTCCACTCCGTCAGGAGGACCTCGAGTGGTACTTATACCAATCGCCRGAGCTTCAGACAGCATTGCTTGATGGTGGCTCTAACATCAACATCGGCCCACTGCGGTCACCTGCCCSAGCCTGGATGACGAACAGCAGGTGGATTGTTAAGCCCAAACGTTCAGAGGTGCCTCTGCCTGATGCTGTAACAGTCTTTACTGATGCTGGAAAACGGTCACGCAGGGCTGCAGCCACCTAGAAAGATGGTACCGAATGACGACATCAGATCCTGACAGCAGAGCCTGAAGATTCACTGCAAACCTTGGAACTGTTGGCGGTGGTTTGGGCATTACTGCGTTGGCAGCATGAGCCACTAAACGTGGTCACTGATTCGCTTTATGTAGCAGGAGTTGCAAATCGTATTGAGGACTCTTGTATCAGGGAGATCAGAAACAAGCGACTAGCAGAGCTCTTCATGAAAATGCAACAGGCAATCTCTCAGCGCTCAGCTGCCTATGCTGTGCTGCACATCAGAAGTCATCAATGGGAGCAGGGCCTTGGCGAAGGCAACGCCAAAGCAGACAGGCTTGTGGCTACAATGCAGGCCCCGCTTCCGCCTATGCAGCAAGCCCGAGAAGCACACGCTATATACCATCAGAATGCTAAGGGACTCCACCACGCTTACCATATCCCGCTAGCCGAAGCTAAGGCTATAGTCAAAGCTTGCCCTATCTGTAGTTACCACAATCAGGGCATAGGCCTTGGCTCAGGGGTAAACCCAAGGGGTCTAAAGGCCAATGAGATCTGGCAAATGGATGTTACCCATGTCCCAGACTTGGGGAGGTTAAAGTATCTGCATGTGACCATTGACACCTATAGTCATATGCTATGGGCAACACCTCAGCCAGGAGAAAAAGYTAGAGATGTCAAACGACATCTCACCAGTTGTTTTGCTGTAATGGGGGTGCCGACCACCGTGAAGACRGATAATGGCCCYGCGTATGTCAGTCATAACATCAAACAGTTCTTTGCACARTGGGGGGTACGACACATAACCGGTATAGCCCATTCTCCAACAGGTCAAGCAATAATAGAGAGGGCAAATGRGACAGTGAAAAAGTATTTGGAAAAATTCAGAAACCTCCCAGACCCTCGAGAAAGGGTGGCAAAAGCACTGTTTGTCTTAAATCATTTGTGTGTGTTTGGGGATGCATCAAATCCTCCGATCATTAACCATTTTAACTATACAGACAGCAGTCCCCAACCAACTTTCTGGGTCTGGTATCRAGACCCTAAAACAGGAATTTGGTCAAGCCCTGCGGAAGTCATTTTTGTGGGTCGGGGTTATCTGTGTGTGTCTACGCCTGCAGGAAACCTGTGGGTCCCCAGTCGGTGGACGAAGCCTGCAGTCCGAAAACCTGGCGACGTGAGCAAGACAAGACCCAGATCCGGTGGCAGTCAGGCAGCTGCTGCGACTTCACCTGACCATCAACGTGGAGATACAGCCCATTCGCCATCTACTTRATCCCCAACTGCTCCACTGGCGCGACCCTGAGGACTTCATGCGGTTGCTAACTGTATTACAAACCTGGGGGAGGGGCAGAATATCGAGGGGGGTCTGTCTTAACTGTTTGGGAAGATACTGTCGAGCATGGATAAAATTCCATTGTGGGGGCTGTGGAATAATCCTCTGGCAGCACCAAAGCCAGTTCATTGGCTTGTGGTGTCATCGCTGTAACTTTAATTGGCGTTTTCAGAATCTGCAGAGAGCCTTGCAGGAGGAAACRGGTCTGCCAGGCTATCTAGGTCTCTCTCTCTATGAGAGCATTGAGCAGAGGTCATTAGCACAGCTGCGCTGGGAAGTCAGAAGGCAAGGGAACAGGATCCGAAGCCAAGTAGTGAGATTCTTACGAAGGTCTGTGACTGCAATGTACATATTCCCACGCGATGGTCTGTCTCCCCTAGGGACTGGGCAGAGATGTGTAGGCACTTTGCTCAGCTGCCTATCCCTGGCTGTCCTGTTCGCGGTTCTAGGGGCCAGCACAAGCCTTCATAATGTTGAGACACGTCAAAACATGTGAGTCACATGGGCAAATCAGACAAACCAGGCCGCATTTTGTCTGTCCCTAGCATCAGCCACCGATCCCTTCCGTACTTGTCTTTTTGAGGTTCCTGTTAATAACTCTGCTACATTACTGCAACTCCTGAAGAGATGGCATCGATCAAACTGCTCCAGATATACTCACGCAAACGTATCTGAAGCAATGGTATGTGCTATTAATGAGCTGAATGTCAGCCTGCCGTGGGATCCTCAGGAATTAGATTTGCTGGGATCTGTTGCAGTTGGTAACACCTCTCAAAATGCTACCCAAGCTTGTTTCATGTTAGGTCGACCRATCTGTATTCCACCAACATGTTTTATGACCCCTCCTGTTAATGGGTTCCTTGATAATATCAGGCGAACCAACGTCACGGCCCAGAYGCCGGGATACGGGTATCAAAACGTAGGCGACTATTGTGGGACCAATGACACAATTGGGAATTCAAGCCTTGGAGCACGGGGTGCAAACACCACCTACTCGAATATGACTGTTTGGAATAACAGGTCAGCAAAAGCACTTCTGCCAGGCCTATTCCTTATTTGCAGAGACAAGGCCTGGCAAGAGATACCTGCCTCAGCATTTGGAGGGCCCTGCTACCTGGGTAAACTAACCCTTTTTGCACCTGACCTACATCGGCTAACTCAGGTGTACAGTACAACTTCCTGGAAAAAGAGAGACATAACTGCTCTGTCCCCTGATTGTAATGACAAGGTCGAAATTTGGRGGCCAGCAGCTAGAGTAGGGGCATCAATCATTCCAAATATTGGCACCGCTCATGCTCTTACCAGTATAGCTAAGCTTGCCTGTTGGGCAGTAAAGAATGCGAATGTAACCACACAAGTYATTACTGAGCTTGCGCAAGATGTAAACAGCTTAAGGCATGAATTGCTTCAAAATAGAGCAGCCATTGATTTTTTATTGTTAGCCCAGGGACATGGATGTAAGGATTTTCARGGAATGTGTTGTTTCAATCTCTCTTCACATAGTGAGTCTATTCACAGCCAACTAGCATGGTTACAAGAACACTCCAAGAAAGTAACAATACAAAATAGTTGGCTTGATTCTTGGGTTTCTTCAATTTTTGGGACAGTGTCCAACTGGCTACTCAGCATATTGAAGGAAGGGTTGAGATGGCTAGGCATAATTTTGCTAGTTGTTGTAGCAACACGCATTGCTTTTTGAGTGCATTATAAAGAAAACGGAACAATTGGCATCTAAAATATTTCTTGCACAAAATAAAAACGGGGGAATTGTGGAGGAATGGCTAGCAGAAAAGGGACATGTAGACGTGCTGCAATTGACCGACGGACACAAGGCAAAATATTGGACTCAGCTAGTTTAAGTGTATACGTGCAGAATGACAAGTAGGTATTGTGCAGAAAGTCAAAGCTATCTCGTCCTGAACTTTCAGGAGTTACAAAATAACAGTATATGAATGGGATATTGTAGAGAGAAGAATGAGAAAGGAAGAAGTCAGCAAGAAAAACCATAGAAAGGGCGTAACAGCTTGCACAAGGCAGAACCTATGAYAGAGCTAGTTTACAGAATATGTATGATCTAATTATAAACATTATAAAATGCGCTTGTGATAATCAATAAACRAAGTTTGCTTAGAACTCATATTGAGCTTCCAGCCTCTTCCCTCGCCGTGACATCATCTGTCTCCAGCAGGCCTAATGCTGTATAAACTGCCCCATAATTGAAAATGACAAAATTCCACTGACAGCACCAGTCTTTAAGCCACCAGGTAGGTTAAAGACCAGGTGGGTTCTCCTGTTCCTTTCGGCATTCTTCCCTGCTACCAAAGGAGTGAGGAAAACACCACCTATGCTCCTGTTTCTTCAACCAGTCATCCCAGTGCATTGAAGTCTTTTTAATTGCCCTAGGACTTCTCAACCTCAACCCTGCTGACCTGGACAACCAGAAGTGGATAATAATCAGAGGCACAAATCAGTCTGGGAAGTCTTCTAGTAATATCTCTTACCCAGGTCCCAGGGAGGCAGCAGACTTCCCTGTGGGTTGGGTCCAGTTGGCATACAGGGCCCCTAGTTTCCCTCAGAAAGGAGTCACCTACAATAACTACCCTTCTTTCTTTCTTAACAGCTGCAGCCTTAGCATGTCTGGTTGACTGACTTGCTCTGGGCAATCCCCAAGGTAGACCTTCACAATCATTTGGCTGACCCTCAAGTTCCAGACCCTCAGAGAAGGTGCATGAGGCTGGGAGGGGATTCTCCTGCCACCCCAAGCAGGGACCTGTTTCCATTCCCTCACATCTTTTAGGTCCCCTACTTCTGCCTGATGGAGAGAGCATCGGGTTTGACTCTTGCTGAACTTTCATCTGCTCCATTAGTCTCAGGGATGGAAGAGTGTGACTCCACCAGTCTCTCTCACACTCCTTGATACTCCTCAGTCTCCCCACTTCCTCTTTAAACTCTGGCAACAGGCTGAGCAGGATCATCCACCTGGTCATACTGCATGCAGGAGTTGTCTCTCTGCTGCCCTCTGGTACTAATGCCAGGCTTAAACACTCTCTGCAGATGGAGATCTGGACAGCTGTGTGCTTCTGACGGAGCTATGTCTGGGTCACCATGCTCCTTCTAGCAACAGTTTTCAACCATATGGAATCCATTGTTGGGCCAGTTCTAGTGGGTGGGCGAAAACCGGGACCTGAGCTCACATGGGAGGGTGACTCTGCCCTGCTTAGACAAACTGCTGTGCTAACTGCTGCACCTCACCTTGACTGATGTGCACATACCCTCGTTTGAAGTAATTGTATTTCTTAATGCCACATATTCATTGTCCTCTTTCTTACAAATTCTACTGTTGATCTTCACTCAAGTTTTAGACATTTACTTCTCAGACGTAATTTGAATCAGACATAGTTTCAGGCTGCTACTCCAGATCCCTTCTTATTATGCAAGTCCTCATGCTTTCATCATTATAACAGACACCAGAATAGGTGCCAGAAAAAAACTCTAATTCTCTCCTGTTTAACGTGTTAAAAATATATGAGTAGTGAATCTGGATGTTATTCATGCTACTGCAGATAAACATAATTTAGCAACAGAATCCCCTTCTTCGGATATTAATTTTAAGAGCTACTTAGTATCTAAAAAAATCTCAGTTCAAGACTACTCAGTGTTTTCTCAAAAATCTTATGACATATAGGAATCCCTGCTAGATAAATAAGATAAAAATCCGCTGTGGTATAAAAATAATTACAATGGGACAGTAACATTTAGTAGAGAAAAATACAAAATCCTGTTGTTTCTCATGTACTTTTTACTCAACTTCATTTCATTTATGTGACTTCTGAAATGTAGAAATTTATTTCACTTTGACATCCTACCTAGATGTTTTAAAACTACTGAAAATGCTTATTTAGTATAATACCCTTGCTTTATTTTTTTTTTCCTTACATTATTTTACTATTCCAACAAGCTTTTAACAGCTGGTATCAGAAACAGGCAGGAGATCAATGTGTTACTTGACAAAATACAGCATTACTTTCTAGCTGCAGTGATTCTGGGAACAAAAGCCATTGCATACTACCAAAACAAATCATCTCTTTACGTAAAACACTGACAGAAATGTAAAGGGGAGATTATCCCTTGGAAATCAACAAGAAATGTTTAATCCCCTTGCGGACTAGATTCTGCTGACCGTGGCCTCCATAGAGGCCACCAAAATTCTTTGGTATCTTTCATCTTCATTTCTCAGGAGACGTATTTAGGGAAAGATTCCAAGCCCATTTCCCTACATTTGTACGAATTATTCTTTGAAGGGAGGAGGAGACGGAAAGAGAACTTCTGCTAATCACAAATACTTGTGCTACATTAAGTTTGTTTCTTTAAAAAAAATTATAAAGACACACCTTTGCCACAACTGAAAACTCTGCTCTAAAAATGAATTATATAAGGAGAAGGATCTGAGCTGAATTACACATCTCAGTAGGAAATGAAATGTTAAATTACATCTTCACAGATTAAGTTATGCCAAAATGTAAACATGTGCATTACACTTGCAGTAAAAATACTATATCATATAAATTGTGAAATGCATTTCTGTTGTTTATATTAAGAACAAAACTCAGTACAACCATTATACGCTAACATGAACAAGCAATGAGGAATTTGAAATTAACTCTGGAACTATACATAATAATCAATATTCACTGTTGCCAGGAGTATCTCCTCTGATCTACCATGTTCTGAATCTCTAAATAGTTATCTTACTTTTTGTACTTAAAACACTGCAAATACTGAAATGCTAGGGTTTGCATTTATTATTTCCCTCTCCTTGCTCTTCAGATGAATTTCACAGATGACAGAGAGTAGAAAATGTATCTTGACTCAACTGATCTCCTCTCTGATGAATACTAGACACCAGGAAACAGAGATGGATTCCAACAGAATTGGGATGTTCTCCAAATTATGGGCATTTGGCTGAGTAACTGCTAAAATCTGGATATTCAGGAAAGGCAGCTCTCCCACAACCCTAACTAACCTAGAGTAAGTTTACATCAACTGTGAACTGAATTTTAAATGTTCTTCTGTTTTAGAATACTATAATTTGTGATTTTATTTCTGCACTTGGAAGTACTTAAAAGCATCTAAAGAATACGACTGAATCATAGAACCATAGAATCTCCTCGGTTGGAAGGGACCCAGCAGGTTCATCAAAGTCCAACCCTTGGCCCTGCACAGGACAACCCAAGAGTCACACCATGTGCCTGAGAGCGCTCTCCAAACACTTTTTGAACTCAAATAGGCTTGGTGCTGTAACCGCTTCTCTGATGAGCCTGTTCCAGTGCCCAAACACCCTCTGATTGAAAAACCTTTTCCTGATATCTAAACTAAACATCTCTTGACTGAGCTTCATGCCATTTCTTTGAGTCTTGTCACTGGTCACCACAGAGAAGAGATCAGCACCTGCTCCTGCTCTTCACCTCACACGAGGATGTTAAAGACTCTGATGAGGTACCTCCTTCAGCCTCCTCTTCTCCAGTTTGAATAAAGCAAGTGACCTCAGCTGCTCCTCATACGGCTTCCCCTCCAAACTCTTTACCATCTTCATGGCCCTCCTTTGGAAGCTCACCAATAGGTTGATGTCTGTTTTATACTGTGGTGCCCAGAACTGCCCTCAGGGTGAGGCCCCATAAAGCACAGAGCAGAGCGGGACAATCCCCTCCCTTGCCCGGCTGGTGAGGCTGTGCCTAATGCCCCCCCAGGACAGAGCTGACACTCCTGGCTGCCAGGGCACTGCTGACTCATTTCAATTTGCAACTGACAAAGACCCCCAAGTCCCTTTCCACAGCAGTGCTTTCCACCATCTCGTTCCCTGGTCTATGCACACATCCAGGGTTGCCTGACCCCAGGTGCAGAATCCAGCACTTGGCCTTCTTAAACTTCACACAATTGGTGATTGACCACCTGCGTAACTTGTTGAGGTCTCTCTGCAAGGCCTCACTGCCCTCAAGGACATGGACAGCGCCTCCCAATGTAGTGTTATCAGCAAACTTACTTAGTATTCTTTCAAGTTCTGCACCCAAGTTGTTAATGAAGATGTTGAAAAGAACTTGGCTGAGGATGGAGCCCTGTGGGACCCCACTTGTGACTGGACAGCAGCCTGATGTCACCCCATTCAGTATAACTGTGCCTGACCCGTGAGCCAGTTGCTCACTCATTGCATAACAAGGCTATTCAGCTGTATGCCAAACACTTTAACCAGAAGGAGATTGTGAGAGACAGTATCAAAAGCCTTGCTGAAGTCCAAAAAAGATTACATCTACTGGCTTTCTTAGGTCAAGTAGGTGGGTTACCTTATGACGACATGGATATAGAACTAAATATGAAGATCCGTAGATGACATTTACCTCTCTGTAAGATTGTCCTTTACACACATTTTCAATTCCCTCTTATTTTAGGGTTGTTGTGTGTGTTTCACATGTTCCCATCCAGACCACATCAGGGTCTGGCACTTTCCTCTTACATTGAGTTCTGTGTTACCTGAGCACCTCCTTTAGTAGTGTCCCCACTGTGTTTTCAACACCACCATCTCTTCTCATGACAGTCCTTATTTTGCAAGTCTGCAAATAACTCTGTGCAACATCTTTTCCCTCAGTCACTCTGTTCCCTTATCCCTTTTGTTCTGCTAGATGAATCACTCTGGATGCTAATATGCTTCTCTCTACTGTGAAGATAGGTGAAGATGAGATGCTGGCATGGCTTAAATGTTCAAATGTTCCATGACATTGTTTGAAAGATATGAAGCTATGGCTATGCTAAATAACAGCAAAGGCTTTCATGTGTCACCTGTTTTCTTTTGAGTTCCCTAATTTCCTGTAAAATCATAAGACTCTATACTAAAACTCCCAAAATACAATTTTTTGCAAAGTTCCCACACTGGAAAACAGAAAAGGAAACCAGATAGAAATGACAGCACTCTTCTAAGTTGACTAAGATGTCTTACTTCTGCACTAACTAGTCTATTCAAAAATTGAAAGTTTACCTATACAACTAAGAGATTAAGGAAGGATTAAGATTAAATAATGCATTCTAAATTCACTAGACACCAAAAGATGCACACAGTTGGCAGTTAATGTAACTTCAGCAATTAAAAATTCAGCTATATGAATATTGCAATAATTTAAGTTTTTTAATTATTTATGTCAAAGTGGCAGAAAATATCACTATTTAAAAATAGCATACAAGATGCAAGTCATGAAAAATTCATGTGAAACAGCAATCTAAGACTTGAGCTCGCTTTAAGCAAAACTATTAATGCTAAAAAAAGCCTACCAAATTCAAGTCAATGCTAGAAAGCTGTATGAACTCAAAAAAAAAAAGGATAAAGAGAGAGAAATCAAATCACAAAGGAGAAAATTAAATTATTTCTGAACCACTCCCTTCTTCCTTCTGTTTGACCCTCTAATCTTTCATTTTCTGCTACACTCCCCCTCCCAAACTTCCCAGTGAAAAGAAATGTCGGATGGCTTTCTCTTAAGTCAGAAAAACAATCTATAACTGCATTTTACTGTATTTGCTGTTTAATATATCTCCACAGTGAACCTAACATTTGGAATCTATCATATCAACATAGTCATCATGATTCAAACTGCAAATAATAGAGAGTGTCACTGTCGATTTTGCTTTCTCATACTTCCTTCCCTTCACTTCATCTGATTTTAATAATCCCTGTCAAACCACAAACAGTCCAAATTACCTTCTTGACACAGAAGCTTTCAAGGAAGAGACAGAATCTCAACTTTCATTTAGTGACTACAAAAGCAAGCTGTCCAACTGGACAAATATTATTTTCCCTCTTGACAATCTCTATAGTAAAGCATGCTTTTTAATTTTTGCTGAAGCTGCCAAGGGTTTCAGATAAGCTTCTTGTTTAGCGTAGATTGACTCACAGGATTAGGAAACCAACAACTCTAATTGTGTTTAAAGAAGCCAGCGGTTTCGAGGAAAAAAAATTGCTTGCAAGAGATGACAATTCCATGTCATCAGCTAACTGAGTTAAGAAAAAGATTATACAAATAATTTCAATTTAGTAGATCTTATAGGATGTTTCAAGATCACTTTACATTTCTAATATTGACCAAATGCCTGTTGCTAACAGTGTAATATAAACCAGAATTTCAAGAAGGACAAATTTATATTCAATGACACCAGCAACAGTCTAAGAAAGGTTAGCATTAGAATAGGAGATATATTCGAGGCAAGTAAGTTCCACAGAAGGATGTGATCTGTAATCATTTTCCACTCTGTTGGCTTGTCCTCAAAGTAACCTCAAGAACATAACACTGCTTCACGTATATCAGTTTCAAAGTAATTGATTTCTCTGATGAGGCGCAATATTGTATAATTAGCATTACATTTTAAGTTTATGTCATTAATCAAAGCATAATACATTTTAACTTAAAATACTTTCTTCACATAGACACACCAGTCTCTAATTATCTGAAACTCTACTGCTTCTTAGTATTTTAATGGAAAGTTGCAATCACATTTTGAAATGCTACTAGCTATGAAAAAAGAAAACATAAATAACCAAGACACTTGCCATCAGAAGACTCGTAAAGTATTTTTCAAATACCTCAGATGATTGTCCCATACATGGACGTAATTTAAGCCTAATCAAAGCCATTTTAAAAGATGCTTTGGCAACTAGTCAGCATATACCAAAACAATAAAAGCCCATCTTCGACAAATCTATAAAATCACAGCAAAATGCAGAGATATATGCATAGATGATGTTTAAAATTCCACAGCAAGAGAATTATGCTTTCTACTACTACAGCAGCCTTTTAGTGCTCTTCTAACAGTTTTGGCTGGTAATTGGCTTTTCATGATGACTCACTCATCTTCATGGCCAGACATCCTCCTGCTTGCCTTTTAATCTGTTTTCCTTGCTAGTGAAGAGTAAGAGTTTTAGTAGCTTGCTGTATTTTTTTCCTTTAACTTGACTAGTTAAAGCACAGTCTTGATACTCAGCAGTATATTGATTCTATCATAGGTCTGCATCAGATTGATCTGATGTTTTATTCTAAAAAAAGTATCTGATCAAAAGATCAGTTAAAGGAGAAAAAAAATATAAGTAACACACAGACCAATGGTATTGTCAGTTTTAATTAAAAGGTCATTGATTTAAACCTCTTTATGTGAAGTGCTTAACCTTGACTATGACTTGACTTCTACTTAGTTATCAGTTTATATTCAGAGCAGAACTCGTGACTGCTACCAGCTAGCTTTATATATTAAAAATCCCACTGATTATATATCATGTAGGGTTTAAGCACTACTGAAAATAATAGAAATAAGAGATAGGAAAGACATCTGTAGACATCTGAAGAAAGACAGCATATTAAAGTACAAATATACTGATCGATATGAAAGTAGGTCTACACCACACCTAGTTAATGGTAATCAAAATAATTGTGGAAAACTAAACCTTCTGTCTAACTCGTTTTCGATTCTGTAACTATTAGGGAAGACAAAAAAAAAATCATAAGACAGAACCTTCTTACTAATTCAATATAAACCATTTTTTCACCCAGTTTCTCAGTGGTAGTCTTTATCTTCCCAGAGCACCCTCTGTATATTTCAATTCAGTTTTGTCTTACTAGATAACTTACATTATAAGATTTTACATCTTTATTTCTTTGCAGGAAGTGCAAGTCATCTCAAGTATGATGCCACAAAAGCAAAAAAAAACCAAAAAAACCATAGCCAAGTGGCAATTTTAAAGAATATTAATCCTCAATAGTTTCCCGCTGCTGCTGAAGAAGAAAGAAAGGAAAATAAAGGAATAGTTACAGTGAAAGGAACTTCCTTCTTCTCAAAAACATCTTAAACTATACTTTCAAGCTCCAGCCTGAAGCTCCTTATCATAGGGCAACAAAGAGTCCGACAGCTGCTGGCTCACGAAAGAAACATCCTGTATTCATGGTGAAGTTCATCTACGTTTATACTATGACTATATATGCCATGGAAATGCCATATGGGTATGATACAAGAATACTCAGAGGCAGTTCCAATACATTCAGCCATCTCTTCTGGGAAGATGCTGTGTCAAGAATACTATTTCAAAATATGATGGAGGCAAGAGCGCAAAAAGGGAAAGAATGAATCATTACTAAATGCATTCACACTGGGAAAACGAAATAATTATTTGGAACCAGACCAGGTCATAAATTACTGTGCAAAAAGGAAAGACAATCAGCTGATTTGTGATGCAGAAAGGGCTTCTTCCTCCCTATCTTAAAAAAACCTACCGTAAAATTTATATTAGATTCTCTAGTTCCAAAACCACTTAGCCTTTGGTTTCATGATTAAGAGGGCAAGTGTTCATAAAAATCTTGTAATTGAACACCATGCACTGTATTATTTCTTACATAATTACAAAACTTAAATGACTTGTGCAACCAGCCAAGTGGAACTGCAGTGTAAACAACACGCACTACTTGCCTATTACATCACAACAAAACTCGACTGAAAACTAAAAATCAATTTTTGGTTTTTTTTGAAGCAAGGCTACATTTCAAGTTTCTAGAAAGAGAGGAGGACATCACAAACTAAAGGAGTAAAAATTTTTTCCTACAGTCACATTAACATTTTAGCAAATTTCTTTTTCCTTATATTAATTCCAAAGAAATTTACAACTTTTTTTTAAGAATAAATTAATAAGCCATATAAGATTCAAGTAGGAAATTTATATTACAATCAAATTTTTAAGTTTTGATCTATATATTTTTAACTGCCTAAATCTGAGTATAGAAATAACTCTAGCAGAATATCCTTTAAAAGCATGCGTTGTCATAAAATCTATTTTTATATGAGTTCTACAGTGAACCTTAGAGTTTCAATTCTATTCCATTAATCTGTAAGATAAATTATGCTTGTTGTGATCTAGCCAACAGCAAGTGGTCCCAACCCAAGCTTACTCTCAGTGGTAGACCACCATGAAACAGTGTGGAGGATGTCACAAGCACAAACAAAATATCCAATGAGAAAAATAGTTAATGGCACATATTCTGAATAAAGAAGAAAGTGTTCAAGGATATAAAAGTGGGGTAGCATTTATTGAAATGACATTTTTCCTAGACAAGCTGATAATAAGTGACATCACAACACCCTTATGCTAATCTCTGGAACTAATCATTACTCAGAAAATTTAAGTTTGTTCCAAATAAGTGAATCAAAAGTCAATAGCTTTGCAAGTGTATATCATGTAAGTGTAAATAATTTGATTTTTAGTACCAAGGCAGACTGAAATGATTTTACTATTTTTTTCCTCTATCACAGTGTGCACCAGGGATAAGTTTACTATAGTATAAGAACAAAGCAGGCTGTATTCCTCATCATTCCCTATATTTATATCACCTGACATAACTTACATGCACCCAGTCAAATGGCATCTTAAGAATTTAAAACATTCTAGAGACTACTATTCTGATTTCAAACAATCCACTTCTTTATCTGTACTAGTAGATAATATAGCTCTCTAAACCAATTCTTAGAATGATCACAAGTTTTTATTCAAATTAGGTTTTTGTACTATTATGCATTAACGGCAACAAAATAAAAAGAATGGTAAGAAGTTGACTGTACTGAGAAGAGAGATTCAGACAACTTGAATGAGAGACCAGATTTTCTGACCCTTTTCTGACAGCATCCTACCAGCTGTCTGTACCAGCCACTTAGCCTGTGCAAGCCCATTTATCCCTATTTGCCAGGCAGCTGTAAGAGCACTGATGGGTTGAGGCATGAGGCTGGAGTGACTGGTGCAGGCCTGACAACTTGGCAACACTACCAGTTTATGCTAGATTAAGTTGACAAAATGATGATGAAAATAATAGATTGCCTGCATTAGACTTACAGACCTTGAGAAATCATTTCTACAGAGGAACTCAAAGGATTGTGTTTACACATGCATGCTACGATACCTGAACAGAAAGTTCTATTACATTTAACAGCAACAAAATGGGAAAGCATATATAAGAAATAACAGAAACTATCCTGTTCACCTGCTTTCGAGTCACATATTTTAAGTAACTAAACATCTTTTAACAAGGCTTTCTGTATACTCTTGGCTTAGTCAGTAGTGTTCAATAAAGTGGTTCTTTATGTGGAAAAGAATTAGTACCAGTACCAATTAGTACAGGACTAAAGTTCCTGTAACTCATAAGTTCCATACAAAAATCACCAAAGACAAAAGCAAAGGAAGTTTGAAAGAACAGAATATGATTTTGACAATGGGGTAGCCCCTGTTCTTTAATTAATACTCTTACTTCTATGTTTTATATTAAAAACAAAGCAAACAAAGCATGTACTGTTTACACTGCTTTTATTATTTTTCTGAAAACAGAGGATAAGGGAAAAAAACCAAACAAACAAACAACCCACAACAACAACAAAAAAAACCTGTATAAAAAATGATGGTAAGGTTCTAACTCCAGCCCACAAAAGCCAAGAAATTTAAAGTTAGTCTGACATTCAATCCTTAAATCATGCAAGGGTGCTTCTTTTTTAAAAAAATGACAATGCAAGGTAATGACAAGTTGTCAGCCCTAACTTTGAATTGCCTGAAGTTTGTCATTTGGTGTTTGTGTCACAACCTTAATGTTATTTAAATGTAGTTTTTAGTATCTATTATTTAAAAAGGTCTACTTTATGACAGCAAAAAGCTTTGATGGAATAAACCTCAAAGTACGCTGTAGTGCTGGTATGCCACTTCATTAGAAGTAGTGCATAAAACATATGCTGTTGACAAATCTAATTCATTAAAGTTGAGGTAGAAGCACTTTAAAGCAACTGGATGGCATCATTAGCTACAGTTCCTTTCATAAATTATTCTTCTTTTTTCTTTTGAATGATTTTGTCAGTGTTCCCTTTTCAGACTGTGAATGTTTTTGCCTTAAAGTTCAATACCTCCAATATGTTTGGACAAGTTAAATAAGTAGCTTATTTACTAACACTGCAATTCTAAGCTGATTCTTTCACCCGTATTAACTAAAGGGAAATAAAATTAAGCAACAATATATAAGAGTTTCAGCTTTATCAAACATAAAATTTTAAAATCAAGAGAAGCAGAGATTACACAGTACAACAGAGTGACATTCTGGCAGCATTTTGGATTGCTATTGAGATAACTTGGATTCGATATTGAATTGAGTTCTGCAAGAGAAGATTAGGCACATCACAGAGCTGATGGCTAGTGACATATTTAGTTATAAACAGAAGAGTTGCTAACTATATTACTTGAAGTTTTAGGTAAAGATCAATATTGGTACAGGAACTAAAGACTACAGTAAGGTCCATAAATAAAGCTGAATATTTGAAGCATGGTCCAGCAGAGCAACTTTCCAACAGAAAAAGCATGTGACTAGTTTGATCAAAACCTGATCAAATTTCATCTCAGAATATCGTTGCCTGTAAGAACATGTAAATTCTTAGAAAGAATTAAGTCCTATCACAGCAGTCTCTAAAAACCAAACCACAGTGCAGGAACTTCACCGAATATCTCAACAATAAAGTGAAAAAGGATGCTTTTGAGCACTAAATATACACAACTTATGATTAAATTCCACTAATCACATATTCAACAAAATTCTGAACTACACTATACTCAAAAATTGAAAACAAAAAGATCAAAGTTTCTTAATCAAGGATTCTTTATGCAACATAATTTTCCTTTTAATTCCCTATAAAGTGACCTAAATCTATTCACTGAAAAAAAACCTCCATAGAAATTTCTGCATAGAATACATAATCATACTTCAATATGTCAGTACCTTATACAAATATTTTGTAATGAATTAGCTGGATTAGTG
Organism: Amblyornis subalaris; assembly: GCA_018881555.1. Lineage (NCBI taxonomy): Eukaryota > Metazoa > Chordata > Aves > Passeriformes > Ptilonorhynchidae > Amblyornis > Amblyornis subalaris. Next base: position 2,635,884 of record JACAXG010000072.1, read on the forward strand.
CAGAGTTCTGCCTTGTTCACGAAAAGCCTATGAACAGCAGATTACACCATCCTATGTATTTCTAGACAGACACATGTACACATACACATTTTCAACTCGATGAAGTGTCTCAGATTAATTCTATACTGTCTCCTGCAGAGACAAAATCATTCCAATACAATACTTACCATGAAAATTTAAGAGGGGGATGTCTGACTTTGAAAAGTAACTTCAATATGGAAACGCTTCCACACATAATTCACGGAGGCCTATTTTATGCCTCCAAGGATTGCAGCAAGTCAGTATCTGGAAGCATCTCTCAATGTTTAAACTAAAAATGGACAGACTAATTTATTGTAGACATTCTCTGAGAGACGACATACTGTCCATTTCTAGTCTTCTATGCTTGAATACATGAATTTCCTTCTAAAGGTCCTGTGCAAATGCTGTGTTCAATATGCTTGATTAGGTCACCCTGCCAACTACACCAATTTTAGCAGAGTAGCACAGAGAAGACTCTTGGTCAGGTGCAAGAAATATGACACTGATTATATGGCTGACTATGATTAGAATTAATGCTAATACAGTACCTAAATATTGTCAATGCAGTATATAATATAAGCAGGTCTAAAGGATTATAATATCAGAGGCTTGGCTAAAAACATACATTTTTACAGTCTTCGGTCTGAAAGAATGCAGTTACACAGCAACAAAGCACCGATGGAATTACTTTAGGATTTTATCTTTGTATGTGACTGGATCTTACTGCTATTACTCAAACCTCCAAAAGTGAGTTTTCCCTGCCTTTGGGTCGGACATACTCTGCAGGCATCCCTGTTGGGGGGTGAGGAGAGGTGTTTCACCCAGAAGATGACTGCAAGCTTGGGAGACCAGTTTGCCCAGTCTCCAGTAACATTTATACCCTTTTGCAGACCAAGGTGCACCAAAGTCAATCACAATCATCAGAGCTCCAGAATACATCAGTTGTATCTCTGGAATACATCAATCATGCAACCATCCAGACAGTTCCTCCTGCAATTCCCACCTGGTGTTCTTACCTTAGGACAATTCCCACCTGGCTTTCTTATCTTAGGACAAATCAAATTGTCTATCAGAGACAATCACAAAGGAGACCTCCACAAAGGAGGAGGTGGGGAGAGGGGAATTGCACATGAAAACCTGACTATCTTTTGTCCTGTCACATTTACCACATTAGTCAGCATTTACCATTTACCTCAGAAGATTCATATGTATCTCCAATATGCTACACATACAATTCTCCTAATTAGTCTCCCCATTAATCCTCATTCTGCTCTTTTTCCATATTGTTCCCTCTCCTGCCATACTGTCTTTACATTCTGTATATGGGACAGTCATCTCTATTTAAACCTTCCAACACCAAAACATGGAAGAGTTACCTGCAGATGGACAAGCAAGGTCTGCAAGATCTGCTGATAACAGGTGTTCCACCTTAAGGGACAACTAAACAGTTACAAAGAACTTCTATGATACTCTGTTAACCACTCAAACTTCTACTCTGCCCTGGTGAGACCCTATCTGGAGCACTGTGTCCAGCTCTGGGGCCTCCAGCATAAGAAGGACACGGACCTGCTTGAACAAGTCTAGAGGAGGGTGACAAAGATGATCAAAGTGCTGAAGTACCTCTAGTAAGGTACTTAATATTGTACCTTATTTTATTAAGGTACTAGTAAATATTAAGACAGGCTGAGAGAGTTGGGGCTGTTGAATGTGGGGATGAGAGGGCTCTGGAGAAACCTTACTGTAGCCTTTCAATATTTAAAAGGGAGCTTGTAGCAGGTTGAAACTAGATGAACTTTCAGGTCTCTTCTAAACCATCGATTCTATGAACCTCACTTTAAGTAGCAAATCTATGTCTGATACCCATGTCGCAATTTTATGTTCCAGTTACATACTGATACAAAACCAGAGCTGTAACATACTGGAGGGTATTTTGATACTTTCTTGCTCTTGTTGCACATTCATTATCTACCCTATAATAATTCATGCCATACTTTCTCCTAACTTCTTTTTAGTATTTTTTTCCTTCTTCCATCCACAATCATCTATACCTTTTCCCTCTATACCAACTTACGTGGAGTGAACTGCAGAGAAGGTAGAAAAGTGTACATGTAGCACTTTACCCCACTGGCTATATCATATCTAACTTGATTATTCTGGGCATGCTGTTGGCAGTTGCCTAGTCAGAAATAAAAATGGGGGGAGAGGTGTGTTATTGCAGGGAAGAAACCATTCTGGAATATTCACAGCGTGTATATATATATATGTATATCTCGCTCCTTTAAAACATTCAATTATTAAGAAAAATTTACAATATCTTCTAGCATTACCTACATCTACCATTTTAACTGCAGGTACTTCGAGAAGAACAAAATACCAAAAGACAAAGAAAATGCATTTTACAACCCCAAAAATAAGGAATCAGCAAACACAATGTGAATGAGTTTATGGGCATTCTCAAAAAAAAGAGAAATAAAAGAAGGTGAAATGACTTTGATGAATGAAAAATTGCTGATCATGTCAGAATGTATCTTCTATGTAAGAAAAAATATTAGAAGGTCAGTGGGGGAACCAGGTCCATTAAGTATTCCAGGCAGGTATATAGTGCATTTAGGACAGGGCAGAAGAACAGTAATATGATTAAGAAGGTCTAAGAAGCAGCGAGACTAACTCGTGTCAGGCAAGGAAAAGAAACCTGAACTCTATGTGGTAGGAAGGTTAAGTATTAAATGCAAAATGAAACCATTCCATACCTATATTTTAAAAGAAACAAATTAAAAAAACCTTAGTCCAAGTCATGAGAGACTAAAAGTACACTAATGAAATACAGTTCACTAATTCACTACTGAGCGAACTAGCACATACATACTACATAGTATTGCCTCATGTACAGAAGAGTTATTGAACAAGCTGTTGAACACTATTCTGTGCTCTCTACATTTGTCCATCAACATTGATTCACTCATCCGCATTAATGGAACGTGAGTGGGCAGAAAGGCAGATGAATGCAAGGTGATGAGAAGACAGGCTGAGCTTATAATAATCAGAAAAATCTTCTTTGGAACAAAAATGGTTACGTGAAAGAAACACAAATGATACATCCTGAAAAGAACATGAAAATGTTTTTAAAAATAAGTACAAAGTTATGATAACTGGGAGTTTATATAGTCAGTAAGGCTTGAAGAAAAGCAGCAATTTTCACAATGCTTGTTCTGCCTTTCCTATATTCATCACCTCATGAAAAAAACTACAGGTATGTTTATAGAAAGACAATTACTATTATGAAGCTACTGTAGCTTCTGTGGTTTTATAGTATAGTATTTCTAACTCTTGTAATTCCTTATCAGTACAGAAGAAAATTTAAACTCCTTTAGTTTCAACAAAGCCAGAGACAGTGTTTCATACCGAAGACAAAATGGACTTAAAGTGGCACAAAGTTAGATTTTTATCCACATGAAGGCAGTGTGGAGACACATCATACTGTTTTAGATTTTATGACTGATTTTTCAGTGTAGTTTCAGGATTGTTTTTTTTACAAAGCTGTGATTACTAAATGTTTGTGTATGGCGTTGTGAGTACTGTCTAAAAAGTATAAATTTTATGTATAGACAGAAGAATAAAGCTCCAATTTATAATTTTACTTAAATTAGTTAGTCAGTCAACTGATACACTTGTTCGCATGATGGAAAGTATTTTAAGCACATACTACAAAATATTTTCCTAGATAAAAAGATCTGTCAGATTACACTTCACAATGAAAAGATGCTTATACATTGCTTGTATCACTATCAAAATACGCAAGTAATTACACAAAATTTTGAACATAGGAAGTCAAAAGGGTTATCAGGGACAGAAAAGCACAAAAAAAGACCAAACAAAAAATCCAAACTCTAAATTGCAAAGTTAAGGGAAAAGTGGCAGAGGCTTCAAGAAATAGACTGAGATTTACGGACAAAGACCAATAATCATAACATAGAAAGAAGGAGCACCAATAAGGCCTGAAGAAAAATAACTGCACATACTATGTGAAGTAAAATAGCTATCTGTGGGAAATATAAGAAGTAAAATTTCAAGGCAAAAGACATGGTGGTAATACAAATATGCATAGAACATAAAGGAAAAAAAATATAAGATAGAAAGCCAGAACAATGTAATGAAAATGAAAATTCTCTTTTTTTGTCTCTCTAGGTAATAAAATTAAGAAAGGAAGTCCGAAAGAGATGGGCACTTGATACACTGCAAGTAAAGTATTTTTGTGATAGAGTAAAAGGAATATTTCTCTCTCTGATCGTGGGTCCTTAATGAAGTGGACATGACAGCTGTACAGCATTCTTGATAGTCCTTAAAATGTAATTAGAAGTTTTATAAGTGAAATACCATTTGCATAGCACTGAAAATCACTTCCTAATTTTCATAAAAGGTGTCACATGTACGGTAGAAGAAAATGTGTAAAAGTGGACACCATCTAAACCCCAGAGACAAACTGTTTAAATATGGTTTATAATACCAAGTAACTGAACTAGATATTTGACATATACATTAAAAGAACAAAGAAACCTAGAGGAACTTAAAATACATCAGTTAAAAGCCCGGCTCCCTAGACCTATGAGACATAATATTAAGAGACACTTAGCTACTATAAATGAGATCACAACAAGGATGGAAAGGAAGAAAATATTTTAGGCTTTTAATGAACAAACTAACAGATTCAGAGAGTAAGTGAAATCCAAACTTAGCAGACATCAGCAAAATGATGGTCAAAACAGTTAATTTCTTAAAGCTACATTTTGGTAACAATGTACTTCGATGAAAAAATAGATCTGAAATGCTTGAGATCTCGGTTATTACCCAGACTATTTTATGTGCCAGAGACAAGGGAAGAAAAATTGATTCTTAAAGATAACAGTGATCACCATACAAGTATGAATGATAGAATCACAGAATATCCTGAGCTGGAAGGGACAAGGATCATTGAACTCCTGACCCTGCAACTGACACCCCAAAAATCACATCATGTGCCTAGGAGCATTCTCCAAACACTTCTTGAACTCTGGCAGGCTTGGAGCTGTGATCACTTCCCTGGGGAGCCTGTTCCAGTGCCCGATCACCCTGTGGGTGAAGAACCTAAATCTAACCTAAATCTCCCCTGACACAGCTTCAAAGCCTTATATAACTTCTTCACTAGGGGTTACAGTATCATATGGTGAAGACTTCTCCATCCTGTTAAGAGTTCTTTGTCATAAAACTGCTATTAGTTATCAGTTAACTAATGAATAGTAGCTACTCCTAATGAGTAAGAATTAAACTGTGTAAAATAAAAGTTTGTAAGAAGTGAAATTAATACCTTTACAGTACTGACAAATCAATAAAGTAAAGGTATAAAGGTGCAACAGGTACAAAATAAAATTTGCAACTCATCTTCGTTGTCAATTGAGAAGTACAAGCAATAAATGTAGTCTGAATATTAACCCTGAATATGTAAGATTTTTTTTCAGTGTCATTTATATAAAAAGACTAATGACAAAGGTTGTTGATGGTTATACCTTCATGCTTGCATACAAGAATATAACTGCAAAATGAAAACAAAAGGTAGGAAAAACTTCAGTAAGCATTAGGGATACCAGAATACTTTATAAACAGCAAGACAAGGCTCATCTGAGGCCTGGAGGAACTGTCTTTCTGTTTTGATATCTGGAAAACTCAGATTTAAACCAAGTGTCCAATCTGCTGTCAAATTTTCGATGTCTGCAGCTACGTGGGTTTGGTTTTGCTTTGCAAAGGAATACCTATGTTTTATAGTAGTGGTGAGTTCAAAGCATTGCTTCTATTGATCTAAGCTGTAGTGACAAAAACTCAGCACTTGTGAGTTTTGTCATACATATCTCAATTTACAGGTCTCAAATATGAAAGAGCTGCCTCAACAAGTACAGAGTGACTTGTCCACTATCACATGAGATTTATATGGAAGGAGAGAAAGTACCATTCAGTTCTCTAAAGAGGCATTTCAATAATCTTTTTTTTTTTCCCGGAATACATGCATTCTACTCTCAAACTGTAGAAAAAAGGAATAAAAGTGTTCTGCAAACCTACATTTATTCGCTATGAAGCACTGACAGATTTTTTGTGCACTATCCGTTCAATGCATCACATGATACAGGAACAGTCGAAAGTCAAAGGTCATCTCTCAAATACAGAAGGGACCAAAATAAAGTGTGGGGGACCAAAATAAAGCGTGGGACACCAAAACAGAGTTTCACAAATAGTAAATCTTGGCATGTCTATATTTTTAAATTCTAAACTGAGTGCTTGAGATACAAACTGAATATTATTTCGACCTCTTCATATAGCTTTGAAATTGAAAAAAAATCAAACCTTGACTCTCATAACAAAAAGTCTGGACCATCTTGATCAGAGGGGCAGGAAGCCCCTCTTCATCAACGGGGCAGAAAGCCCATCCCAAAAATATGTGGCTTGATTATCTGGCTGCAGCAGTATCTGCTCACCTGCCCTAAGAGGGTCAGCCATCCTGTGGCTTTGAAACTTAGAAAAGTTTCTCCGAGATACCGAGAAAATGGTACCGAGTGTCAGAAATCCCTGGTGCCTTTCCCGATCGTCATAGCCAGCTTGCTCCAGAGGAAACACACTTCAGCTTGCAATACAGACCGACACACACCCCTACCAGACCGCCTCCCACAATTTTAGCTCTGCCGAGCAACAGACACGGTGGTGTTCAGACTCCGAGGCAGCGTCGGCACGTTTCCGCAGCTCGCGCTCCGCCACCCGCCCTCAGTCTGCCCCCGCCTCCCCGAGCCTTGAGGGGACCCCCTCCTCTCGGTCTGAGACAAGACCGCCCCTTCCCGCTCCGCGCTGAAGCACAAAGCCGGGCCTGGAGCACCGCGCCGCCGGGGCACCCTCAGAGGGACATCATCGCCGCCTTCCCGCTGCGGGTGCCAGGCCCCAGCAGGGCCTCGGTCCCCGTGGAGCGCGGGCACTGCGCAGCGCCTGCCGTTCCGCAGAGGAGCGAAGGCGGCCGCGGGTAACTCCGGAGCTCCGCCAGCGGCCGCAACGGACCCCGGCCCTGTCCCGCTCGGCACCAAGGCCCGGTCGCACGGTAACGGGAGGGAAAGGGCAGCCCCACCGCGGCCACTTACCCGGCCGGGCTCCCTCTGCGGCTCCGCGCCGACAGCCCCGGCGACCGCAGAGCGTCAGTAACAACGTCCCGGAACGGCCGCTCCGCCACATCCGGGGGCGGGGCGGGGGAAGGCGGGAACATGCTGAGGTGCAGCGCGCGGCGCGGACCGAGACGGGCCGGACTGCACCGAAGGACCGTAAGGCGCCAGCACAGCGCCCGCTCCCCCACCCCATGGCCTGCGTATGTGAGCGCTGGAGCGGGGCTCGCCCTTCACCTCCTGTCCGGGATCGCCGCCAGCCCGCCGGATCTCGGTGGCGCTTCCCGGCGATGGGGAGTGTCGGGTTTCCCCTGGGGGGCGATGAGAAGCCTGCGCGCACATGCCGGGCCCTTCCGACAGCGGAAAGGGTTTGCACGGCTGAACCTCCGGGCATTCGGGTGCGGAGCCGAGATGCCAGACCTGGGGGGCTCGGCCCATTGTAGGCTGCAGTTTGGCCGTCTCAGGCTACTCCATTACAGTCTTTCAGGTGTCTTATCTGTGGCAGGCGGTGAGAGCTTAAAATGTGGTACCAGCATTAATTGCTTTTGGTGTGTTTTCCCATTTTATTGGAAAAGAAGTAGGAAATACTAGTCAGACCTTGCAACTAACTTTTCATGGTGTATATTTTGTGTGTTAATGTTTCCTTTTCGTTCTTCTATCTTTCAACAGATGGCAAGTGGAGGCCAGCAACGAGTAGTACAGATAACTGGATTTAAAAAAGAAGAGAAAAGGGAACTGCTCAAATGGCTGTTCAAGCTGAACTGTGTTTTCATAGAGAGTAAGGTATAGTTCACTAAAACACAGTAAAGAGGGTTAGAGCAGGAAGTAAAAATGCAAGCCTTAGAAGAAAGGACTGTGCAGTAGGTTAATTGTGTATAAAACAGTCAAAGGATTTAGATGTTTCCAGTGATAAAAGTGTGTTGTTTTGGTTTTGTTTTGTTAGAAATACAGAAATTGTACACATCTTGTAGCAAACAAGCTGTGCAAGAGTGAAAAGGTCTTAGCTGCATGTGCTGCTGGTGAGTAAAAGATTTGCTGTTTAATTTCATAGCCTCACAACATAGGTGTGGAAAGGACCCTTAAAAGGGTTTGAGTTATCTGTTTTCATTTTGTGAATGAGCTGTCTTACAAACCCTCATTCTTCTTGTTCCATTAAACTTGATTTTAGCATAGTATTATGTTGAAGTTATGTCAAAGTTCACTTTTTTTTGTTTTGATTTTTTTCGTAAATGATATTCCTTCTATCTCCCTTTGTCGATTCTGCATCTGTTCGCAAACAGAAAACTTTGTTATATATTAGATCATGAAGTCATACCCAAATTATTTGGATGCTTAAAAATGAATTGCTTAAAAGAGGGCAGAGGGAGTACGACACCTGTAGTCAGCATGGATTTTTGACGCCAAATCCACATGGGACATTCACTGGTAAAGGTCACTGTCTGTAAATTCCTGTTTATGCAGCAAGAGAAAATTCCAGGCTTTTGCCATTCTGACACAAGCCTCTGGTCTTTCCTATTACTTTCCCTTTAACTGAGGCCTGATGCTGAAATCCCATACATAAGCAACCAAAATGTGTTTAGAATGAGAATTCTGTATTTTAATTTTTCTCTATAGACTGATTACCTGTCAGAATTCTATGAAGAGATTAAAATGTCTTGTCGTTTTGAGATATTACAATATTGATTTTAAGCATGATCTTTATTTTCCCTATATCATATTATACCAAAGCAATTGTTAGGATGGACAATCTTAAATTAGGAGATAATAGACAGAAATAACTAAACATACATTTGGATTTAAAGATATATGTAAATTCCTTGATTTCGTTCCATATTAGTAAGCATTTTCAATCATCTCTGACTTCTAGAAAGTAGGGGGGTATATGTATATATGTATTTTTTTATATATATATATATATATGTATGACTCTTTATACTAATGTAAAATTCTGATTGCACTCTTATCAAAAATGAAATAGACCAAAAGTTTCCATGAGGGAAACAATATAAAAATGCATATAGGTTCTGGCATAGCACTTCATTTTAGCAATTTTAAACCTTTGAGTTAATGTTTTTTACTTTTTAGAATTTAAAATTTGGAAATGTTTTCTTGAACAGACTGGAAATGGTACATCTAGTGTCTGCATGGTGATGCCAAACTCTGACATGTTTCTATACTTGCAAATCTTCCCTATACCATCTAATACTTTTTAATGCTGAAGAGGTGTTATTTTTGCATAATTGCTCTTACTCTTGATGGCAGAGACGGTGTATCCATTCCTACAGTGTGGTTTTCCAGGTAATGAAGGAAGATCATGTTTAAAAACATTTAGAACTCCATAGTTCTAAATGTTCGACAGAAATACTAACAGAGATGCCACTTGCTACGTACTTGTCACATACTTCCTAGCTGACATAAGTTGTGAGATGGAAACTTCGAATGAAAGTGCACATCCAAGTTGTGCACAGCATACCTTTTCTGGTCATAAATCTACTGATACCTATGCTTGGTTTTGTAGAAGTACCATCAGTGCTCCTGCACTGAGACATTTTGTCAGTCAACCCTGCTGTTCTGTGAAACCAATTAGGTCTGCACAATTCAAGTCAATTTCTCTTACAGTGTCTTCTGTAGGTAGTATTTCAATACAGGAGCAGGGTACTAACCACTGCTCTTGACCTGAACCTGTAAGAAGAGAGAGAGACAGAGGAAAGGGGAAGATCATTACATACTATATCAAAAGCATACATGCAGAAGATGAAAGAGGAGAGGCGGAGGAGGTGGAGCCAAGGGATGAGAGAAAAGGATGTGAAAAGAAGAAAGGGGAAAGAAAAAAGTCTAAAACTGTGTCCCCCGAATATTGATATTCACTACACTAGCAGTGCAAGTAATAGTAAGAATATATAAGAGAAAGAACTTACATGCTAAATGTCTAGTTCTTTAAAATCATAGGTAGTAAAATATTTCTTTGTTTTAGTACATTTGTGTAAGTGTCAAATGGTATTAAAAAGAAAGGGCTTACAAAGGTTCTGTGGAAGTCCTAAGAACAAAATCTGGGAAGCTAAAAAAATGTATTTGAGATTTTGGAGGAGATAGAAAAGTATTTTATCTAGGAAGGGTAAAGAGATACTTCATCATTAAAAGAAAACAAAAAGATCATTTTCAGTGGCATTGTGAGATTTTTTTTGATTCTGAAGTGGAGAACTCTTGTAATAGGAAGAAGTTTTTAAAATGGTGCTTTTAATTCCAGCTTTTATTTGCACAAGAAAGGTTTAAGTTAATTTTATATTAGTTCTTCAGTTGATTGCCATTTGTCTGCACAAAAAATCTTTTGTGGTTGACAGTTCATTTTCTTTTTAGGAAAGTGGGTACTAACTAAGGAGTACATAATTAATAGTGCTGAAAGTGGCAGATGGCTTGATGAAACAACGTACGAATGGGGATATGAAATTGAAAGAGACACCCATTATTCACCTCAAATGCAATCTGCACCTAAAAGATGGCGTGAAGAACTGACAAACTCTGGTGCTCCAGGGGCCTTCCACAGATGGAAAGTTGTCCTCCTTGCTAAGAGAGGTGATAAACAAATGGCATCTATTAGAAGGTAGGAGTTCCATCCCAAATAATTTGGTCCATAACAACCTCAAGCTCTCCAAAGTCTGAATTCTTTCCATTAATATATTTCCATACTTTTATAATTACTTTAAATCTGTAAAATTGCTGCTATTCTTGCTTTCTTTTATTATACTGTCAAAAATAAGAGAGAGAGGGCAAGAAAGAGAAAGTGAAAGAGAGAGAGGGCAAGAAAGAGAAAGAGAGAGAAAGAGTGAGAAAGAAAGAGAGAGAGAGAAAGAGTGAGAAAGAAAGAGAGAGAGAGAAAGAGAGAAAGAAGGAGAGAGAAAGAGAAAGGAGAGAGAGAGAAAGAGAGAGAGAAGGAGAAAGAGAGAGAAAGAGAGAAAGAAGGAGAAAGAGAAAGAAAGAGAGAGAGAAGAAGAAAGAAGGAGAAAGAGAAAGAGAGAAAGAGAGAGAGAAAGAAGAAGAAAGAAGGAGAAAGAGAGAGAAAGGAGAAAGAGAGAAAGAAGGAGAAAGAGAAAGAGAGAAGGAGAAAGAGAGAGAGAGAAAGAAGGAGAAAGAGAGAGAGAGAAAGAAGGAGAAAGAAGAAAGAAGGAGAAAGAAGAAAGAAGGAGAAAGAGAGAAAGAAGGAGAAAGAGAGAAAGAAGGAGAAAGAGAGAGAGAAAGAAGGAGAAAGAGAGAGAGAGAAAGAAGGAGAAAGAAGAAAGAAGGAGAAAGAGAGAAAGAAGGAGAAAGAGAGAGAGAAAGAAGAAAGAAGGAGAAAGAGAAAGGAGAAAGAGAGAGAGAAAGAAGGAGAAAGAGAAAGAAGGAGAAAAAGAAGGAGAAAGAGAGAGAAAGAGAAAGAAGGAGAAAAAGAAGGAGAAAGAGAGAGAAAGA